>JAOXNO010000024.1:35400871-35432140 GCA_028565335.1 Limnodromus scolopaceus | reverse complement strand
CCTGCTTCGGCAGGGGAGTTGGACTAGATGATCTCTATGGTCCCTTCCAACTCTAAAAATTCAGTGAAATTCAGTGACCACTGGGGAAAAAAAAGGGAAATTATTATTTACTCAGTGTTGGCTCTAATACCAAGTTTAAAAAGGGATGGGTTTGATCTAGTGTCTTCCCACTAAGTTTTCATGTATGTGAGTTAAGTGATCCCAAAGACGCTCATGGGTCTCACCATTCCAGCGTGACAAATTACTTTGTGTTCTCTATGGATTGATAGCCAGATAAATAGAGGCAGTGTTTATTTTACTACTCAGCAGATCTTTCAAATATTATTACTGTGGCATATTTCCTTTGTTTTATTTTATTTCAAGTGGAATTTTATTTAAGACTTTAGGTCACTGCTTTATGCCCTCGGGCTGGGTACAGATCTTTAACCAAGCCACTGTAAATAAGCAGTAGTGATTTTCATGCGATTGCAGATCACGACAATGCTGTCAGGAACATTTTCTTTAAATGCCATGTCACTTTCACCTACTGCCTTCAGGCCAGTGCATGACACGCAGTAAGTGTTGGGCGAAATGTCGCATCTGGGAGGAAGAGCTTGTGTGAACGTTAAACTGGAATGTGGAAAAATGGTGTCACATACCCTGTAATCTAATATTGTTCTGCCTTAAAAGGGATGTTTTCTCTATGGAGATATGTGTTTAACCAAAATGACTTCTGCTTGAAGTTCAACAGAAACTAAACTTATCTGTTTTACTCCAGCTTTCTTGGGAAGCTCTTGCTACAGTGGTTCAATTCCAGGTCCTTGTATATTTTGCTGACATGATAAGAGCCTTTAACAAATAAACTAAGAAAATGGAAAGGAGAGGAATGAAATTAATTTGTCTTATGGCATGAGAATAGCAACCTTCTCATAAGACATGAGAATAGCATTCTACCCCTAAGACTCCTACTCTTAGAAGAGTCCCTATTCTTACACTTGGAAAAATCCAAGTGTAAGAATAGAGAAGGTATCCAGTGATGCTTCCTTTGTACACACTCAGCTCAGGGATTTAAGAACTTATGATACATTATATGCAGTGTTTCTTTCCTGTTTGCTTTGAAGCTGTCACCTATTAGGTCTATTTGATAGTCATAGTTATTATATTAGAAAAGACAGTGGAGAATTAACTCCTATTCACCTTTGCTTTGCTACTCTCTGTTTACAGAAGTCTTATCACAGCATCCCTCCATTGTTTTCTGGGCTGTGTGCCATTCCTTGAAGGGAAGCCATTGTTTAGCTTCAACAGTCCTTGTTCTTCTCTTTATCTTTTCTATTTTTACTATTTGAGATGAGGGCGCTGGAAGTGCAGTCAGTTTTCAGGTTCTGGGTCCACTATGGATTCATGACATACTCTTTCCCAAATAATTCCTAGCATTTTAGCAGCTTAATTGTTCATTACTAAAGACTTACCTTTCAAAATCTCTCTCCTGAGTGATAGAAACTATTAAACTATTTCTGAGTCTAACATGTATGCGGGGTTGTTTCTCCCACAGGCATTACTTTACATTTATGCATTCAGTTTCATTTGTTGTTTTATTACTCCCTTTGCATCGCAAGGATCTCCTGCAAATCTTCACAGTCAGCTTTCTTTTTGATTACCCTGAACAGTACAGTATCATCAGCAAATTTTACCACTTCACTGTTTAACAGCTTTACCAGCTCACTCTCTACACTGTTTTTGCCAGTTTAGCTGGAGTTTTTAATGGTTTTGAATTCTTATTTCTGACAAATTAGGAAATTCCATTCAGCTGGTATTAAGGTGGTTTTAAACAAGAAATTATACGTGACAGTTAATAGTTCTGATATTTCAGACTTGCATTCCTTTACAACTCTTCTCTGAACAACATCTGGGTACAGTGATTTGTTACTATTCACTTCACTGATGGTTCCAGTTCCACTGATGATTCAGCCTGTGACACATCCTCAGATTCACCCAATGGGAAAGAGTTTGATGTGCAAATGTTCCTAAAGTCTCCAGAAAGAGCACAGCTACCACAAAAATTGTTTACTTTTTCTGCTCTGACCTTATGTTCTCTGAGTACTCCCTTTTATGCTTGGCCATTGATTGCCCTGCAAACTTTCTGGCTGGCTTTTTATTCCTCATCTGTTTGAAAAAGAATTTATATGACATTTTATGTCTTTTCCAAGTTGTCCCTCAAACTCTTTTCCAATCTGCCTTCATATACATTTATATTTAACCTGTCAGTTTTTATATTATTTTCCATTTTTCTCCTTTCGCTCTAGCCTCAGATATTTGAAAGCTGTCTTCTTACTTCAAATACCTTCTATTGACCTGATACTAAATCATGTCAATTGATTGCTTTGGGCTTCACATGGAGTGTGCTGATATATCTGAAGTCTGTGTGGTAGAAGCCCTGCCATCCTTCTGAGCCTTTGATATCTTGTCTATAAGTAGTCTTCATGTTAACTGCAAACATTTACTCTTTTAGTCACTCCCTTTAGGTCCTTATTTCAACAGGAGTTCTCAATTTTATATAGCTTTTTTTTTCTTTTTTTTTTTTTCTAATCAACTAGTGCTGAAGTAGATTTTGCAGACTTACTGCTCTTCAAAATTTTGGTTCCCTAGATTTTAAATCTAGGTGCATAATAGTCAGTAGTTCATTTTCACCCACAGGGAGACTCTTCCAGACAGGTTTTTTTTCCTGACACTATGCCATGTACTGTCTTGTCTGCTTGCCTGTCTGTATCTTGTCCTGTGCCATAAACTGCACATATTAGAATTTGCAGCTCCTTGGTCTTCTTTTTTGCTAAGTATTATCTGCTTTGTCCACCTTTAGGCTGATGAGTGCTAAAACTGTTGTTGAAGGGAGTTTGAATGACTAGCAGCAAAAAGCTTAAAAACGGACATGGAGACCAAATTGCTCATTGATAATGATTAGTGATTTCTCCAGCACCGATATAACATGTGTTGGTATCAAGGGGAACACACGTGATGATCTCTCTTTATTTTCCATTCTAGAGCCTCTGTTATTGCCTTTGGGACCATGCTGCTGCCTTCTCACAGTTTGTCTTTATGTGTCCCTTTCAAATATAACGAGATTCTGCCCATGTCCTACTTTCATCTAAGAGGTCATGCACCAAGCAATCCAATGCCTAATTCAAATGGGATGTTCTGCATTGCAACTGAACTTTCTTTCAGTGAAATATTTCCTTCCTGGAACTATTTAACTGGATGAACATTCAACTTGCCCTTTTATTTCTCGGCAGAAGGATAATTATGTAGCGTCATCCCAGACTATGAAATGAAACTGTCAGTCATGCAATGGTGTCATCACACTACATTTGATAAATCAGCCCCAGGACTGTTCATATATGCCAACACATCAGCATTGTTACCTTTGCCCTCAAGCTGATCATCTTCTCTATGCGCCCTCTTCTTCTGACCTCAGAAGCAAGTCTAAACTCTTTTCCATGTGATGATGTAGAAAAGGGCAGTGAGCTTACTGACCTCACTTAATACTTTATTAGTGAAGAAGTAAATTATTGAAATACATACAGAAAGAAGGAGGAAAAATGGAAGCTATGCTATAAATAGATCAAGCCTTCTGCTTGAGAGTTAAGCAGTCATCCATTCTCATCTTCTAAATTATTTAACTCACTGCCCTAATTCATTAGTTTCTTCCAGTATGAAAAAATATAATGCACTTGTTTCTATGGCAATCATCCGAATGTACATTGAACTGAAGATCTAGATAGCCCCTGGTATTTTATAGGGGTTTTTATCTGTTTAACCAAAACCTATAAACTCAAGTTTACATTTATTTTTCAAAGACATCCTTGAGGTTAGCACTGGGTCTATACACTGATGACAGCTACAACACAGTAGAAAAATGAATAAGGGAGGTTTAAATTGGTTTCATCAGGATGTTGCAGCCACAGTAACCTTGACATAAAGCAGCTGCAAGCTTCTCAGGCTAAAACAGCCCTGAGATGAATCAGTTTTAATAATACTTCTGGCTTGTGCGCCATTTTAATTGTATCTAAAAATCCTCCAGGTTTATTGAGTTCAAGAGATATTGTTATTATTCAAACAGTTTTATTTGCTTGAGTCCCGTAAAACCTACGCAATAAGCTCCTCACATGCGATGTACTTTAGAGGCTCCTAAGTGACCCATAAAGAAGTTTGTAGTAAATCTCATATCTCAGAATGGGGCAGACAGGCCCAAAGCATAACCATGAAGCTCAAAACAAATCTTAGGTCTGTGTACAAAAGGCCAGAGAAAGAAAATTCTCATTCTCCACTATTTCCTTCGCTTCTGATTGAGGGGTTGGCCTGGAGGTGCCTGATCCATCGGGAGTTGTGCCACTACTGTACCTTACAAACGCAGCAAGGTAACCCCGTCTGCCCACTACCCAGTAAAGTTCACTTCAAGGTTAGTAAATCTAAATATTTTCGGATGAACTCACCTACAGTCCTGAGTCTAGGAGTGTTGCTATTCTGTTTATTCATTGTCTCAAGTGATCAAAAGTATGTGTGTTTTAACAAGTTCCCTTACTGCATAGTGGACTTTTATGGCTGTCACTGTGTTTAACGTTGCTTAAGAGTGGACTGAAAAGTTTTGGGACTGAGTCTGCATTACAGCTGGTTTGCATTCAGTCTCACTTTGAATACAAATCTAAGTGCTTACCAGGTGAAGTTTGATGGTACCAAATTCTCATTTGGTATTTCTGGAAGGTTTTGCCTCTCTCCCTCTGGTGAGATTCTTATTTCCTTAGCAAGCAGCAAATCAGAAATAGCCCGGAAAAGCAAGTCCCATTATGTTTTGATTTGTCTTGAACCAAACACTTCTAAGGCAAATTTGGATCATGATCTTTGAATCTGAATTTACCGATCAAATGAAATTTAAGGGATTAAAATCTTATTGCTGGATCCTGGTGATCCAGCAATATTGCCCACAGGCCTTTTTGTAACAGAGAACATTTCAGATCATTCCAAGACCCAGTGGAAACAAAAAAAAAAATCTAAGAACTCTGCATGCAAGCTTTTGGTGGTGATCTTACTGCTAAGGACTGCAGTGTTAAAATCACGGTATCTGTCTGGTACCACAATTCAAAATGGCTAAAAAAAAAAAGTAAAAAAAAGGTCAGAGAGCACTCTGGCATTAGCCTATGAAAAAAAAGGATTCAAGGGTAGGAAACTGGATACACTCCATGGATATCATTAAGGGCTAGAAAATAAACATAGCTGATAAAAGCATGTGTAACATGGCAAACCAAATAAGACCTCAGAGGTAATCCTGCACAAAGTGATTCTAAATATTTGAACAGAGATGATCCTGCTGAAGATCCCCCTTAACAGTATTGCCAGTGTCTCTAACTGCTGGATATCTGGGGACATGTCAGTTTAATCACAGTATGAGAGTTGAATGTCAGCAAATTCCTGTTCTGTCATTTCCTACCTTACTACCCCTATTTGTCTTCAACCAAGAGACATCCACAGATGTTGCTTTTACATGGGCAGAATGGGGGAGGAAGTGTGTAAACACCCTGATTTCTTGCTACTTGGCTCAAGGTAATCATGTTAACCTTCCTTTCCAAGGATGTCATCAACGTTTGTAGTTGATTGCATTTGAACGAATGATCTCACTATAAACATATGCCTTTGGTGTTCCTCTTAGCATCCTGTGATTCCCCCTTCTAGAAAGCGAAATTTAAAACGCAAATGGCAATTTAAAGTAGTGGTGAGGCCCTTTGCAAAGTAGAAACTCACAACTTCAGAAAGGTCCTTTTTCAAAACTGAATTTTCTATCTGGCATGACTGGATGATGATCTCATTGCTGTCACTGAACCAGAACGAAGACCTGACTGGAGCTGTTCAGGAATTTGGGGACAAAATGTAATGTCATTGGAAAATGCTGATCTGTCAAACCCAAGATACTCTTTGGAACTAGTTTGGTTTCAACAAACTTTTCCCAAATCACAGTCATATTTCCTTTAAAAACTTGTCCAGTTTTCTGACAATTCATGTAGTGGGCTGTTCAGTAATTTGTGTGTCCAAGGTCTAAAGCCCTGGCCAGCTCTGGCCAAGCTTAAAATAAGCTGAATTGGAAGGGGTTGAGGACCCAAAGCTTATAGCTTGTGAACAAAAAGTTGGTTTGCAGAAGAGAGCACTTGATAAAATATTCAGAAGAAATCCCTCTAACTGGTTGCTGGCTTCACAGCCCTGCTTCTGGGCTACAGCAGCTGATGACAGCTTCTGCAGGGAGCAAGCAAGGTCCATTGCCTGGCCCTTCTGACAGAAGAAGACCAGAGCAGAAATAATCCAGCACCTCTGGATCCATCCTGGCAGCAACAGGACTCTTCCTTTCATTTCCATCCCTGCAAAACCTCGCTGTGAAAGGGGAAGGGCCAAACAGTACCTGGCTCTGACCAGTGTTGGGAAAGAGGATGAGGACACTGCCATTACTGACTTGGGAGGAGAAAAGCACCTGAGAGCAGCTCTTCATAAATCTTGCTTCTACAGGTATAGGACTGATTTGGGGCTTCAAAGATCAAATTCATTTTTGGACTGGGGATGGGCTAATGGCATCCCCATCCACATAGGTTTACTCCATGGGTGCTTGCTCTTCAGGCTAGCCGATGGTTAGAGGTCCCCAGCATTTCAAGCCCCCTGCCTGTCCCGCTGGAGGATTCCCTCCTCACCACCCCTGGGCTGTAACACTGAGCACAGCAGCACCGGGAGCCTCAGTTCACACAGGAGCTCACAAGACTTTCCCTCTCCCTGCTGGAGGATTGGGTGCCAAATGTAGACACTGCAGTTTTTAGGCTGCCTGATGCCTGAGCTGGGGTGAGGAGCCGGGAAGCCAGGACACAGATGGGGGCTTTTGAGTGTCCTGGGCTCTCTGCCAGGGAGTAGAGCCCTGTGCCAGGCCACAGGGCTGCGGCAGCAAACCCACTGGGGAGTCCCCAGGAGATAAATCAGCTTTGTCGCCTTTTTAAATTAAAAAAAAAAAAAAAAAAAAACAACAAAAAAACAGAGCAAGAAGACCAGAGAAATCTGTGGGGGATGACAATGACTGTAGTTTCCATTCCAGATCAGAGGGGCCATCTTCCACGTTTCAGAGTACAAGAAACTAAGTTTTATGCAATTCTAGCTGCAATCTCAAGGCCTTGATCTATGCAACTGCTTAGGCATCTACAGACTCACAGAGGAAGAGCTAACTGCAGACTTGCTCCAGCCCTTCACTGGGGAATGTTTCTATGTATACTCAGACTTCAGAAGACAAAATACATAAGGCTCACACTAAGCCAGTACTCCTCTCTTATTTTCTTCAGGACACTCACCTTCCTGCCTCTCTTGCTGTGATTGATCAATCTGAAGATTGTCATCGACCTACGGCTGCGGGTCTCTACTATAAATGCTTCAGATAGCTCAACGTATCACATGAATTTCACCCTAAATATAAAAGCACTGTACCAGCACTTTCTGTGGTAATCGTAGCAGCAAGGTGAAAGAAATGTTGCATCTCATACCTTCAGGAGAACCTCCCAGCCTTAATACTTTCTGCTCATGTTGGTGTTAAGTCTACAGATGCCAGAAGAGCATCAGCATGCATGTCTTCTGAGCCTTGCATATGTGCAGCTCATGGCAACAATACATGGCAGAATCATATGAAAAAAGATGGTGAGAGGCCACTTGCATGCTTGGACTCTCCAGTGAGGACTTTAAAGTATCATCGTGAGCAGGGTCCAGGTTCCTTCTTCCTCTGACAGCAGCACCTTTTTCTGCCCCTGCTCTACCCACTGTTCGTCCTGCAACAACCCCTCAGCCCTTGCTGGGAGGAGCTCAGCACAGCTCAGCTCCCGGCCAGGGTAGTGCTGGCGAGGTGAGCTTTGCTCTCCCTGTGAGCAGGGCATGGCAACCCTCACCGGCAATTACGCTCTGTCTTGTGAAACTTAAATAGTTGGAGGAGAATTTGGGGGGGCATAATATGTGCTATGATCTATTCAGAGCCTAAAAGTCATCCTGGCCTTTGCTTCCTCAGCCGGGGTGAAAGCTGTTGATGGAACAAAAGGTTGGAAACCAGAGTTTTGAGCCATTGTGTGCCATAATCAATCTTTTTAAAATATTCACTGAAGAAAGAACTTCCTTTTGAAGCACATGTTGTTTACAGGCTGAATTCCATGCTGAAGTTGTTATTTATAGCTGCTATGAATCTTTTAAAGGAGAACGGCCTCTAACTGCACTAAGGTATGCGGCTTTAATAATACAATACTTGCAGAGGTTGGTCAAAATGTATGGCAGCCATTTTTTTTGTAGCCAAAGCATTGCAAACAAAGAAATATAAAATGAGCTACACCCATGCTGATGTCAGCAATTACAATTACAGATTGCATAAAAAGCAAATGAAGGAGTAGGGAGGGCAGCCTCCTAGTTGGCCGCCAATTTTGTAATCATTGGCTGTTCATTACTTCAGTTTTTTTGAGTTTTGTATACATAGGAGAACAAGCAGCCTGAGAGTTCCATAAAAAGACACAATAATAGTATGCGTTATACACAACTGATAGGCAGTTGTTTCTTTAATATAGTATCAGGCCTATTTTAGCTGTATTTGTAGAGACACAGTGACACCCAGTGGTTGCTAATAAATATACTAGACTTGCCCATAATTTATTTGGAGCAGTGGATCAGGTCATTAACTAGTTCATATGTATTCCAGGGTCAGAAAAGCTGCTCACTGAAAAAGAACGTGAATCAATATTCGTTTCAATTTTATAGATTTTACTGAAGCTCCTAAACTAAAATAAACTAGAAATACACAGCACTATTTCTGCTAAGCAAAGAATAATAAAAATGTCACAAGTGTCCATCTTTTCAGGTTACTTTTTGTACTTTAGTCTGAAAAATTCCTTTAAGAAAAGAAAACTCTACACCTCTGGATTCTTCCAACTTGTCACAGTAACATGAAGTTAATGAAGTTTGAAGTAACAATGAAGTTAATTTCTAAATAAAATCGAATTGGCTCAAGTACAATTCAAATAATCAGCTGTTTTCATTTGTCACAACACTTTTGCTAATTAAGTCTATAGAGGAAATACTCTCTATTTTGTCTTTCGGGCAGGAGATAGAATAGTTTACATTCAGTTTCTTATTCTATCTTTATTTTAGTGTTTTGGTTAGAAAATCTGCTCTTAGAGTTGACAATGTGTGAAGACTATTCATATTTTCAAGAATAAAGTCAGTTTTCCTCTACCTCTAAAGCATAGATTGAAATTTTATTGTGGATTTTTTTGCAGGAGCCAGGTCAGGCTTCAAAATGGAAACTCAATGCCAGGCTTAATTAAAAATCAAATTGCTCTTTTGTCAGTTTGACATAAATAAAAAGTTTCCTGCTTGAAATGAAGTGAATACTGAGGAGTGGTTCCTGATTTCATATCTAGTGGTAGACTCCTTGATTGCTTCCGTAGAGCAGCAGCTCAGTAATTCAGCTACCTTCAATCTGAAATCTTTGCTGAATCTTTGCTGAAGATTCACATGAGGTTGAGGAAGATAGATGCTTACAAGTTGACTGTTATGCTGCAACAGTGTAGCACTGACTGCTGTGGTGCATTAATATACTGACTTATTTTCCAGGCTGTGCCTTTAATGAAATACTTGGTTTTGTCCTAAAGCCTGGGGAAAAAATACTCCTAGTCACCCTTACTTCTTTTCATGTAGTGCTGGAGGTAGCTTCTTACCAAGCACGCATGCTCCGTCTCATCTTCTAATATATTGGTCAGAACAGGTGTTGTTTAGGCCTTTATTAGGCTTTTCTGTGACCTGACAATCCCTCTTGCCCTGTAAGTGCTGAGCTAGGTGTGTTCCACATTCGTACCTTCAAACCTTCAATTGGAAGCAGTCTGGGATAATTTTGAGTAAATAACCTAACAGATTGCGAGTAGAGCTCCTGAGACATCCGTGTGCCATGAAAAAGGCCTAGAAGTAGCTAGGTTTCTGCAACTGCCTCCAGATCAATGAGATTTCTCTCTGGACGCTGGCACATGCATGGGCTTGAAGAGGAACAACCCTTTGCTGTTTTCCCTATTACATTTTTGTAATTTTGAGAAAATTTTCTAATTTATAACACAGATTCTTATTGTTATTTTCTGCCTTTTGGCAGGTGGCACCATTTGATCCAAATCTCAAACTAATTTTTGAGATTCTTTTGAAAGAATTTGAGCAGTTGCAGCTCCAGCAAAAGTAACCTGATCATTCCTATACCCCAGTAAAAATATAGTTAAAAACATATTGATAAAAATCTCCTTGTATAAAAAAAGGATGTCAGGGAAGATTCACATGAAAAAAAAGGATTGGGAGTAGAAAGAAGTAAAGTTAAAAAAGAAAAGGAAAGCAAACGCAGAGGAATAAATTTAAATAATTGCTTGCCATATGTGAAGGAATCCCTATGGTCAGAAATAGCCCCAATCTTATTTTCTTCCACTGGAATCCATTATGTTTTCACACAAGAGAACTAACACAATAAGGACATTAATGCTCTTCTTGCGTGCTACCTAGCTATTAGAGACTCACAATAAGGAAGGTGGTCGGAGAATACTTGTCACATGCCCAAACTACCCTAATTCAAGGAAATTGCCACCTCAGTGCATCATATGAGGCAGGTCAAGCCTAGGGTGAAGCAAGCTTTCTGTGTAAGAATTTTAATTAGCAATGAGCACAATAAAATACATAAGCTGCTGAAAGTTAACAAGTGCTACTGTTTGAGATTTATGTTCAAATCCATGCTGTGTACTTCCCTTTCCTCACCACCATAATGGATTAACAGTATACTGGATAGTAATCAACAAATATTACAATCATCCTTCTAATCTTATTAGCAAACTTGTAAGAAGCATTAAGGACACATTTATACCACTTGTGGGAAACAGTCCAAATACAACGAACTAAAAGCTGCTTATCTACAAGCAAAAACAGCATTATATGACTGGAGGGGGCCAAGTTAATCAGAGCTATCAAGAGACTAATTCAGGACCAGAGGGCTGGGAAGGCAGATTAAATGATCGTTCATAAATCATTGAAAGCATACACTATACAGTATTGTAACAACAAACAATGATCTTCTGTAGGGTGCAGTTTCCTGCTTTCTATATATCTACGTTTTGACATTTTAAGTATCTCATCAGCATCTTTTTATCCCTAAGTTGTGAATGTGTAGCAACAGCATTATAACTCAGCTTGTTAATCATCAGACCTTTAGGAAGGAAAGGGATAGACTGTAAAAACAAACCTAAAATTGTTCATGTTTACAGGCAGCGCAGCTGTGCTTACTACAAGCACGTACGAAATATAAAAGAATATGATCCAAGATACCATGAAGGAAAATTGGGGAAAGCAACTGAGAGAATGTGAAAAGTCAGCTTTATATATGCCTCAGGCTCCTTTGCTTTATAGGCTGGACAGGAGGATGCTGCTGGTGTATTTTTCACTTTCAAAATATTTTGTAGAAGTACAGAAAGGTGCTGGGTTAGTGAGGAAAACTGCACACCAAAACGTAGGCTTATTCACTGACTCCAGCATGGAACAACTGGGGTCTGGTCTTATCCTGCCTTTCTTCTAGTAGGCCTGAAACTATCCACAGGCTACTTTGACTCCTCTTCAGAACTGTCTTTCAAAGGCTCAGTTACCCATTTTTGAAAGTGGTTAAAACATTGCTCTTCAGCTGCTTCCTTTTTGTCCCCTGTCAACAGTCCTAACAAAGACTTTTCCACTACTCACCAAAAGTAAAGGATTCCTCCATGAACTAAAGTTAATGACACTTGTTTCTGATCTCACAAGACGTGGTACACGCTGCAGTTCTCTCTCTCTATATATATTATATATATTCTCTATATAACCTTCCACGTTTCTAGTGCCTGATTTGCCATTGCTTTGCATTGTATGTATTTACTTACATAAGCACAAAATGAGGGCTAAAGTCTGCCATGCAAAGCACTCTGGAAACATGACACTCCGGGATAAAAGACAACACAACACATTGGTAAAAAGAGAATAGTCCTTTAATTTTAATAATTAAATTATGCATGGTTCTGTTAATTTTTTCAGAGGAAACAGTAAGGCCTTCAGACCAGAAGAATAAGGCCAAATAGCATGAGAGCCTAAAGTTCAATTTGATAGCACTGTCAAATCAAACTTGTGCAGTTTTGTCCCCAACTACCTGAGCAACATCATTTGTTCATTTTTGTGACTTCATGGACTTATCTTTCAGTTCTCTTCTCCTTTCCTTTTCTCCACTGAAAAACTTTACATATTCCAATTATAGCTTTAGGAAAGTAATTGCCTCAGTGCTCGCGTAGTCCTTTGGGTTTTGGCATAGCATGAGACACAACCCCTCATCTGGCTCTTATTTTCTCTCTAGGCTTTACCCAAATCTGCCTGCGCTATAGCTCAGGTATCCAGCTTTGTCCTATTATGTCCAAGATGTCAATGGGCAACAAAACTGCACAGCCACCTGGAGTACAAAGTAACTATTTTCTTCGTCATTCTAATTTCTCAGCATCTCGTCCAAACTTCTGGTTTGCTCCCGAAGGTTCTTCCTAAGGTGCCTTAATTGCAATCATCCTCAAAAAAAGGATCACCGATCTCCATTCAAGCTCCAGGACTGATTTTTTACCATCATCTCTCCAAGATCTTGTCCTTAGAAGGCCACCTGCCTGAACTACCCACACTTTCTTCTTCAGGTTCAGCAAGAGCTGTTAACCCTTTTCTGTCAGCTGCTTTCTGGATCTGAGATTTTGCAATTACCTTTGCAGACTTTGTTACCTTTTTATTAACAGCTTTCCTTAATCTACACAGTTAAACTTCAAAGCTAATAAAAATGAGCTCATAGAAAGCACACACAGATAAAGTGGACACTCCTTGAAACCACTGAGACGCATGACAGGTTGCAGGATTTGGGGCTAATACAAGGTGACCTTTCCCTAACTTTCTTTTGACCCGTTTCTCCCAGAAGAGGATGTGATACTATTCTCACTCCATTCTCACTAGCAGACCAGGAAATCCAAATAACCTAGAACTGCTGATTCAATTTCTGGTTATAGAGAAGAGCATTTCTCAAATATAAAAGATTGAAAGTGAAAGCTCCATGGGAATTGTCCACTGGGACACTTCTGCTGGGAAAGCTTGTTCTCTTTAGGAATGCACTAGCTGAAATTGCTTTCTGCAGTTTATTTTCGCATCATTAATAAGTCCAAGATCATGGCAATCAAACTTCCATCCAGTCACTTTAATCTCCTTTAAATAATTGAGTGTGGTTAGTACCTGACTTAATTTGCAGACTAACAGTGATGTAGGCACCCAGTCTTGTTCACTGCTGAAATCTACAGATACCAGCTTCTTGAGAGAGATCAGTGTCTGCATGAAGGAAAGCCAGCCATCGCTTGTCACGCAATTCATTGCCAAGTCCAAGTGCTGAAGGTTCTGCAGATGTTCTTTCTCAAAAAAATTGCCTGTGAACATACATTTATTTATGTATTTATTTTTGCTTCAGTGAAAATGTTTCCTCTTCCTATGTATCTCCTACCCAGACTTGATGCTATTTCACTTACGTTATTAAAAGTTATTATTTCACTGACATTATTAAAAGTTGCTGGGTTTCCTGAACTGTTTTTGAGTTTTGTCTGTTTTTTGTCCTTCATCTTTTGCTCATCCACAGTACCTTTCCTTACCTAAAATTCTGATCTCCACATCAGTGAGGCTCCACTTCCTCAATCCAAGTTTTGTCAGCTGTGGCATTGTTTCCAGTAGTTCTAACAATTTTGTTAGGCAAACCTTTACATCGTCTCCCCAGGGAAGCATCAGCACTTTCATCCCAGGTAGGACATTTAAGCCACCAACTAAATGAAAATAAGTGTGGGGTTTTTTGTTACAACAGCTCACTGTAAAATCACTTTAAAAATTTAAACCAAATCACATTTCAACAGTGAAGAAAATACTGGTAGGTTAGAGACTCCAAGACTGTTGCTTTGATAGCAAAGACCAAGCAGACAATTGCACACAATATTGCTCACTTCTAAAAACTTCCCATTCACTGGCAGGAAATGGTTCAGGATACCAATTATATCCTACTTAAAAACAAATGAGGAAAGAATTCTTGAATTTCTGTCTGGATAAGCCTTAGAATTGAAGCTCATTCCCAATTTAAATGATTTATTTAAAGAAATCTTCTGACTTACCAAGTCTGTGGATAGCATCTTCTCCTCTCTTTTCTAAGTAATTTTCTGACAAATCAAGTACATGCAGTTTTGGCAAATTACAAAGATTCTGAGCTATGAGAGGAAAAAAAGCTTGTTATACATGATTTCAATGCACCAGGATTTGTCTTCTATTGGACCTTTCTTAGATTTTTTCTTTTAATGAACAGCAAGACAAGATTTTTAAAAGCCTCCAGGTTTTTCTTGGTTTTCTGACACCTTTCTGATGCAAACTGTGCTCTCTTGTGTCTCCAGGAATTGATAAAATAAAGGACCTGGCCAGCTGTAAGAGATGGAGTAATGGTTCTGTATAACTTACACTCTGGTGGCTAAATGAATCTCAGTGGTGATGAGACAACTTTAAGATGTCTTTGCAACACAGAAGCAGGGCAAAACCGTCTGAATACATGGGAGATTCTTTAATGGTTTAGCCCCTAGAGACTTCCACCTCCTGCTTCACAAAGCTGTCAAGTTTTTTTATTATGATATACAAATTTATATTTTACAGGATGAGAGAATTCTGGAAGACTGAGACAAGATGGGACCTGTCTAAACATCTGTAATGGGGCAGGATACTGGTAAGCCTAAACCATTCATGAGACATACTTATCTATCTTGCCTTTTGAAATTTTCCATATTCTCCCTAGGTGCTACTTTACCTTCCTGGCTTTAGAAAGTTTCTGCCAATATCCAATCTAAATATTCTTTGTTGAAAATTTAGCTACTTTCTTCTCCCAGTGGACAAAGAGAATGTTAATTACCATCTCTTTGTAGCAATGTTTAAACAGCATAAAAAATTTACCATATCTTTTTCAGACTTCTCTCTCAACCGAAACTAAACCATTCCTCGTAACTCACATTTTCTTAACCTCTAGCTGTTCTTGGTGCTCTCTCTTGATTTCTCTATACCTTTCTTAATTTTGATACTGAGGCTGGGCACAGATTTTATTGCTCAGGGCTCACCAGCACATGTTTTTTGCAATAGCATAATGTTTCCAGTCTCCCACAGAAGAGCTCTGGTTTACATCTGTCTATACTGAATTCCCTACCGTTGTTCTTAGACCACCTCTTAAGTGCATTCAATTTTATTTATGGTTTTGTATTCCAACAAGGCTTGTAAGCCTTCCAAGATCAATATAATCTGAAATTTTATAACTGTATCCTCCATTCTGGCATTTAAGCCATCAGTTAAAATATTGTGTAGAACAAGGAAGGACTTAATTGATTGTATCAAAATGTTCTCTCAGTGAAACACTTGTGATAACTCTTTGAAAGTATTTTTTCAACCAATTGTGCACCCGTTTTGTTTATATATATTTCATTAGCTTATTGTTGAGGATGTTGTATCGAATAGTGTTAAAACCGACCTTTGAGTTATGATAGATCCAGACCTATCTTTTCACAATGTTATTATCCTGTTCCCTGGAAAGGTTTGATGTGATTTGTTCACACTACCTTTTATCTCTATAATTTAAGTGCTTATAAAATGTTTGTGTGATAAGCTATCTAAGAATTTTTCTTGGTATCAAAGTGAGGTTGGCTTATCTATGATTTCCTCCTTTCAAGGAAAAGATACTGTATTTTCCATTTTCTTGCTGCCACAAATTTTCAGAGGCAGTTGTCTATGGTTTAATGATTCTTTCCGCTTATTCCTTACATATTTAATTATGAGTTTCCCTAAGTTCTGCTAACCTGAGTGCAAATGTTTTAGTTAAAAAACTTTTATTTATCCTTATTTGTACTACTGTGACCTTGTTAAAATTATTTGAGTAGATACCTGATCAGAATGAATCCTGTTGGCAATGACTGAAACAAAAACAACTTTGAAAATTAGTTTTGCTTGCATCATCCATTATTTGCTTTGCTATTTTTTTGTTTGCGGAGCTATGCAATCATTTATCTTTCTCTTTTATATAACCTTTATGCTTAGGATTTCTAGAAAAGCTTTATATAAACTTTCCTTACTGCATTTTACATCTTTGCTAACTGAAACTTTGTGAACCTGTTTGTGATTTTATCCTTACCTGCCTTTTTATTCTGTATAGAATTATGTTTTGTTTTCAAAACAGACATATTCTGTCTGTAAAGTTACTATTACTATTCTTACCTAGAATTTCCACAGCGTCACTGGAGATACAGCAGTTGACGAGTTGGATTTCTTCAAGTTCCCTTAGGTCATCAGAGACTGATCTTACAATGTAGGTTATGCCATCCCCGATAGCTGTCAAATGATTCATGTATAATAAGCGTAGCTTTCTCAAATTTCTGATACCTTCAGCTATGAATGGAATAAAAAACCCAAACATATTGTTAGGTGAATTGTTTTGATAAGCTTTAAATGTCTCAATCACAGCAAACAGCTAGACAGAATTAGACGTTTACTGCCTGGCATACTAGAATTATCTATATTTTGATGCCTTGAAATATATAGAATCATAGACTGGTTTAGGTTGGAAGGGACCTTAAAGATTTACGATAAGTTTTTTTGAAAATAAATGATAAACACAGCCTCCTCTTCAGCTACTATATCATGTAATCAATATAATCTGCCCCTCAGCAAGGAGAAAGTAACTCACAGAAGATCAAATGTGATCTTCCTGTGGAACGAATCCAGGAGAAACATCTTCTTTACCATGCCATCAAAGAGGGGATGGGTAGACATATGAATTGCCATCTCCATTTCAGTTACTGGGTTGTATGGCCCTAGCAAACATTATTCAAACTTTTCAACCTTGGTATCCAGTGACTGACCTTGCAGAAAATCAGCAATGGGTCAGGGAAAGGAACTATATCACCTTTGCAACCTCCTGATTTGCAGTTCATGCAGATTAGCCAGTCCTGGGATCAGTATGTTAGATCTGTTTGACTACAGTATGCACTACTAACATGAAAGGAGCACTCTAATACTTTGTGACAATCAGGATATAGAACATATCAAGACTTCAATGCAAATATATAAGAAATTACTTCTCTAAATTAGATGATAGGATTTTCAAGTCCTAATAGTGTACAAACTTCAGACCAACTTGTTAAAACATTCACATTCTCAGCACTGCATACTTGATTACGGTGTGAAATAGGAGAGAGAAATTACCTAATTTTTTTGCATCGTCTTCATCCATACTTATGTTGTCAAGTACGAGCCCTTCAGCATTCACCAGTTTCTTTATTCCATCAATAAGTCCACCTGCCAAAAAAGCCCCCATAGATGTACACAGCAAGCTAATTTAATACAGGAACAAATTAATTTATAGAGCACACACGCTTCAGTGATATTAGATTTTTGTGAAAAGTAAATAATAGTTTTGTGTGAAAATACGAATGTTTAAAAGGGATGACCTAGGAAGAATATGATGGTCTAGAAAATATTGAATACAAGGGAAAAGTTGGGTAGAGACTGACTGTTTTTTTATTCCAGTACAAGAACAAAAGGCCACCAACTGAAACTAGTCAAAACCCAACATTAAAGACATAGTCCTTCACAACCTTTGCCAAAGGATGCTGCAGATGCAATAAGTTTACATGGGTTCAAAGCAAAGACAGACAAGTACTAGAAGGGCCCTTTGGGGAGGTCACTGAATAAACAAATCATAAGCACAGGCAACTGGTCTGAGCTTAAAAAAGAGGCTGGGAGATTATTACAAAGAAAGTATTATAGAGTCTTGCATTGTTCTTGCTCTTCCTTACACATCCACTTAGAGGTACTATTGGAGACAATGAACCAAGGTAGATGAAGCCTTCCTCTGAGTCAATACGGACATAAGTAAATAAGTAAATAACATAAGTAAATGTATGTAACACACTAGACTGCAGTCATTTTCACCATGAACATAGAATTGCATTCTAGTAATATAACCTTTCTTAAACTGATCAAAGCCAGGCATCTTCCATATACAAGGCAGCCATGAGCCCCTTTGTTTTACCTTTTCATCCACATTTATCTAACAAATCTCATTTACTGCCAGTAATACTGTACCTTCTAGATTTTCAC
Source organism: Limnodromus scolopaceus (assembly GCA_028565335.1). Lineage (NCBI taxonomy): Eukaryota > Metazoa > Chordata > Aves > Charadriiformes > Scolopacidae > Limnodromus > Limnodromus scolopaceus. The sequence goes on along the minus strand of JAOXNO010000024.1, from coordinate 35,413,903 downwards.
TTTGCAGATCTCTTATATGTAAGGTTTTCAGCTTTGTCATTGTTGTGATCTGTTGCTCATCTTCCACAGTAAGAGGGGTGGACTCCACGGTAAGATCTTGTAAGTTTTTACAGGTTTCAAGGACTTCATTCAATGTTCCTGTGATACCAGCACTATTGCTGATGTGCAGCTTGAGGCTTGCAGCAGAGCAACATATTTTGCCCAGATATTTAATATCATGTTTCTTTAACTTGTTGAAATCTTGCAGTGTAATTTCTAAAGATTTGAGACTCTGGTTCCAGTTGAAGAATAAGGAGACAGCCTTTTCAGGAATGTAAGTTTTAAGTGAACTAATTTGAAGGTCTTCCACATTCTCACCATCTATTTCCTTCCTTGATGAGTAATTTCCAAAAAAATCTAATTTAATGAGTCCTAGTACACTAAGACAGTTTGGTAAGTATCTAAAAAAATCAGAGAAATAAGTTGGGATATTTTGAGTATTAATGAAAATACTTTTACCACAAAAAAACTCTTCAAAATCTCTGCTCAAGGCTGATTTTGAAGAACTTTCATAAAAGAAATTAATGACACACTCTGCAAAAATATCCTTGTCACTTCTTTTTAAATCTTCCATTTCTGTTATATTTTCTGATTTTTTCGTATATTCTCTTTCCAAAGCCAGATTCTTTTCAGAAACATCTCTGTGCTGATCAATTCTTTTCAATAAGTCCAAAATTATTCTAGTGGCATCTAGAGAGGATCCACAAGTGTAGAGGAGCAAATTGAAATAAGTAGTAGTAATATCTGAAATAGTATTAATTTTCTGTAGATAACTATACCCTTTCTTCACCTCTTCTTCTTGGCAGGATGTCAGTAGTTTGCAAAGTTTTCTGCCTGCAGTGTATTCCTGAAATGATTTATGAAAGAATCTATATGTTGGCTTTAGTCTTTGAGCTGTGTATTTATTTAGAAGACCTGAAGCTAGTAGAACTTCTTCTTTTATTTCAGCTAAATCCTCAGACTGAAAATCAAATCTTTGGTCAAATATTCCATCTAAAGCTAAGTCTCCACAATGATTTATGCTCAGCATAATATGATTTTCTGTTATTTCTTTTGTTTTGTACCTGTTTTTCTCCACCATCAAGTCATACAAAGTAGAGAAAAGTAGCGTCTGGGTGCTTGGATGAAAATTACTTTCACCCATTTGGATGGCACAAGCAATGATGACAAAGAGTGGAGTCTTCATAAGATTCTTCATGGAAGTGGCCTCTTTAAGCTGGTTTAACAGACCATCAGCCAGCTTATTTGTCAAGACATTTTTAATGAGCTTCTTGCAACTCTCCTCTGATAGGTCTCCTATTTCAGCAATCAATGACCCAAACTGTCTGATTTTATGGATAGACTCAGTCCTGGTAGCAATAATAACCATGTTCTTGAATTTGTGGTTTTCTTTAATCATTGCTTCTATCTCTGGACAGTTTGGGGGTTTGAATTCATCATATCCATCTAAGAGAAAAAGAACCTTTTGTCTTTGTGCTAGTAGCATTTTCATGAAATTTTGTTTACAGATGGGGTATTGTTCAAAAAGAAGCTGATCGCAGACAGTCTCATATATTCCACCTCTTGTGCTAGTCAGGCTGATAAAGAAAACAAATTGGAATTTTTTCAAAGCGGAGCAATTTTCAGAAGCCCAGAGTACTGCAATTCTTTTTAGGAGAGTTGTTTTTCCTTTGCCAGCTTCTCCTTCTATAATGCAGGGATTTTTCAATTCCTCCAGAAGGACATTTAGTGTCAGCTGCCCTTTCCTGCTATTATGTATATCTTTTTTCCACAGCAAGATGTCAGTATAGGCAGTTCCCAAATCAAAAATTATGTCAATGTCACTACCCAGAGGATGATATTTTTGAAAAGCTGAAGATAGATACACGTACTTTAAATCCTGAATCAAGTCATTTAATTTACCTTGTTCCACCTGCCCAGTAGTACCTAAGGCAAAGAGATCATGTATCAGTGAATTAACAGTCAATGAGTTTGTCAATTATCATTACTTTTGGAAGAACTGCCTGAATGTACTTGTTACATCAATGAAACAGTGATAAGCAAGAGGCATGAAATGTATTTATAGTCCACTCTCTAGGTGGGACTTCATCGACAAGGGCTGTAGCTACTCCTTGTGCAGGAGATTCTTATAGTCTGCGGATACCACTCTGGCTCCACTTAATTCCTTATCTGAGGGCCTTTTGGACTTATCCTATTCGTGCATTGGATTCCAAAAATGTAAGCTTGCATACAAGCATATGAAAGTTTGTATGTGCAAACACATGGAAGTATGATGGGGTTTTATGTAATTAGGTTCTAATAGGAAAAGGCAGCATTTATATATATGAAAGGTATTAGAGTATTTAGAGACAGATTTGTAAATCAGTAACAGTTTTTGACAGCTGGACCAAATGAACTTTTAATCCAGTTCTTTTTTTTTAAACTATGTCTTTTGCATTTTTGTTACTTTTGGTTAGTGTAAGAGTTGCTTTCATACAGTTTGGAGGTAAGCTTAATTGAGCATTCTGTCACAGACATAATAAAAATGTAGTAACATCTAGAAAGTCTGAAGCTTACAAAACAACAGCTTCTAAAGGGAGTCCTGGAAGGTTTGTATGCACTGCTTTTTAAAGCCCATTTATGTAGACTAAGGGACAAGGCTGAGTCAGACATGTTTAAGATCAGACTTTTGAAGCAGATAGAGGAAGCAAGAAAATTAAATTTTCTATTAAATTTGTTCATAGAACTGATCTAATTCAGTGTCCTGCTCACCCACAACTCATTTATAAAGTGATGGGATATGTTTATCCACCTGAACCTCAGCTATCTGATCACAGGTGATTTTCACCCTTTCAGAATTTTTCACTGGATTTGGGTTTCCCCTCTTTGTGTCTTAATGTTTGTAAAATTTCAATTTTACTGTCAATAAGACTGTGTTCACTGTCTTATTTTCTCAGATGAAACAATTCAGACCATACAAATTGAATTAGAGTTTGCTTAACTACAGGATTATAAGACTATTGTAAAAATGAGTGCATTGCAAGTTTCTAATTTTTTTTTTCCTATTATAATTTAACTCCTAACTAGAAGAAAAAAATATAACCAGTAATACTTACAATATCCTTGCAGGTCATAAAAGAGAAAAGGGTTGTGTTTCTCAAGTGACTTAACCAAAATATTGCAGGCTTCTGAACCTTTATTCAAAATCATGTAAATCATCATTCTTGAGGCTTCTTGTTCAACCCTTTCACAGGCGATGGTATTCACTTCTTCATAAGACATGACACGGCAGGCCAAAAGGTCATCTGCTATTTTCTTGACAGTGATCATTCCCATTCTTTGAATGAGATGTGCTCTGTTGCTTTCTATAAATTCCACTGAGAAGGGAGAATTCAATTTCTTAGAATAAGTCTAGTTCATACAGTAGCTGACACATAAAGTGTCCTTCGGTATTCAGTGCACACTTTTGAGGTGCACTGAGTGGCTAATATCTACACAGGTACAAATAGTACTCAGGAAATGGTGAGATCTTAGTAGGAATGTAGAAAACTTTATAAAAGCTTCTGTGAATGGATAGGAGGTTTCTGGTTAAAAAAAAAAGTGCAGTGTAGAATGTATCAGTACGGGCATAAAAGTCATAGGATATGTCTGAGATGTTGGCTGGCATTGCAGAAACGTATTAAAAGTTTCAATGGGAATTGCTTTTGAAAATTATCGTTTACTAATATGTCTAAATATGGGTTCATATTTTTGGATCTGCATTAGAAGACCTTGGCGAGCTCATGCAGGGCATGACAAATATAATCTGATTCTTCAAACAAAACCTGTATGAAGTACTTAAACATTATTACACTCATTTTAAGACTAAAAAAGCCAAACGAGTTACACTTAATGCCCAAGCTCATAGGCAGTCTTGAACACATCCCAGGATGAAAACACCTGGCTTCTGTACTCTGTGGCTGGGAAGGGTAAGAATCAGTGTCGAGGTATGCAAGTGCTCCTAACCAGAAGGAATACATATATGAGATATATATATATATATCACGGATTCTCATCTCCCAAGCTAGCCAAGAATATCTGGCCAAAATTATTTTTTAATAGCCAGTTGAAGATAGGGAACAGCATTGTAGAGACAGTAAGGAGATAAAAGAAAGATGTTATAGGAATGAGGTAAGGCTCTGGCCTGATGTCGGTAAATTGGAATCATTAGGGACAGCCCCATTTCAGTTGGGCAGCTCTGTTCTCTTTCCTTCCACAAAAACGAGAAGAGGTTTGAGCTATAATAGTAATAACTAGGGTAGTCATGGGAATGTCTTTTGTGGGAATATGTGTGTGTGCCACAGGCATTTGTCCAGAAAGAGCTGCATTTTGAGAATTTTACATTTTTTGCAAATTTGCGATTTCACTGTGTGGAATTTTAAAATAAATGTTGGGGACATTGATTAATCTGCACATCAAAATAAAAACTACTGTAATTTCTCTAAGTTTTTTAAAGATTGAATGCTACAGTAAACAAGATGTTTTCAGGGATAATGTATAAAACTTAAGCTTCTGCATAACTGGGGGGGAAGGAAGAAGGTGGTCCTTACAAGTCTGAAATTATCTGCAATATTTTGGAATATACTGTAGGAATGATTATCAGATGGCTAACACAAGAAATATCCAGTTCAGAAAAATATTTTGTCAGAAAAAATTATTAATCCAAAATTTTCTATCTGTAATATGTTGAAATACGGATTTTTTAATAAAAATTCTCTGTTAACACTACCTTTAAAAAATGTTTTAGAGCAAGACTTTTTACAATGTTAATAAAAAGCCATATTGTATAACTAGGACATAAATATAGCAATTATAATGCATTGTTTTTTGAAAAGACATTTTCTTTTTAAGGTTATTTGATTTTTTAAATACTATTTACATCTAACATTAAATACAAAGAAACTGTAGTTTATAAATCTTACTTGTTCAGACTGAAAGTTTCAATGCTTGAACTGTGGAACAGGGAATCTAATATCCAGACTGAAAAATAAAACAAATCATTCTCCTAGACCAGAAATAAAATAAAGTTCATGAAATGCTGATATGAAACTAGTCAGATATTAACAATATTCTCTCTAGGCGAATGACTACAATTACTTTTATTTGATAACTCATATATATATTTGATAACTTTAAAGCATGTTTCAAAACAATAAGCAGGAAATATTGATTTAAGCAAGTGATTTTAATCTTCTGTGCTTTAATTCCCAAGAAACAGATCATTCTCATATACAAGCATAATCATTAAAATATAACCTTTAAAGTAAATTTGGTCATTATTTTTGGCAGCCAGAAAGATACAGTTCATTTTTCACATTGTTTCAGTTCATGTTTCACATAGTTTCATAGTGTCATGTATATATATGAAGATTATTATTTTTCACATTTTTGTGATTAAGGATGGTGAATGAGGCATATGTCGCTTATTTATTTGTTTTTACTCTGAATGATACCAAGATACATTTGGATAGAAATGGTAACTAAGGTAATAGCGTATGAACCCAAAATTTAAATTAATTCATTACATTACCCAACATTAATTCATTACATAAAACTAAATAAAGGTGCCTTAAATAAAATTACTTTTAATAGATACAACTGAGAAAATAAAGTACCTTTGTCATAACATGTAGCAAGTCAAATTAAAGGTCCATCTAGCTCAGTATCCCATCTCCAGCAGTGCCTTCTGTAAGATGTTCTATTTCCATTATATTTCCATCTTTTCTATTTCCATTATATTCTTTATGAGATGGAATGCTAGAGCATGATATTAAGATACCATATGGCTTTATGGATGAACATGGTGCCACAATAATATTCTCTCTTTCATTCTGCATTTTCTGACACTTCCTTCCATTTGCTTTTACTGACTGTTGAGCAGATATTTTCACAGAGCTATCAATTTTAATCCCTGGCTCTCATTTGTAAATGTTAATCTCCATCCTCATGTAAGCAAACCCATGATTTTTAAGAGTAACAATAAAAAACTGAATAAAAAATATTGATTGCTTAAACAAGCTTTTTTAAAAAATCCTTAAACTACTCAAATATCAAGTGTAGAAGCACGGTCTATTGACATTAACCCTCTCTAAGCCCAAACTGAAATATTCTAAAGCTTCCAGAATCTACAATAGTTTTCAGTATTACCAGCTTTACTTAGTAATAATCTCATAGTTTGTAGCACACTAAATAGAATGTTAATAGTTAGTAGTAATTAATAATAGTTGGTAGTGTACTAGATTATTACTTAGCCGTAAATTCTGGAAAACTATTCTAGCTTTACAGTGCTGAAAGACTAATTTGAACTTGCTGCAGTAAAATGTATCACCTTAAACATTACAACTTTTCTAATAGTTTTTCTAAGCAAACGTCACAGGCTTTTTTTTTGTTTGTTTGTTTAAAGAACTAGTTAAAATAAATAGATGCAAATTCTCCACTGCAAAAGGCATGTAAGGTTTCTTAAGAAAAAAAAATAGCAAAATTAAGTTAAAACATCTCTGAACTTTCTTCTTTACAAATATTCAAGAAGTAAGGTAGTGGTAAGAAAGAAAGCAGTTTACTCACATCATGGTGCTCTTAAATTAAAAAGACTCAGTAAGCAGCAAAGTATCATAGTACTTGTCAAAAACTAACTCCATGTTATCTGTAGGTTCCTCCTCTGTAAGGTTCCTCCTTGTACAATTACTTAATATCTTGTTTTCCTAAAGAGTATGTTGCGCATTATCTTTCTGTTGCCATAAACGTATGAAACTCTTTCTTGATGCAAAGCAAGTTCCGGTTCATAACTATTTGAAATTTTACGATACAGCAGTTACCAAAAACCTAGCCTTCAGTCCAGGGTTAATGGTCAAGTTAGTAAATATTTCTACCACCAGTAGAAATGAGTGTATTTACGAAGCATTTACTTCATTCACTCTTTAGTGGTTTCATTAAAAGATAGTAAATTTAATTAATGAGTGAGATGTTCACTATGGGACTCTGATATCTAGACATGGAGTCCAAGAAGCGAGGGCTCAGGGCTTTCCTCAGTAATTAGAGCAGCACTGACTCAAGCAACTAGATATAGCAAGGCAGGGCCAAAGAGAGGATCTAGCAACCCTAGACACAAATGCAAAAGCCATTTTAAAGTGGATAATTTATACTATCTGCATAAAGATTAGTCTAATCTGATATTACTCTGAGATATTAGGAATAAAACTCCCCAGCAACTTTGCCTACTTCCCCTGTCACAGTGGTTGGCTCCAGACTTCCCCCAAGAAATTGCAAGATGACTCATAACATCAGCGATTCTGACTTCCTTTTCACACAGTAAATATTACAAAATGTTCCAGTAAATTCACATACTGCCTGATTCTTGTACTTCTAAGATTAAAATTAAACAGGAGCCCTTCCATCATGGTTTAGGCCGAATTGGCCTCTCCCTACCTCTCTCTCCAAGGAAAAGAGGAAGAAGGGTAAAGAGAGTCAAGAGTTTATGATGAACCAAACTACTTCAATGAAATATTTATAATAAAATAAAAAGGAAATAACGAAATAGATACAATGTATACAAAACTGTATCAAGCTCCCAGACTGGACTCAGTGATGGATGGGAACTGGACTCAGGAACATAGGGGTCGGGATCAAAGGCAGATGAACGGGGTCCTCCTTGGACATCAGCCATTGAAGAAAGAGGGCTGATCCTTTGATCCCTCAGCTTTTATACTGAGCATGGGCACATGGGATGGAATACCCCTGTTGTCAATTTTGGGTCACCTGTCCTGTCTGCTCCTCCCTGCAGGTGGGACCCCTCAGCACTTTTCTGTTTCCAACCCTCCAATGTGGCAACTAATGAAATTTGCTGACCTTGGTGGTTACAGCAATAAGTATAAAAAGAGTCTCTCTACATACCATTCCTTGACATTGACTATAAACTACTGTAAACATTGTCTTATGACTCTGAGAACGAACAGCAATATGCTGTTAGTTTCAGAGAGTTAAAAGAGGCTTAGATAAAAAGTAAAATTACTGAACAGAAAGTTGGTTCTCTTACCTCAAACCAGGACAATTGTATATGGAAACAATTAGTGAAAGGGTTGCAGATGACCATGATTGATACTGGAAAGTGGAGCCTTATAAAGTATCAGTGGATAGTAAAGGTGGAGGCAAATCCTTCTGACCAGTCAAAAGGAAGGATGCATTTTTTCACATGCATCATGGAAGGAATGTATTTGGGATGATGCTTTTATTCAACACAGTAAAAAATACAAAGTCCAGAGCTGCATTTGAAAGGCTGCAAAATCTTTTGCTACTGAAAGTAAGTTCAACATAAAATTTTTAGCAGTATGCAGGAAGCGGGTAAAGTGGGTCAAGCAGCATCTAAGAAGACACAAAAAAAATATCTCACTATGAAATGAGAAAACAGTAATGTTTACAATTAAACAGGGCAACAGGCAAATGGTAGGTGGGGACAGGCACATGAGGCATTGGCCATGAGGGTGGTAAAACACTGGAACAGGTTGCCCAGAGAAGTTGTGGCGGCCCCATCGGCCCATCCCTGGAAGTGTTCAAGGCTGGGCTGGATGGGGCTTTAAGCAACCTGGTCTTGTGAGACATGCCCACGGCAGGGGAGTTGGAACTAGATGATCTTTAAGATCTCTTCCAATCTGAACCATTCTATGATTTTGTAAAACCAGGACAAAACTTGCAGATGGCAGTGAGGGGGGAAGATGTCATCCCAGGATTCTGCAGATGCCAAATTTTTGCTGTCAGCCTTCAGCTCAGCCCTAGGAGGTCAGACTGGACTAAAACACCAGCTCTCATGCCTTCAACACTGCCCATCATGATGACGGCAGCTCTCGCCCAGGAGCACCCAGCAAGGTGGGAGCTGGCCCAGCCACCCTCAGAGCCCCCAGGGCAAGGGGGCTGGGCAACACCGTTCCTAGGCCTTGCCAAGCCGGCCTCCTCCCACGGGAAGCGATGGCTGGAGGAAGAGGCACCGGCGGGCAAACCCGGCACCGGCAGGTGCCGCTGAAGGGAAGAGGGGGAAAAGTAGGCAGCCCAGAAGGCCGCAGCAACCATTGGCCGGAGAATGACGCAGGAGCGATGACGCCAACCCGGAGATGACGCAATGAACAACCCAGCACCGCCCACATCCCCCCACCCATCGAGTCACACCTTCGCCAATCAAGGAGGAGCTTTATACTGGAGTCACAGTGACCTCACTCCCGGGAGAGCCAGTTAGCATTGGCCCGCCCAGCGGCCAATAGCAGTGCGTTTTGTAAGCAGCCAATCGGTGGGTTGGCGTGCCTTGTTGTTGCCCCCCCCGTGAGGCGGCTTGAGCTGTGGCGTCGGGTGCCGGCCGCCGCCGCAGGAGGGACCCGGCAGGCCTCAGGCCCCGGTTCCCGCTTGCCTCTCGGTGCCCCGACCGGCTCTGCAGCCCCCGCGGAGGGCGGGGAGATGCAGCCCCCGGGCCCGCAGCCGCCGCCGCTCTATGCGCCCAGCAACGGGGACTTCACCTTTGTCTCCTCAGCAGACGCCGAAGGTGAGCGCGGGACCGTGGGTGTGGGGCCGCTCTCGCTTTTCTCGGGAGAAGGGCTTGGCCGGGACCCGGGCGAGGGGTCGGCTCCTGGGCCGCTGACGCGAGCGGTGCCTTCTGTGCCCTCCTCCCCCCGTTCCCGAGGCTGGTGGCGTGGCTGGAGGCGGAGCGGGCCGGCTGAGGTGGCCGCTGCCGACGGGCTGTGGCTCCGGGTCTCCGCTGTGGGCAGGGTGCCGAGAGCGGCGCTTAACACCGCTGTGAGCAGCCGCCTTACCCGCGTGGGGGAAGCACCAGTGTGGCAGAGCCGGGCGTGGTGCTCCGGTTCTCGGGTTCTCCAAGGGCCGTCATCAAGGTTGTGCCCGGCGACCTGCCATCACCGTGACAAGCGCTGTCTGTGCCGTGTCTGACTTCAGCACAGTAATGATGGAGGGAGGGAGAGGAAGAAGCCCTTTATGTAGTTTAGGGTGTGAAGTGTGGCCTGCTGCCGAGCTGCTGCACAGATAGCTGTGGTGTACCGATGTACTGTGAAGATCTGCCCTAAGACTGAAAATGAACATGCAGGAGTCTGCATTGTGCTGACTTACTTTGGAGAATGACCTTTTGGGCTCTACCCATTTAAACAACAAGCATTCTACTTTATGCATGTATTTACTTACTGTTGTAATTGTGGTCACGGGTAGGGAATCATGTAAGTCTTGATTGTGCCCACCCTGGTAAAGAATTACTGAAGTGGAAAAACTACTATAGAATGCCTGTTTGGGGAACTTCCCAGTCCTTCTGACAAGGAATACTAATCAACAGGTAGAATCTCAGCTGTGTTTTTTTGTTGTTGGTTTATTTGTTTTGTTTTTCTTCTCTGCCTTGGCCTGAAAAAGGATCTGTGTACCTCTGAATGGAAACCCTCTGGATTCCCCCAGAAGTTTTTGTTGAGCGATGTTGAACCCAATCCAATGCAGCCACTTTTCCAGCAGGATGTGTTGAACTGGACTTTGCTCTGTGTTCTCTATGAACACAAGCAAGGCATGATCTCCTGCCTGTTCAAGTGTAATCCTGTCAGCAAAGTGCTGTATAGACCTACCCTCACAAGCAAAAACATAAGAAAAGTTAAACAGCTTAATATTTCTAAATCAAAATACTACACACTGCACTCTTAATTCCTGTTTCCCAAATCTTGACCCATATGAAAAATAAAACTATAAGCTGTTTTATTTTCCCATCTTATTTCCGTGAGAGGTAGGATCTGTTTGTGGGAAAGAATGCCAGAGAAGTGTTCTCAATTAAGCAGACAGATATGATATAAAGAACAGACTGTTTGGGGGTTTTATTTGCCCCTTGTACTGTTTTTTAAAAATTGAGAACAAAGACTGTCTTGGAAGCTGTTTTTCCACAATGCCTGGTTGAATTGAGTCACATGAGTTACCTCAGTTTTGCCTCTGCGGTGTCTGCTTGAGACAGTAGAAGTGAAGGCACCCTAACTCTCGCTAGCAAGCATCAGAACCATCAGTTCTTGACAGATTGTTCAGTGCTCAGTCAGCCTGCTCTTAGCCATCTCATTCAGAGCTCTCTATAAAAGAGGAGGATGCAGGCTTTTTTCCTTGGTTTCTGCAGCTTTATGTCCCACCTGAGATGTTTTGCAAAAAACCTATTAAAGGTTTCATGATTAAAAAGTGTGGTTGTAGGTATTCACCAGTCATCGATTACTAAAAGGAGTCTTGGTAAATAAGGCTTGTGTAGAAGTTTCCCTGCGTCAGGATGGATTGTCAGTGGTCACTGTGAAAGGAGAAATAAATGGCTGGTTGGACTGTTACGTTTGCTTGTTTTGACAGCCACATTTATGCACATAGAGTAGCAAGAACCTCTCCTTGTGAAGCAGTGTTATGTTGTAGCATAAACAAATATTTTAGAAAGAAAAAGGGTCCCAGCAATAATAGAAAACTTCTGAGGCTTTCTCTACCTTGATGCCCAGGCATTAAGAACACATTTTTCTTTTTTCCTCCCTCTGGTGAGAACAGCGTATGTGTGGCGATACTGACAGCAGAAAAGAGAAAATCATTCTTTAAGTTCCAGTGATCTTTACAAGGATCCTGTGCAGATGGTGTTCCAAAATCAAATCAATGGATCATTAACTCTCATGATTATGAAACAGTTAAAAAGCATTTATGGAGAAGCTTAAATTTAAGTTTGAGTGACCTAGCAAGCTGATTTGGGAAGGAGAATTCTGTTAAATTAGTTATGATACTCAGTGATCAGTGAACACTTCAGACATGCTGGCTGAAGACTGTGAGATTCTGTCACTACAAATTTCATTTCTGTAAACTGATGCTGCATTCTGATAGAACGAGTCACAAATGTAATCTACAAATACAGCCCGACTTGCCTCTGACAGTGTGTGTTTCAGAAATACCTGTATAGCTAGGTGGTCTGGGAAATTTGTGCCTGGAAACTTTTTTGTGTGAAGAACACATGATAATGGAAAGGCAAATAAAAAATATTTTCTTTGGAAAGAAAAAAGGTATTGGATGAGAAGAGAGTCTCTGTGTCTCAGTATATTTGTAATAAGGTTTATACAAAAAATTTACATGTTTCTGTTTGGATTTTTCCTTCTTAGCAAATAATAGAAATCCATGATTTCTTAGAGAAATAATTATTCCCCTCTTCTATATTTTTTTTCTTCTTTCTTCAAGATGATTTGTATATTTTCAGTTACTCTTTTGTATTTTTCATCTGAATATAATGACATAATAAAATTAATATTTATTGGTGACTTTGACACAGCCAGAACATACATAAATTGCTCTTTGCTTTGTGTAGTACTCTAGCAGAACAAGATCATAGTATACTAAAGAGAACTTCTTGTATCTCTTCTTATTGGCTGAAGCCTAAGGATCTCTGATAGTATTTTTTTTCTAATATTTTCACCTGTATTAAAGGCAGGCTACAGATAAAAACATCTACAAATGTTTCCTTTTAATGAATAATTGGACATAAAAACAGAGAATGGTTTTGTCTGAAACAATGCCACTGTACAGAAATGGGCTCCAAAAGAGGTATAGTATGGGCAGAAAAAAAATGGTAAATAAGCCACAATTTATAGTGATGAGACTTTCATTAGATAATTCCTTTTATGCTGTTAAATGTTGGAACGGGTCCAGCGGAGGGCCACAAAGATGATCAGAGGGCTGGAGCACCTCTGCTATGAGGACAGACTGAGAGAGCTGGGGTTGTTCAGCCTGGAGAAGAGAAGGCTCCGGGGAGATCTTATAGCAGCCTTCCAGTACCTGAGGAGGGTCTACATGGGAGATGGAGAGGGACTCTTTGTCAGGAAGTGTAGTGACAGGATGAGGGATAACAGTTTTAAATTGGAAGAGGGGAGATTTAGACTAGACACCAGAAAGAAATTCTTTGCTGTGAGGGTGGTGAGGCACTGGAACAGGTTGCCCAGGGAAGTCGTGGATGCC
>JAOXNO010000024.1:35386149-35400771 GCA_028565335.1 Limnodromus scolopaceus | reverse complement strand
CTAGTGGGAGGTGTCCCTGCCCATGGCAGAGGGGTTGGAACTCGATGATCTTTAAGGTCCCTTCCAACCCAAACCATCCTATGATTCTATGAAATCCTTAATGATAAAGCACAAAGTGAAGCCCTTCTGTCATATTGTAACCCTGTGTCATCAAAACAAGAGTTCCAGCTAGAAACTAAAACTTGGTAATTTGAGACCTTTGTTGCTTTGTTGTAAGAGTTGCTTACAACTTTGTTACTATTGGATTAAAACTAGAAATACCTTTTCAAATTATGTATCTGTTAAAGTATAATTTTATTCTGTAACTTTGGATATGTTATGGTGATGACCAGGACATGTAGCTTTATATGTCTGTTGTTAATCTTCCAGTACTTTTGAAATCAAATGGCTTTTGGCAAGACATAAAAAGGTGTATCTTTCTCTCCCTTTTTCTCTCAGATCTTAGTGGCTCCATAACAACTCCAGATGTTAAGCTAAATCTTGGAGGAGAATTCATCAAAGAATCTACTGCAACTACATTCCTAAGACAGAGAGGGTACGGCTGGCTTCTGGAAGTGGAAGATGATGACCCAGAAGATAACAAGCCACTCCTGTATGTCATAATTATTTTTGGATATCTCTCTTTATTAGCTGTGTAGGAAAAACAATCAACTTGTAGCCTCTCAAATTCTCCCATAGCCTTTTGCTGTGACTAGAATTATGTTTGACAAATTACTTGACCAGTGAGTGTTTTCTGGTGCAGGAATGAAAACATTGTTTCTCACTATGGTTTTTATTTTTAGTGGAAAAGAGAGGCTCATTATTCCCTGTAGAGGCCGGAAGGAAAGAGCAAGTAAAATCCAATTTTATTAATGTCCATAAAGTTATTGTGACTTCTGCTCTTATCTGTTGATCTTGTAATGGTTTAGAAAATTAGATTTTATTCTTCCTATCTTTTGTGCTGATGTTGCAAGTTTCTTAATCTCATCAAAGAATCAGAGGTTATAAGACAATCCTGTGGAAAGATTCATGTTAAGTAAATCTAAGTAAAATCTGTCAGTTACTCTGAAGTAAATGTGTTTTGAATCATGCTTATTACAGTAGGGATGCTATAAGCAAAGTAGCACAAACTTTGTGACCTTTGGTGCTATATTGTATTGTAAAGCTAGATTAAAAGGGTGTCAGTGTTGAAAGACAAAATGTCATTAAAACTGAAAATCTCTACATGTTTTATGCTGTTCATAGAAATGTGGTTGGTTGAAGAAAGTTTGTATCTTGAAGTTACCACACTGTGAGTCAGGCAGCCTGGGTCTTAGTCCTCTTTCTGCACCTCAGCAACTTCATTCTTAGTGTCTCAGTGTTTTCCTGTGTGAATTAAAGGTAATGATGCTATAAAAAATGGAGTGAGCAGGAGAGTACGCTGGAGAACTCAGATGATAGTGCTGGGAGATAACAGATGTCTGGAGAGCTTAATAATGAAACTGCTGCTTGAAAAGTACCTTAAATTAAAGTGTGCAGAACTAGCTCCTTGTGTGAAGAAGTCTGTTCTGTAAACTTCTAATTTTTAATTAAGAAACAGAATGGTGTACTGAGGTGACAACATATGTATTTCCTCTTTTGTGTAGCTGCTTATACCACAAAAATGAAGTTTCTGATTCAAAGACAGGCGTTCTAAGCTGCTGATTGCTGGGATTGAGGAGAAGATGCCAGGGAAACAATCAGTTTGTGGCAAACAGGATGGATATAATCATCCTAATGGAGAAGACCTTAATCTGGCTTCCATGTAGCAGTTTTTATACAGTTCTGGTCATTCCCAGGACATGTGCTATAGTGGAGCCTTGTAACCTGAATCCTACTAAGGATTTAGAGAATAGCAGCCAGCTGAGGGAAGTTCAATGTGGTGTTACTGTGCAAGCGTTTTGTTCAGTAGAGTGAGATTTTTTTTTTTTTCTTTCTCATTGGGCAGCCTTACTCCACATACTTGTTTCCTGTTGCAGCTACCATTACCTCTTTGAGGTAGCTGTCAGCTTCATACAAAAGACAGTTTACTCGCATGAGAAATTGTCAGAGGCCCTAGGCAATGACAAAGAATTATTTCCAGACAGGAAATATTTGTGTTGCACAATCTTTGGAATAAAATATAGGGATGCTACATCCTGTTTAGGTAAGGAATAGATAGATGGAGGGAAATAAATGCTTTTAGTCTACTCCTTAGATTCAGCGATGTGTCAAAGAACAATTTTTTTTTATTTAATCATAAGTTAGTAATGCCAATTCTGAAATAGTTTCAGTAATAGCAATCCTGAAATTGCCTTGAGAGATTCAATGAGCAATACTTAATTATTTTTTTTTTAAAAGAGAAATTGGGGTGAATCATGTCTTCATGTTTATTTCTTGCTTCAGCTTTTCTGAGGAAAAAGCCATAAATCAAAGCCTTGTACAAAGACTTTCATAAACAGATTTAGGATATGATTCTACATTTTTCTCCACTGTGCTCTTAAATGTCGAGCAGAGGGATATCTGCTGGGAAGTCTCTTTAGAGTCCTCAGTCATGACTGCATAAGGAAAACACTAACATACAGTTCTGTCTTAAGGTTCCACACACAAACTTAAAGAAGTGGAATTGCCCATTACTTGGCAAGTCTGAATCCTTGCCATTATGCTAGGTCAGTCAGAGCAAGATGTACCAGTTAAGAGTCTCCTATGCAGAAGAGTCTTTTGGTCAATTTGTAGCTGCTTACAAATCATTTGTAGCAGGGAGTGGAAAAGGCAATTTGAAAAGAGCAAGATCTGTTGATAGAATTTATTGCTAGTTTAATTGGGTTTTATTTACCCATATTGGAAACACACCAGCATCTAAACAATTGGCATAAACTGGTCTGCTGAAAACTGTTGTTGTTGAAGCAAGCTAAACCCCATTTTATTTTCAAAAATTGTTTTTACATGATGTGTTTTGAATGTTTTAGGATTACTGAATGTAAAGGTATTCTTTCTTGTAGAATTTGAAATAAAACTTTCCATAATAAGTGTGTTCATGGTGAACTGCTCATCATAGGAATACACAGACATCCTACTTATGTGTATGCATGTCTTCGACTTTCAAGTAGTTACAATGATATGAATGTGTCATGTGTTCCTGCTTGTCAGAAAATAAATCTATTGTCTTAGTGTAGTGTGTTAGGGTATGTGGTGTATGTTTTCTATTCTCAGTCAGATAATTGATTTTTGAATAATTAAATATATCTAACTGTGTCACACCAGTTACTGAATGCAGGATGAAGGTGTGGTGTTGCTTTGTTGTGGACAGAACTGTTCCTTTGCTAGGCATGGCTTCAGAAAGCCTTATGGGTGACAGGAGACTGGCTCTATAAACCTGCTGTTTGCCCCTGAACTTACTCTTTTATGCTTTATTTCATTACTGTGGTGTATGCTAATGGCCCCTTGTTTTACTCAATTTCAGGGAAGAACTCGACATTGATCTGAAGGATATTTACTACAAAATCAGATGTGTTTTGATGCCTATGCCATCTCTTGGGTTTAATAGGCAGGTAGTGAGAGACAATCCAGACTTTTGGGGTCCTCTGGCAGTTGTCCTCTTCTTCTCAATGATCTCATTATATGGACAATTTAAGGTAGGTATAAGACTTCTACCTAAAAAGATATCCAAACTAAATTTGAGGACATGATTGCTAAGCAATGTGCATTGTTACATAGGTAGAAAGTCTTTTCCTCACATACTAACATCAGGCATTTCAAATGCTGTTTCCCAAGTTAATATGTAGAAAGACAGCAGTAAGAAATGTATTAAATAGCCCACAGATAAGTTAATCATGATGTTTTAATACAGCAAAACAAAGGAAAGATGTGGTTTCTAGAGGAAATGGATTGATACTAATGGGTTTATAGTCATATTAGTGAATCTGTCCATTTTAATTGTGACCTTTTGTTAACGTGCTTTATATTGCCAAAAAAAATGTTGCTGAAGAACATTTGTTTGGATGCCATGAATTTTAATTTCCTGACAAATAAAGCTATTTGTTTAATTCATACACCAGATAACAGTGGTGATATAGTATTTAATCTTCATTAGTGCCATTTGCTGTTTTGTCCTCCCTGCTCAATTACAATCAAATAACTTTCCTCTGGTAAAGAGACTTTTTTCCATAATTCCTTTTGAATGCTAGGGTGATCAGCTATTCAGAGCTATTGTGCAGGTTTAATTTGCCCCTGTAAACACTATTAGCTTTTTTCTTTATATTTAGATTGAAATAGAGAAGTGGTATCATTTATAGTCACAATTTGAATGTGAGCCTAGATGATCCTTCTTCGGAAATCGTTGACCATATTTGTAGTTACAGTTGTTTTGAATGCAATGTAGTACAGCAATAAGCCATATGTAAAGCAGCAGAATACGCTTATGCAAGGATTTTTGTGAATGGTGAGAGAAAATCATTCCCTTTGTGACCTCTGGCTGCCATATGGTGTAGCAAGTGCTGACTAAGAATTCACTCTCAGTATCTTGTTTCTAAGAGACTTGGGTAGACTAAACCACTGTATTATTCAAGTCTTCTGGCTGGACCACTTAGCTGCCTCCTAGGCAAAGCAAGGACCGTTCCTCGATCCTGTGACAGATAAACTACCTTCTGCAGTTTGTGTACCTGCTGTACCTGAACAGTAGGCCTAAGGTTTCTTAGGAACAGTGGATTTAGCATCCCGATGCAGGAGTGCTATATCTGTGTGAGGAGGGAAAGCTAGTAACTAGCAACAGGATGACTGACAGCAGCTAGACTAGATGAACTGAATAGTGGACTGTAAGCTGGAGAGAGATGAGTGTTCCTGATCTAGGAATTTAATCTGTTCCTCTTCTTTTAGACTGTGGAAGAAAAGAGGAAGTAAAAGGGGGCCATGCACTATTTTCACAAATATCTTAAAGCTGTTATATTTATCTTAATTTTTTGAAGTGGTGCTATGATCTTTGTCTGTTTTTAAATTTAAAGAAAAATAATCACCTACTTGATTCTTCTGTGAATCTGAAACTTTGAATTAAGCTAAAAATTTGAATTGAGCACTAACTTAATTTTTAAGTGCAGCCGTTGTACGTTTGGAAATACAGAGACTGGATTGATACTGTTCTTTCCCTCTAAAAAGATACTTGAAAAGAGAGGGCTTCACTTCTAATTTTCCCAGTGCCTCAACTGCAAGAATAACTAAGTTACCTTAAGGTTCTGTTAAGTTGGAGAATGATTTTAAGATTTCTACTTCAGTTGAAGCGCAGACCAATGAAAGAAGCAAGAAAAAATGACGACAGACTTTGTCCCAGGAGGCTGGGGCTGTTCCTTAAGTTGTAATCATCATCAAATTCTACTGAGAGTTGAAGTCCTATGTCATCTTCTGAGTGTTCTCAGTTTAAGTAAAGAATAAAGTGGCATCTTTATGGATGAAAGAAGCAGAATTCCAGTACCTTGTATTGATTGGGCTGACATTTAAAAGCTGTCTGAGCCCACCTTTTTTAACGGGCAGGATGTGAAGACATTTAGCTGGGGTGGTCTTAGCGTTAGTTTTAACTATACCCTTCCTACGCTGGTATGATATTACAATACTTACAAAACACATTGCATGTGCATTCCACGTTCACCAAATTTACCACTAATGCAACTCTGTAAACGTAACCACTGAATTTTATTCTCATGTTGCTTTGTGATACTAAGTAAAACTATTCTTGCTGCAATTCAGAATTCAGTTTTGTGTAATAAAATTCTTGACTGCACTGAAAGTGATTAATAGAAATGAGTTTTCCTTTATCACAATGAAAATGATTAATATAAATGAATTGTTCTTTTATCTCTTAAAGGTTGTTTCTTGGATTATAACTATTTGGATATTTGGATCCTTGACAATTTTTTTACTGGCCAGGGTTCTTGGAGGAGAAGTAAGTACCTGTATGCAAAAAGGATGTAGAGAGAGGTAATGTAAAGTCTCTTGGTTATGTTTTTCAGTAGTAGTTGGGTTTTCTTGGTGCTTGGCTTTGTACCTTGTAGCAAACTAAGAATGGATGCAGCTGGATAGAGGATTTAATTTTCTTTTTTTTTTTTTTAAATGGGCTAACATTAGTTGTATAATGTCCTTGTGGGTAGAGCACCTACCAGTGTTTGTTTTCCT
Source organism: Limnodromus scolopaceus (assembly GCA_028565335.1). Classification (NCBI taxonomy): domain Eukaryota; kingdom Metazoa; phylum Chordata; class Aves; order Charadriiformes; family Scolopacidae; genus Limnodromus; species Limnodromus scolopaceus. Next base: position 35,394,633 of record JAOXNO010000024.1, on the reverse strand, counting down.
CCTTGGCCTGATGCAATTCAAACCCATTAAAGGTTGAAAGTCACCACGTGTTCTTCAACTGCAAAGCCAATGGAAATTCTGGCCTACATCCCTCCCTCCAGCTGCTCGCACCAGCAGGGTTGCAATAGCTGTTTGAGCTGTTTACAAATGGAGTCACTAAGTGATTCAGGTGTAAACAACAAAAAATGACTTACAGCAAGGCCCACAGACAGTTTCAGAGGACCATTCAGAAGGGTAGTAACTTCTTAAAATGGCTCTGCAACACAAAAGGCATTGAATTGTGTTGTGAAGAACTAAATATCCAGTGATACTTGATATTTATATTTTTACTATGCATCTTGCATTAATGATGAACTAGAGTTGCTGTCTTCCTGCATTATTTACATTTACTTTAATTTTTTTAGATTTTTCTTTTAATCCTATTTGCTGGAGTCTTCTTGTGTGAACACTGGAAAGGAAAAGCTTTCATAAACATGATTACATGTTTTTTCTGCGTACCAGCATAATCCAAAGGCCCCTAAAATCGATCTGGTTTTGTGGCTTAAAATGTGAAATTATCAGAACATATAAACTGGGGACAAAGTATAGGTCTGCACAGTTCACCGTGAAGGATCAACAGCCACAAGAGACTGCTTGCAAGATGATCATTTGTCTTGCTGCTCTTTTTCCTGTGAAATCCATGAAGCCCAGCTGGGCCCGGGAACATTTCAAACTGTAGTAGGGGAAAAACAAATGTTTTGATCCCCATGAAGTTAAAAACAGTTATGGAAATTTTCTGAACAAATCTGATTCAGATAGTCAGAATAAATTTAAACTGAAAATTGGAAGATGTCTGTGAGGTCTTCCCCTGATGCCCAAAGCATCAATATACTTTATAAATTTATTTATGTATAATTAATATGAGTATGTTGATGCAGCAAATTATATCTTTGCTGCTTGTTATGGCCAGGACTACAGCTGGTAACTGAGAGGTCTGTTGCAGTTCTGTGCTCCTGGGTACCAGTTGTACACTCCATGGAGAGTGGCAGTGGAGAACTACTTAAGGCAGAATGTGAAAATGCGAGGGGTTGGTGGAATTACATATTTTAACCTGTGTAAATAATTCCCTTGGAAATGATAAAATTGTCGTTACAGTGGTAAAAAAAAAAAAAACCAGACAAGACAACATATTTCTAAGAACTGAATGATTAATTACACAATTCTAGGGGGATAGCATAAAAAAACAATTTTCATACTTGCAAATTTCCTTTAGCTGAAATTTCAGGAATACCTAACATACTATTATCACTATTACTGTTACAACAAGATTGAATTGTGTTTGGTGACAATGATTGAGTACTAAAAAGCTTGGTTTTATGTGCTTGAAAATTTCAGGTTGCTTATGGCCAAGTTCTTGGTGTGATAGGATATTCCCTACTTCCCCTTATTGTCATAGCACCTGTACTTTTGGTGGTTGGATCATTTGAAGTTGTTTCTACCCTAATAAAAGTAAGTTTGGTATCATCTACTGAGAATTGTTTACAGTTGGCTTTAAGTCACTTTCCTAAGACTTCAAATATTAATCTGTTTGGGACAACATAACAACGTGTCAAAATATTTAGAACTATGAGCTCTATCATCATTTTGGACATGAGTGCTAAACGAATTCTGTTTTAAATGTCTCTTTTGAGTATTTGGGGATATACAGTGCTGTTGCTATAACACCACCTGTTGTTACCAGGTATTTTTCTGTGCTATGATAGTTGCATTAAAATAAATAGGATTATCACTTTGAGAAAAGGATGCATATTTAAACTTCAAAATGAAGAATCTGGAAATAAGCTATTGTAGCGCTTCCCCCATCATCTAGTTTATTTTTAGTTACTGCAGCATGAATATGACGTTAGTCATTGTTCTGAGGCCTTCCCATAGTGGCAGCAGTACAAAGCTCTCAATACCCTTTGCAGAGAAGGTATGTATTGTTCTGATTTTTACAGATGTGGAATGTAAGGCACAAAGCAAGAATAACTTGCCTGATGCCACCTGCTGTTGGACACCTATGAAACTAGCAACTTTCCCTGATAGATCTAGAAACTACATAATGTTCTTGAACACTGCTAGTACTTCTTAAAACCCTTTTAGGCAGCCTTTGAAGTTACTGCTGAACTTTTGGAAGGGTTGACTGAAAAAAAAATTCTGTTCCTAGCCAAGCTGTATGCTTTCCGAGTTCTTGTTCTGTTGATTTGATTGATTTCTGTCCTTTCAGCTTGCTGGTAAACAGCATAATTGAAGTACAACTAAAGCATATGATAAATAACAATTGCTGTGTTTGTGATTTGGTAACTTGCAATTACTAGTAAGTGGTACAGTCAGAAAGCAAATTATTAACATGCCAGTTAACTAATATATAACTTGAAAATAAATAGAAGTGAATGAAACCTCTGTTACTTGATTACTACTAACAGTCTCATATTAACTTACATTAATCTGTGCAAGATTCTTACCTCTGCATTGTTAGTGTGAAAATGCAGGACAAGCCCTGTATGGCCAAAACTGCTTACACTGTGCACATACTGCTGCTTGTGGCTTGAGAGCTCTGTGCTAGGGGAAGTATTTAGCAGTCCTAAAGCTGGGGAACTTACTGTGAAATAGTGAAATTTCAGACAGTTCTTTTCCAGTTGCAATCAGCAAAGTAAACTACTCAAGTAATGCACCTCAGTTGTTCTAATTGCCACAATTTTCTTAATGTGTCCTAGGGAATTCAGTCATGATCTTGATTGTCCCCCTTGTCCATCTCTGCAGTCCTGGGTTAGGTAGCAAAAACAGAAGTATGCGGTCACGTGCAAATTTTGTCTTTTCTTTTTTCAATAGCAGTTGAACGGGCCACATAATCCCTTGAGGGGCTTCAGCTCCCCTGACAGAACTGTGGAGGAAGTTTTTTGCTGGGGTCCTATTATGTCTGCCCTCATTGGCCTTGGGGTTTGCAGGAGATCGTGTTTTTGCATTTGTCATTCAGTTTTAAGTATTTCTCCTTTTGATTAATAGTCAAGGTGCTTCTAAAAGATAATAATGTCTGATTACTTTTTGCTATAGCCTTATTAGTTTGAGGTTTGAGTCAAGTTCACTGACCTCAAAACTTTTTTTTTAAAGTATGCATGCTAACTCCATATAACTCCATATAACATAGTGGAAAGAGTTACTTTCTACCAGTCTCTTAAACTGGTTCTTTCTTAACTTACTAAGCAATATAGTTTGTTACAGATTGTATTTTGATAGCTTCCTCACTGCACCTGAGAGGAATAGGAATGCGAGTTTCAGTTACCTTGAGGTGGGGGCACCATAAATAAAGTGACACTTAGAAGCCAGATGAATTCCGAATAAGAAAAAAAAAAAAGTAATATAACCCTATATAGCATAGAAGGAAGAATCAAGTATAGCCTACAGAAAGGGAGGATTTAATAGCTGATGATAGATAAGATAGAATGGGAAGTTGTTAATCTGGTCAAATTTCAAATTATATGTAAGCTTACAGCTTGCTTTGTGGTATCTATGATGTCTTCAAGAAAACTTACTCCTTAGCTGCTTACTTCAGTAAATGTCTCAAACAAAAATAACATACATATTTGATAAATATTTCTCTACACTTAAATGAAAATGCAGAGTATATTGTGTGTGTGTGTGTGTGAATTCTTCCTCCCTTCCCCCAATTCTTTTTGGGGAGTTTCTTTTTAGTTATACTGGGAGAAGAAGTGATTTTTATCTTGATATTTGGAGAGAATTTCTTGTGGTGTCAGCTAAGACTGTTTATCTTCTTTTTCAGTTGTTTGGAGTCTTTTGGGCTGCATACAGTGCTGCATCATTACTAGTTGGAGAAGAATTCAAGACCAAGAAACCCCTTCTAATTTATCCAATCTTTTTATTATACATTTATTTTCTGTCCTTGTACACTGGGGTGTGATCTAGATGTGGCCAGCAACCATATTTTATTCCTTTGCAGACTGATAACGTATAAGGCTGGAGATAATAAAATGACTGTTTTGTATCCAGTTGTCAAGATGTTTTAAGATCAAAGAGCATATTTGTGTATATTATTTAATGAAGCAATTGTAGCTATATAGATTTGTATCAAAGTTCTAGGTTTCTTTAAGACTCTTCAGATTTTAATGAACAAAATAAGAACCTTGTGTTTTATAAGAAAGTGTAGCAAAACCACAATTCAATACCTGTGCCAAAAGCACTAGGACCAGATTACTATATTCAAGGAGAAAAATGAGGTTAACTGTAACAATCTCAAAGTGCAATTTTTCTTTTGAGCTTAAACACAGCTGGCTTTTTTGGCGCAGCAAATTCTGTAGATAATATATTTATGAAACAGTCCTGATTGTTCACAGAATAGTCTGTATAATCAAGACATGAAGATACTACTTTTAATTTAGTGCCTCAATTACTTTGATTTGGCTATTGAGTTTTTATAAATTCCAATTTGTTTTCCAAACATGTATATACTGTGTATTTTGTATCTATGGCTTGTGTGTAGCGTAAATACTCCTTGGTTAAGGATGTATATTGGGTTTTTAAAAACTGAAGATATAAGTATTTGAAGTCTTCATTTACTATCTCTGACCAAAGGAGCAAGATATTTACTGCGTGACATTATTAATTAAATTGCATATTTAGAGAATCAAATTATTTTACTTAAAAGTATAAATTTACAGAGAAACAGGTGAACACCTTTCTCAACTGTAGTGTTGGCTTAATGTTGGAGAAACAAGATGATCTATCAAATTTGTGTGATCTTTAAACAATGTTATTTTATGATGACAAAATAAAAATAATGCTTCCTTAACTATGTTTTACAACATCTTGCTCTGTCTTGCTTTTAGCTTGGTATTTAACACGCATCCATTTTTCTTTCCCAGGACTACTAATCCCTTATGTGGAGAAATAAAAAGATTTGTAAGGCCAGATTCTCCCTCCACTAAAATGAGGCAGAATGACAGCCTTGGTAACAATTACAGTCTCGCTAATTTTGACTATCCAAGGATCATGTAATAACGTGATGACATGTTAAATATTTCCTGTGTACTGTGTTGATTGCTTATGCAGTGGTCCTTATGGTAATGTTTCTTCACAAGAGAAGTCCACTGAAGTTCACTTTGCATGGTACTAATTTAGGCATTTGCAGTCTTCAGTATTTAGTATTGCCAAATAGATCTTAAGTTTCTAATTTATTTTTTTCTAACAGAAAAAAAAGCATTCCTGCTGTCTTTTGATATTTTTTTCTGTCTTTTTTTTTTTAATTCTGCAAATAAAAATCAACCATGACAAAGTAATAGCAAGGGCTGTCTTTGATCCCTAATGGGCATATTTCCTTATCACAACTGTAGTTTTTCACCTTTTTAGATGGCATAACTTGCCATTTTGGTAACTTATTTTTATCACTCATTAGTGATGCAAAATATATGCTTAAATTCCAACTCTGCCACAAACCTTTAGCTTATTCATCTGCTTTTCTGGCTGATACTTGTGTTGGTTTTAAACAGAACTATTTAAAGCTGGTGCTGGACATAAATTGTAATGTGATATTCTAGCTTGCAATACATGGAAGGAGGAGAAACTGGTAAAGTGATGGACTTTTCACCTTTTTTTTTTTTTTTTTTTTTACTTCTACGGAAGTTCTGGTGGACTTACTGCAGTCATACTAAACCAGTTGCAGCAGCAGCTTAGTACTTATTGGCAAGTGTTTTGTGAGCATTCATGCAAAATAAATACTTTTTTTTTTTAAAAAAAAAAAAGCAAGTTACAGTGTATTAAAAAAAGCATTCTAGCTTTGGAATCTTGCATGATAATCTGATATTCTTTTTATTCATGATGTGTATTTCTTTTCTAACAGGAACATCCAACTAGTACTAGAAGACTCAACGCAGGCTGTGTGACTACACATATAACTAACATCACCACAAACATGAAGGGCAAGGACCCATTTAGGGTATTAGGCTGTCAGAGAGCTTTAAGCTTAGTTCCTCTGTCTATAGCTGTTCATTAGGTGTCCATAAGGTCCTGTGCATCTGAAATGACTAGGAATATTCAAAGGATGCAAGAATGTTCTATTTAATCTTCAAATCTCTTAATTTATTCTATACTAATGTTCTGTGAAATTTTATAGTTGCAATTTTAACTGTTTCTTTCCGCAGACTTGGCACATGTGTAATATGCAATGTAGATAAGCACTTAACATAGTACATATTTTGTACACAATTGCAGATTTGCACCTTTTAATCTTAGTATCTGTAGGGTCACCTTTTGCATATATGCTGTGCAAGAAATATGTACAAACAGCTCTCAAATGGTTCTGATAGTTTGTAATAACTTTGCATTAAACAAACTCATATTTTTAGATGAGGTATGTGTGTAAATACAACATGTATTTTATAAAAATTTTGAATTAAACTTGTTTACAGAATGTATGAAGCTCATTTATATTTACTGAGTTATGACATCTATATTCTTATACATGTCAATCTCAAGTTTTGAGGCTACAAATAAATTTTTGTGACAATAAATATACTACTACTGTTAAAACTGGAAACTTACAGCACATCCATCTAGCAAAAAGATTCCTTTCCAAGATGCAACACCTCATTTCAAGGTAGAGACATGAGAGACATCATACCTTAATAATGAGAAGTGCTCTTTAGATGATCTTCTGTATAGAGCAGCTAGACATGTACACATGCACGTCTTTCTCCATCTTCTGCCCATCAGGCGTATTCTGTTGTTTAGCAGACAAATCATACCTACTTGGAGAATGTGTGAAACCAATTGCTTTGATGCAAAGAGGACACACAGTTTGAGATCTGCTTTGTCACTACCCTTATTAGCCTTTAATGTTTTATTTGAGATAGCGAAGCGAGCTTAAAAGCTGCATATTTCGCTCTCAGGACAATTGGATGAGCCTGGGTGGTGTACGTACCTGTGTGGTTTGGGTATTCATTTCTTTTTCTTTATGGAGACACTACTTCTTAAATAATTCCTCTGCTACAGCAATCTGTGCCAATTTGGGTCCTTCTAATCAAAATACTCATCTGTAGGAAACCACGTTACATTGGAAACTTCATTCTATTTAAGACCCTCAGAAGCCCAAAAGCTTTCTCAGGTATTTTAGCAGAACTCGTCGCCCAGCTGAGGCAGGCCTGCGGGTACGCGCGGCCGTACGAGCTGCGCTTGCTGTCCCGGTGGGGGAACAGGGAAAATCTCAGCAAGACAAAAGGCTGTACTGTACTTATGTCCTTTTTGAAGCATGGCGAATGCTGCTGCAGAATAAAATGGCTTCGTGGGCAGAATGACTCCATCCCCACTTTTGGGGTCAAAAAAAAAAAGAAAAAAGGAGGGATTGAGGCTCTGTGCATTTATACACGATCCCGCCCACACGAAGAGGCGGGAGCCCCGTGTCCCCCCCAGGGGCACCGAAGTTGTTGTGAAAGAAGCCGCAGCAAAACTCCCACTTTTTCACCTGGTACCAAAGCTGGAGGCGACTTAAAACAGGGGCGCTCTCCCAAGCGCCAACAGAAACCGGGTCTCAGCGCCAGGCTGTGAAAAATAACCCCCCACCCCGGGCTCCCCGGGGCCGGACGGCGGCCAGCCCAGCCGCCCGCGCTCAGGCCCCGCAGGACGGAGAAGTTAAGGGGGGGCCCTCCGCCCGGGGCGGGAACCTCCCAGCCCCAGCCCACCCCCTCTCAGGCCCGGCCGGTCGCCCCCGGAGCTGGGTAAGGTTTGGCGACCGGCCCCGGCGTCCAGCCTGCCGCCTCTCCCCGCGCACGCGCAGAACGCCCGCAGCCCCCACCCTGCGAGGGGGTGCATGAGGATGCGCGCGCAGCGGAGCCCCGCCCCTTTCTTTGCCCCCCGCCCCTCTCCCGTGACGAGCGGCTGCTCCCGCCCCTCTCTCCCTTCCTCCCTCCCTCCCTCGCCCCCCCCCGCCCCCTCCAGTGTCAGGCCGGCGGTCGGTTCCGCATCCGGCGCGGTTGTGTCACTTCCTGCTGGCGCTGGCGCTCTCCCTTTCCCCCTCTCCCCGGACCCGGATGGTGACTGGCGGCGGCGGCGGCGGCTCCTCCAGGGACTGTCAGTGAGCGGCTCCCCCCGGGCCTCTTGTCCTGAGGGCGGCGGCGGCGGCAGCGGCCGGGAAGATGGCTGCGGCGGCCTCCTGCTCTTCGGCGGCGGCGGCGCCGGCTGGGCCCGGGCCCGGGCCGGTGTCGGCCGGGCCGGGCTCCTGCGAGTGGCTGCTGCTGCGGGACGGCTGCCTGCGCTGCGACGCCGACGGGCTCTGCAGCCTGTGCTACCACCCGGCCCTCAACGCCATCCTGGCCGTGACCGCTCGCGGCGCCATCAAAGTCATCGACGGCACCTCGGGGGCCACGCTACAGGCGTCGGCGCTCAACGGTGAGCGCAGGGGCCCCCGCGGCCTGCCGGGCCCCGCGCCCGCGGCGCGGGTGGCGGGGGCAGCGGGCC
>JAOXNO010000024.1:35339932-35386049 GCA_028565335.1 Limnodromus scolopaceus | reverse complement strand
TGGCGGGGGCAGCGGGCCGGGGCAGCCCCCGGGGCGGCTGCGGGGCACGATCGCGGCGCTGCGGAGCCGCCGGGGGGCGGGCCGGAGGCTCGGCTGAAAACAGGTGTTGTGGCGGGCGAGGGGTTTCCGCGTGGGGCGGCTCGGGGGGGAGAGGCCGGGCCTGGTTCGGGCCCGCGGTGCCGGGGGCTTCCCCTGGCTCTTTTTCACCCCTGCTCGTTTTTCAAGCCTGAACGGTTCCTGCCTTTTGGGGCAGAGATACCCGTGTGGGCAGCACCGAGGCGCTTTTCTTCTGTAAAGCACATTGACACGGGTATTAAAAGATTAAACGGGGATGGAAGGTTGTGATGTATAGGGCTGCATTTTTTTTATTTTAATTTTTCAGTTGTGCTTGTGGGTGACATAATGTTGAACCTTCCAAAGATTAGAAGCAGCACGTAATGTAGGACAGAAGTAGTTATAGTTCTTATTGATATGCGATACTGTAGTAATTTATTTGTTGAGCCTTGATCTGGTTATATTAAGAAGGCTTATTTCTTACAGGTGTCATTTGTCTTATAGCTTAGAATTATTTAAGATCAGAATCTTTCATAGTTATTTCATGGTGTTTTTTTATACGTGTTCACGTAGTTCTTCATGCTGCTGAGTATCCTGGCTGTCTCTGATGTTAGTAACAGTATTCCTGCTATTATGTTAAGGAGGCATGGTTGTGTGCTGACTTTGTGGAAGCTAAGAGTCTAGTGTCTCAATAACTATCAAGCAACTTTTTTTTTTGTTGCCTGTTAATTAACCTTATTAATAAACTAGTTCAGTAGGAGAAGATCCATATGCCATTAACAGCTTTTGTTCCCGTTTCATTAATGGTTCTTAAACCGTGGTACTTGTCAGAATACTGTCAGGGGAGGTGTTATTTGGTATGTTGTGAGACCAGTCCTTGGCATAGAAAGATACGTTTCTTATTAGTTGTGTGTCTCCATGTTCAGGTTCTCTGTACAGCTGTGTGTTGCTAATAAGATCTCGCTTTGCAAAGGGTTGATGTTTGCCACCTGAACATAGCATAGCAATGTCAGGAATTGTACGGAAATGCCGTAGTCTAGGTAATATGTATACTTTCACCTTGAAAGCCAGCAAGTGTATTACAATGTCAAACTATAGAGAAAGGGATAAAAATCAGGTATTTCCTTTCATAAATTAAAGTCGGTACATTGTAAAGTGTAAAGGTTAAGCATTTGGGGTGATAAAAAAAAAAGGTGTTGTGGAATTACTAAGAAGCTGTCAGCTGCTTTTGTTGTAGATCACTTGAACATGAGGCTCTTGTGTGGCGTTTCCCGCATTGTTCAGAATTCAGATCACTCTGCTTCTATACTTCCCTTTATTCTACCATGCTCTCTCCTGAAGTGCTTCTTTATTAATAACTATTTTTTACTTCTTTTCAAGCTTTTGCCGGAATTTAAGAATTGCTTTTAAGTTGTGGATGAAGAGGGCATAAATTGAGGACTTAATTTGTAGTTGGTTGTCTGTATAGGAGATACTTAATTCTCATGAAGAGAAAAAGAAGTTAACTGTAAATCAAAGCCTAAGCTGTTGTTTTACACTTTTCTGTGATAGAATCCTTGCAAGGAGTGTGATTTAGTATTAAAAATGCTAATGGCAATTCTCCCCTAAATAGTAACAATTTAAAAATAACTTAATACTTTGCTTCTGTTACGTATATTCAGTCATGTATACTTCCTTTAGTGTCAGTCTTCTGTGTGACAGCATGACTGTAAAAGATGGATTCTACTTCTCACATGCAACAATAGAATTGCTTGCAATCTACCCAAATTTCATCTGTGCAGTATAGCTGATGATTATGTTAGTGGGAAAAAAATTATAACCTTAGTTTAGTTTGAAGAAACTTTAAGTAACTATCTTTATAGATTCAGACCGGCACGGCTGTCAGAAATCTGGTTCATCTCAGCAGTTGGTGTCTGTTGGGGCTACTAGTGGCTGTGTTCACTCTTGTTCTCTCCTTCGGCCTTTCTTTGGGAAGAGTAGGAAAAGAGAGTTCAACTGTTCTTTGATGTCTGCCCACTCTGTACAGCATGATCCCTTTTAATATAGGGTAGTAGTAGGCGGACACTCAGACCTGTAGACCAACTCTGTCCCTGCTCCCTCCCCTGCCATAAATGACAGGTCAAAGGATATTGTTGCTTCGGGGAGTTCTGGTGCTATAGCTAAAAATAGAGTCCCTGGGAATTAAAACTGCTTCTCTTGGGAGACTGCTTGTCCTCCTTGGTAATTGGGGCTGCAGGTCTTTTGCCCTGCCAAAAGATTTATATTGGACAGAAGTGCTGTTGCTCATTACCCAAGGAAAAACAAAACATCGCAGGCCTCTCTTTCTAGAAAGCAGAGAAAGAAAAAGGGTCCCCCATCAAGTGAGGAAGGGAGAAAAGGAAACACCACCAGTTCACTGTGGCAATGCATTAAGCTTTGAGCTCATTCTTGGTGAAAGGATTGAACTTGTGGAATACTGAATCGGGTGGAACAGTGCCTTCGTCAGAATGTAAATGCAGATTGCTCTCTTTGGTGTGTAAAAGAACACAACAAAAGATTCACAGCCAAAAGGCAGCTCAGGTATACATCAGGTACAAATATTAGGGTGCAGTTTCTGATTTATGTGCTTCAGTTTCTCATGTGAACTTCATTGGTCTGATGTATGTGATGATTCAGGGATTGTTCTTCTGAGTCCATACTGTAGTACTCCAATGAGAAGGATGATAATGATTATTATTATTATTGTTTTTATTATTATGCCACACTGAATCTTCATCAGATCTATCTCTTGAAAGTGTGTGATGATCTTTAGTCTGTTTCCTCTATGGCCTATTCAAGAAGGCCAGGTGATCATTTGCAACAGCCCAGAGTGTGGTAGTGAATAAGGGTACCATTGGTGATCCTTTAACATTAATCTTCATCTTACCTGGTCACAAAGTTGTCCTTTTTATTCTACCAAGGCTGTTGCATGCACACTGTGCGTTTTGGAGAGCCAGACTGGGTCTGTAAGGACCATTCTTGCGAATACTGGATATTATGCATTTCTCTGTGTTTGCCAGTAGTGATTAGTCAGGACTAGTTTTGAATCTGTCATGCAAGTCTCTCAAGTACTTTATTTTTCCTCTTAAGCATTTAAGTATTTGTGTGCTTTCCGTTTCAAGTTGAACAGTGGTGGCCAAAGAGCATGAATGATCAATCTCCAAATACAGCACTAAGGATGAACCTTTTCCTCTGCCTCAAAAAAAACCCCAAAACAAAACAAAAGACAAAAAAATGCCAAAGACTCTCTTAGTGTTCATAGAGATGTTTGATTTATCAGTTCCTTCTATTTACAAATAAAATAAGAAAACTGCTTGAACTGGGAGAGTGCTGCCATTCCCAGAGAAGCTTGGCCACCAACACAATAAGAAACTAAAATGTAGTGTTAGATGGATGGTGACCATCTTGAATGTTTCTGTAGTTTCTTCTAGATTAATTTTACATAGCAATAGCTTCAGAGCCTCATTCTCTAAAATGCACAGTGTTTTGTAGCTAAAGCCTTCTAAATTACCTTTGAAGCCCTAGTAATCAAAATACATACTTCTGAAACTATACAGGGAAGAATCTGTTGATTGTACATATGTACCAGGTCCTGTGGGGGAAACAGAGACTCTGCATTATCACCAGAGGCCCTCAACTGCTGTTCCTCCAACAGAAGAATTTAGAAGGAAATAGATCCCAGCCCAGGAGGCTCACCTGTGGCAGCAAGTTCAACACCGTTGTCTGTCTGTCAGTGTTCCTTTTTGGGAAGTCCTGTTTGTCTTCAGCTGGATCATGTGGAATTATGGAGCCTTGGAAATCTATCAAGGGATATCCAGTTCTGTTTCTTTTTGATTCCTTTCCATGTGATGCAGGAGACAAAAGAAGAAGAAAAAGTTCTCTTTTGCAGCTTGGAAGTCATAAAAGGAGTGTACACTTCTTATACTCTCTAGGAAGAGACTGTTGGGATACTCTGCCATCCAATTCTAGACTTGAATTAGTTGAAAACATCAGCAGTTTCAGCTGTTTCAATCTCTCTGTGGTAGTATTGCTTGGCTCCTTCATTCCTCAAAATTGGAGTGACTTTCTTCATCTTCTTGGCTTTTTTTCATTTGTTCAATTATGTGACAGAAAAGCTGGTAATAACAAAGGCTGTTGCTATTATTACAGAATTTTCTCCTTGTTTATTTTCTCATCACATGGGGAGTATTGTCAAATATCTAGTGATCTGCTACAGCCCACCTTGTGTTTGAGTATACTTGGATGACAATGCTAATCTGAGTAAAATGCTTCTCAAAGGGATCATTCCATTAATTAACGTGATCTTAAGGTCATTCATGAAGAGCCTTAAGCACTTGAAAGAACAGAACAGGAGTATTGTTAGATCTGAGTTCAGTGTTTTATAGCAATAAGGAGCCTAGGCTGCTGTGTGCTCCGTTTGTCTGCTAGCATACTCGGGGTGTGTCAGAGATCCCTTCTTACTCGCCATGCATCTTGCCAGACTGTCAAGATGCTGTTAATTGATACTTCCAGGCTTTGTGGAAGCGCATCTGGATTATCTTCTGCAGAAGCTAAAGTAGAGTAAAAATAGAGATTGTTTCTTTTCACATGCCTTTAAAGGGGTGTTTGTATTGCTATGTTTATTGCGGATATCCAGAAGTAACAACAGACAGCGATGCAGGCGTATTTTGTGTTGCCAGGCAAGAATAGCATGACGTTTTTTCATTTTATTGACAGATCAGTCATATTTGAACTGATGGATTTATGGCTGTCATTGCAACTCTAATAGAAAGGTTGCAGAATGCTTTAATGTCAGACAATCAGAAATTTCCTAGCTGTCTGCAAATGGACTTTGAACAAGGTCTTCTGCAGGAGATGTGTCTTCAAATGCTTCTTACAGACCCAAAGAGGAAATACTGTGCTCTGCATCAGGGATTTGAACTTTGACTTCCTGCCCTATTCTATCTCACAGGTAGTTAAGGTATTTCTCATTGATATGAAGAATCCTTGGGAAAGTACTGACTTTCAACCTCAGTGATGATTGTGGTCCAGCTTTGGCCAAGACAGCTTTTAATATGTGATAAACCCATCAGTTACTAGTCATGTTGTGTGTGAGCCAATGCAGGCAGGACGCAGGAACAACCACGAAACCATGGATTAAGGGCAAAGAACAAATTTAATTTCAATACCTCATGGATCGGGGAACATCTGAAGCAGCACTCAGGCAGAGGCAGGCAAGCAGGGGACGCAGGCACGGCGGAGCAAGAGTCCTTAATAGCATGAGAGCCCTTGTTAGCGAGGGAGCGAGAGAGCTCCCACTGGCTGTTTGGGCCTGTATTTCAAGGATTCTGGCAGGCAGAGTTTTCTTCTGTGCTTTGATCTCTTCAGCAGCGGGGCAGGAATCTCAGGCGTGTTTGATAAGGTGCCCCTGAGTCCATCCCAGGCCTATGTTTTCTAAGTGCAGATGTTCTACTTGTTGAGCACACAAAACTAAGCAACAATTAGTGTGATATATGTGTTTTCCAGCACCCCACATGTGAGTCACTTGAGCGTATTTACAGTCCTCCTCGCAAATCTTCCGTTATTTTCCCGCATGTTGTATACTGCATAATATAAAATGTGGAAGAAATTTGGCAGAAATACATTCTGGTGGAGATAATTGATTAGTTCAAGTCCAGAACATTATGAAGGAAAGAAGGCAAATCTCTATTGGACTTGATGTAATGAAAACATGGAGAAGGTTTTTGCTTTGAATTGCCCAGCCTAGTGATCTTTAGATGCCCTGATCTTTTTACTATTCTGAACATCATGGTGATGAGTGGTTTGGAACTAGTATACTCTCCTGTCCTATAATTGGTCCTTTCTAGCAGTGACCCATAATGTTAGGTGACTCAGTAGAACCCCTTTCTAAGTCTTTAGTTATGTTGTTTCTAACAAGGCTTTTATGGTTGCTATTGTATTGGTATCCATAACTTGAGCTTAAGTGAAATACAACATCTAGGATTTTATAAGACAAGAGTGTAAAAACAATCTGTTCTAGACTGTAGATTCACTTTGTTTCTCTCAAGCTTTTCATAACAACCATGTCTGATTTTTTGGCATGGTGTTAATCTATTATTTCAGGTTTTCTTTCCAAGCTACTTTCAAATCAGGAAACAAAGCTGTCCATCCTTGCTGTTAAGAGGATGCTTTAATTCTCCCTGAACAAGATGATGTCTTTCAGAAATGCTTCTTGGGCTGTCTTGAAGATGGACATATGGCTTGTGACCATGCGGACTCTGACAACTTTTGGGCATATCAGTCTGTCCTAGGTCATGTTATGAGATAGCTTGTTGCATGTTGTCTGTTCCAGTGGCATGAGTAGCTGCTCACCATTCTTCTTATTTTTAAATAAAAAATTTACATTTGGATCAGTTCACTATCCTGATGGTTCTTAAGTGATGCCACAGTATTGTTTTCTGCTGTTAGAAAGCTGTCCTTTAAATAGTTAATGTGTTTTCTTCATTGCAATGACTGCTTGCAGTCACCAGATGAGCGCTTATGACTGAGTGGGCAGTTCAAGAAAGAACAGCTACTGCCCAGAGTTCTTCCATTTGTGAAATACATGTACATACCAACACCTGCAGCGTCTTTTGATTTCTGTGGAGTCAAATACCGGATTGTGAATTGGCCCAATTCCTTTGCTGCTTTGTCTTTGGGAAGAGTATCAAGATTCGGTAAGTGCAGTAGGTAGCGCACACTGCTAGTCAAAAAGTAGACAGGAAGTCTGGTATATGCAAAACATTTATTTTGAAGATTTGCATGTATGTTAGGGGAAAGAGCACTCCACAGATAAGGATGATGCACGAGAAGAGGGGGAGAAAAAACAGCTTTTGTTTTACAGCCTGGATTTGAAGTGTAAAATTATGGAAATGATAGCTTATCTGTCTGTAAATGTAAACATGATTATGTTTAAAATTTTCTTGAGGTATTTACTAGGGCTGCTCAGTGAGTATTTTATTGAGGGTTGTTTTTTTGGTTTTTTGGGTTTTTTTTTAATGTGTAACTTGAGAGGAAGGAATTTGCTTATCAGGTAGTCTTGAAAATCAGTAGCAGTAGTGAAAACACATATCTGGCCTCAAGTGCTGGTTAATGAAGGCTTCCATGGCATGTTGTCTGTTGGCAGTTCTTCGGACCCCTGTACAGTTTGTGGAGGGAAAACTGTCCCACTGCACTTCCCTGGCATGACTGATTGTGAAGCAATCAGGATCTCACCTGAGCATTTGGCAGCTGTAGAAAACGAGTTTGATAAACTCTGTTTACTGGTCAACAGGCTACAGAGACTCTATCATGAAAAATTCCTTATGGAAAGGAAGAGCTAGGAGGATGAGGGATGGGACTGAGAACTATAATAGAGTAGCTGGATGACAATGTGGAAAGGGTTAGGGAAGTAGGAAGCTGAGCGGAATGCAGTGAAGACAGGGTAGATAGGGAGTGTTTTATTGGAGAACAAGAAGGTACTGTGGTTATTGCGGAGAAATACTGTGACAAACTTAGTTGACCTGTCTTCTACAGGATCAAAGATTCATGTTATGTTGCAAACGATGACATTCAACACTGCTCTAGACTTTTTTTAATAGTGGATTTTTTCTGTTCAGTTTAATATAGTTTTTGTAAGTGAGAATTTAGAAGATTAGCATTTTTAGCATTAGCTAAAATTTAGAATTTAGCATTAGCAAATAATCTTAGGTTCCCTCTCCATTCAATACAGAGAAAAGGAAAAGTCCTTACTTTGAACTTTTGGAGGAACCTACTTCCTATTACATATAGAAGGGAATGCCAAACTGTCAAGATGCCCTTAATCGATACTTCCAGGCTCTGTGGAAGACCAGTCTTACAAGGCTTAGCTTTTCTGAGTCTCCCCTTTGAGAGACAGAACTAAAGTTAAACCTATGTAGTCACCAGGTTCAAATATTCCTATGCTGCAAATACATGTCTTAAACATACAAGGTCCTTTAATTTTGCCAGCTTCTCTAAAGAATTTGAAAAGGCATCCTAAGAAATAGTTCCACTTTTAAATATAACTTAAACATGAATGGATCTAGTCTGTTCCACTTTAGCTTTCCTATGTAGAAGCAGTTATTAGGAGATTGTGAGAATGCATTTAATTAATTTGAGTACTCATAAATATGGAGTACCTGGCTACAGAACATTGTGGATGCTAGATGTTTGTGGAATTACACGAGGATTGGACAAACTGATGGAAGAAGGTCATTATATAAATATGAAGTCACTTCTGTCTGAGAAGGTCCTTGAGCACAAACAAACAGGAGCTGAGTGTGAAAGTACCATTGTATACATACCCTTTCTTAAACTGTTCACTAATCACTTGACTTAGACCACTGTCTTGGACAAAACATGGGGTTATGTGCATTTTCCTTTGATCCAGTATGGTTGCTTCTGTATTCAGTGTTGTATTTCCTTAAAAGTAATGTCAAAAAGAGAAAGGTTGTAATTTACCAGTCTCAGCTAGCTGTTGAACTATTGCTGCAGTAATGGTATACTGCTGTTAGATTTCCTCCTAAAGTATCATTCCTGCAGACTAAATGAGCCCAGTTATCTTAATCTTTCTTCATGAGTCATATGCTCCAGCTCTCTAGCTGTCTTAGGACTCCTTCATGGGACTCTCACGTATGTCCTGGTATCTCAGATGGAAGACTGAAGCTGGACATGGTATTCTGGATGTGGGCTGAAAATTGTGCATTGGAGGAGACTAGCATTTTCCCCCAGAGCGGTAACATTTTGTCGCTACAAGGATGCATTGCTGCCTGTTGTTCAGGCTGTCCATCAGGATCCCCAAGTTCTTTCTGTATGGTTGCCACCTAGACAGTTGGTACCCACCTTCTGTTGATATATGGGGTTATATTCCATACCAGGTGTAAGACCTCGTGTTTGTCTTTGAGGAGGTTTGTGTCAAGCAATTTCTCTGACTTTTTGAGATCCTTAAAAAGGCAGCCCTGCCATTTAATGCATTCACTTCTCCTTGGTTGCCTCCCGTTTGTTGTAATCCATGGTGTTGCTATAGATGCAGTCTGTCCCATCATCCAGGCTGTTGAAGAAGACAGTAAACCATATCAAGCTTTGCTGAATACCATTCATAACTGGCTGCCAGGTAGGTGTTGAATTATTAACTACTAACTTCACACGTGACAGTGTAGCCAGGTTTTCACTTGCCTTGTAGCCCACCCATCAGCTTTTGAGAACTTGTTGCATCTCCCAGCTTGATATTGTGGAAGCTCCATACAATATTTGGGCTTGGGATGAGGGAATCTGAACTGTTCCTGCCAAACAGTCTTGGAGTTTAAAAAGTGACATAACTGGAGATTTTTTCTGCTGTTACAGAGACTGCAGGATACGTAATGGGTAAACTCAGATGCTCTAGCCACTTCAGTGACAAAAAGAGGAAGTGGTGGTAAAGTTTCATCTGGCAAAAGTTCTTTGTTGTGAAAGGCTGCAATGGGAATTGCTCTTGAAGAACGGGAACTTCCTGTTACTGAGCTGTGAAGTATTCCTTGCCTTTCTCTGCTTCTGGGTGGATGCTGGTAGTCTCTCTGCAATTTGTGAAAGACAACTTTCCTGAAAATTTTTAGTCATAGTTTTCACTTTGAGAAAAATTGTGAAGACACTATCCTCTGTGAGGTTTGTGGGAGAATTGTAGGGACTTAAATTTTTGCAATGTACCTGAGTTAGCAGGAAGGATTGTAGAATACTTTGTGAAATCTTTCATAATTTGTTCTTGGGGATAATTGTATAAAGCTCTGTGAGCAATTGCATTCTGTATGTCGTAAAAGGCAGCAGTAATGTTAGATACACAGAGATCTGAAAGAACATAAAGAGCACGGGCACAAAGAGCTCACCAGTGTCATCCTGCTGATTCAGTCTCAGTTAAGTCTGTAGAGTTGGAAGAGGGCCCTGTGCCTGCAAAGGTAGTGAGATATGAACTGCTTTGATCTCAGTGGGGTTTTGTTCATGTTCTGAAACCTTTTTAAGTGTTAATATTAGCTTCTGTTAGTAGTTGCTTGATCAGACACATATAGTTAATATTCATGTGGCAGACTCCAATGCTTTGGCCCAGATTACACATCTTTGTACTCTAATAAGGATTATTAAAACCAGCTGCCATATAATGAAACTGATACTGAAACAATTCTGTCCTGTTTGTTGCTAAAGGAAAAGATAAACACTAGATCACGTCTTGTTCTTGATTAACTAAATCCAGTTCTGGCAAATAAGAGAGTTTGAAGGCACTTTGTGATGTTAAGGCGGGTATTTCTGCCTCATTTAGCATTTTTGCTCTTTGGAGAACATTCTTAGTTTTCTTTCCTGTTGCAGCTCTGAACATGCTTCTGCTTCATTCAATTGCTTTGGACTTCTATTGCAGGTGATGTGGCAGATGGAGGGTTGTGTGTGTATATAGTGAAATCTAAAAAGAGAAAATGTTGCTTGTGTATAGCTGGTTTAAGCCCATCTACATTATTCATCTAAAATAGCAACTTGAACTTGTTAGATTCCTTTCCATCCTTTCCTCAAGTCTGAGAATGCTTTTGTTTTGGGAAAGAAGAGACTTCCATGTCTTCATGGTGGCAGCAGAGTGCTTTGCTGGGGTGATGTTTAGAATAAGTAAGGGGCTGGACCTGGATCTGGAAGATAAAACTGCACTGCTGAAGTTTTTGCTGAAGATGTAGGTGAGAAGGAGAAGAGGAGTAACGAGAGAGAATTTATCACTTACAAATTCAGTAATGATGAGCAGCAGCCATGGTTTGGCCATGCCTTAGCCATCTGTCCAGGTTTGAGATAGAAAAACCAATTTTCCTTTTCAGTTGTTTTACTTTTCAGCTAAGTCTCTTCTAACTGACCGTGCTCTCTGAAATTAATGGTGTGTTTTTCAGACAGTGTCTGCTTCAAGCAGTGTTAACTTCTGATGTTTATAGTTAATACCAAGGGATGATACGTGGAGAGACTCTTGCTTATACTTATTCCTATACCAACTGAGGTCAGCTGATTTTATATGCCCCGTTGGAGGGTCAAAAGCAGAAAAGCATAGAGGGGTCGCAGCTGTGGGGAGGAGTAGACAGGACAGATTGACCCAAAACTGACCAACAGGGTATTCCATCGCATCAGCATTACACTCACTATCAAGCTGAGGGATCAAAGGGGTCAGCCCTCTTTCTTCTTCTTCAGTGGCCGGTGTCTGAGGACTCTGTCCACTCTTCTGCCTTTAATCCCAGTCTGTGTGTTCCTGAATCCAGTTCTTGAGTCCAGTTCCCATCTGCCCTTCAGTCCAGTCCTTGTGCAGGCCAGTGACATGATTGTCATCCTGGAAGCTTGATGCTGGTTTTGTGTATATTTGTATATATTTCATTATTTTCTTAGTAATATTATTATCTTTTTATTGTTAATATTGCATTAAAGCTGTTTAGTTTTTTTTCTGACCCACAAGTCTCTTATTCTTTCCTTTCTCCTTCTGGGAAGGGAAAGGGGTTAATAGAGAGCATCTGTCCCAGCCTCTACACCCATGGTCTTGTTACTGTGTTGCCAAATAGTCATAAACACTATCTCTCTGTTTCCTTTGGGAGCCACTGATGTAAAACAATTTAGAGACAACTTTCTCCTTTTTAAACCAGACTTCCGGTGGTTTGCTTTTTGTCCTTTTTCTTTGTGTGTGTGAAAATGTTACCCTTTGCAGCTGATCCATAGTTGTGATTTTATGTAGTATTAGTTCGAAATAGTTTCCTGCAAATATAGCAAGTTAAGACCACAAGTTAAACTTTAAGACAGTTTTGTTTTTTATTTCTACTGTAGAACTTCCTCAAATTTCAAGTGTTCTGATATGCTTGCATTGGCAAACTTGTGTTACTTAGGTAGCATACAGTGTGTTATACTTGCTAACTGGATTTTTCAGTTGTGAAAAATGTGCGAGAAGTAGCTGAGCAGTGTTCTGGCAAGAAGCATTTTTGTCTTTGATAGAAAGGATAGTTTTGCTGTCCATTAACCTGGCTTCTGGAAGGGGAATTTCATACAGCATATTACCATGAGTGGTAATATCTACTAAATTTGAAGCTTTACACCCACACTTCACAACAGAAAGAGAAAAATTAGAATTTTACTTTTAATTCTAACAGAAAATTTTAAGGACTTATGCAGTTGTATCATTCACTTCTCTTGAAGTTTTGGATTCTCTTGCCTTTAAATAGCTTGATGTTTGAACCTAACAATACAAAGTTAATAGGTTAGATAGGGTTTTTAATCTCCTGAAACTATTTAGCTTCCTATGGTTGTATTATTTTTAAATGAGTGCTGAGATATTGTTTGGATATTCTGGTTTAAATCAGAAGTGCAAAAGCTGGTATCAGTGCATGTACTGTTTGTGTTTTACTGAGCTGATGGGATTCCAGTGTCTCCAAAAATATTATTGTAATTCTTAATCTAAAGACCTAATTGTGTTCATAAATCACAGGTATGGATGTTCCTTTAGGTATTTGATAACCTTGGATCTTAGCATTATGGGATTAGTACTATGATGCATGTGTTTACCAGTCTCATTTTATAGCTGCAGATAAAAGCATTGGTTTACTGCAATTTAAAAACTATTTGGGTTTTTTGCATGCTGTGCATTGGGAGCTTCTTGTCAAGAGAATTAATGACACTATAATGTGTTTTACTGCCATTCGTGGCAAGCAGTTTTCAAGGTTAATTAACTTTTTTTCAATATTAGAAAAGATCAAAGGTGTTACTGTTAACATTAACCTATACCTCTTCATGATGGTGGCCATGCATATTCCAGTGGCAGCCACTTTCTGTTAGCTTTAGCCTCAAAGCATTAGAGTTTTTCTGTGGTGGAAAAATGGAGACAACCTTTTTCATTCTTCTACTTCTTAAAACACAAGGCTAATTCCCAAGTTAGTTTGGTTCATCTTAATGCCTGCAGACAAGGGGACACAATAGATGCTTCTTAGGCTGTTATGTATTCTCCAAATAGGTTTGTTTTCTGTAATATTTTTTGTAGGTCAGATTTTGATCACAGGAAATTGCTGATCTCTGTTCTGTATTGTTTGAAACAAAGAAGGTGGAGGGGGATGCTCCTTTTCTCAAATTCTTCATTTCTGCAATGTAGTGTTTATTTGGTTTTGTTTTAAGTTTTCAGGTTGCTAGTTGTAAGGTAATATACTATTGGGCTTGCACTTCTAGCATGCTAGCAGCCTGCCAGGTTTCCTTACAGGAACTGACAAAAGGCTTAATGAGTTCTTTGTGAGTAGTTTTGTTTTTAATCCTGGACAGATAAGCTGGAGGTATTGGCAGAAGCTATGATCTGCTTAGGCCAAGACTGGAAAGCAAAATTGTATAAAACTTTGAATGACTATTTGTCCTTCCACCACCCAAAATAAATTACAGCTGAAGGAATTAGGGCTAAAATGAGAACAAAAATTGGGTTTTGATGATCTGGCTTAAGCTACTTAATGAGTTTATGTGAAACTTTTGATCTGTGATTTGTGAAGATGCAGATCTCTACTTATGGCTAGTAAACTTGGCCAGTCTGGACAGGCAGGACATAGTGTTGTAATGCCACCAGTAGGATTGTCAAAGGACATTGGTCAGAGTCCTTTGTCATATTGTAAAACATTGATCCTAAGTTAGAAAGGACCCTTCTGCCAGTGCTTTGAGGACAATTAAACTTTTCTAAGCACTTTTTCCACAGCAGTGACTTCTTCTATAGTGGTAACTTCTAAATTCTTTTGTTTCTTGGTTCTCAACCTACTGTTTTAATCATATGGCCAGCTACATGTGAACTACGATATAGTTTGTGACTAGTAGTGGAACCGTCTTGAAATGTGTTTTTTTGAACTTTGAAGTTAAACTTCTAAGTTTGCAAAATAGCATGCCAACAGTTCAGAGGCTATTCAAATGGTAAACCAGTCAGCTGCAGAATGTGTTTTTCAGGGTGTTGGAACAACACTAAATATTGATGGAATCATTTCCTTGAAGCTCCATCAACTTAAGATGAGGGAGCTTGCTTTGGGTTTATGTGCTTTGAATAAAATACGGCCATCAACTGTAAATAATTTGCTAGAGAGAGTTTGGCCAAAGTTTTTCTGTCGGTGTAACCAACCAAAATATTAACTAGCACAGTGAGAATCACAGTTGTTAGGCAATATATTTTTTTGTGCTGTGGTTACACTTTTTGTTTTGTTTCTTAATGAAGCAGAAATATTATATTAATTAGGCATGTTATCTACCTCATTATTGATCTTCATTGCCTTCTGAAAACTGGGACTACTTACACAGAGGATACTTGTTAGCCATTTGATGGTTTAGACTTGAGATTTCACTAACATCACTACAGAAATGATAAAATAAGAATAGTCTAGAAAAGCCACAAAGGCTGGGGCTCCTACAGGCTGCTGAGCTCCTAGTCGTAGGGCCTGAGCATATTCCTGTGCTTGACAGGAAATAAGGATAGGAAATAAAGAAAGTACAAAATAAAGTGTTCCTGGTGTTGATACTGCCAGAAAAGGTGAGGTGCTTTTCCCATTCTCTCTGGGAAGGAGGAAGAGAGAAGCGATGGGTTAAGGAAAGTGTCCTGTAGTGAAGCATCACTTGGATCACACTGAATAGACTGCAAAGACCATGCGAATCTACTGAGGTTTCTAGTTTAGGGCATCGGTTACCTTTCAGTTTATTTACATAGTAGTTTCCAGTACATTGTTGATACTATTACTTTAAAAGATGCTAAAACTTATATTTGAGTTTTTGTTGAAAGCGTTATTTTTCTGTAGAATGACTTCCTTCCTTGCTTGCAGCTGTGTTTTCTGTAGAAATTCTTGTCTGAGGAGCTCCAATGTATTGGCAAAAGTACAGTTTGAACCTAGTTGATTTGCCATTCAGAGGATCCTTTTTTGTTGAGCTAGGACTAACAACTCCTCAACTATCAAGAGATTTCAGGGCTCTTGAAGTGTTTCTGACTGTTGCAATGATTACAATTGCAGTATACTTCTTGCAGGCAAAAGCATGTGTCCTATATTTTGAGAGTATATGAGTCATTGTTTCCAAAATTTTGTTCAGAAGGGCAGCTGACAACTATTCTTGACCTGAGTTTTCAAGAGAGGATACCACAAATGCAATGTGGTTGGGTTGATGTGTCCTATATTTGGGGAAGTTTTAATTTCCATTTAACTATATCAAAGTGTGAAGACGACAAAATTATGTAGCTGTCTTTATCTGGATGTTTTATCTGTATGCCAGCTACCTAAATGGTGGTTTTTAATTATTCATAATAAAAACAGTATCCAGTGTCTGAGGAAAGGGGAGAACAGAGATGGGACCCAATGAATGCAAAATTTAATGAAACTCCTGTTCCAGTGCAGCAAGAAGAGAACTATGTTGATGATCCAGCGATTTCAGCTTTGCCCTTTGGACAATATGTCCATATACTTAGACATACAGCCTGCTTCTGTAGCAGCAGATTACACTTCCTGTGAATTAAAGTGATTTGCCTTCTACACAGATAGCATATTGCATGGCTTTAGTTTTATGGTCCATGCAGCCTTGGACACGTAAAATCATTAAGTTATATTGAATGTTTCTGGGGTTAATATCTGTTGCCACAGCCTGCCTTTATTTATCTGCTGACAGTCTTCCTCCACCCCCACCAAACTTCTCTAACCTGTAACTGACATTGTGTGCAGCACTGAGCAGAAAAAAGCTACCTTAGTGTCTCAAGGAACATGTGTAGCATTGGCACATGTTAAATGCTGTACTTCGTTTTCAGAAGTTTGATTATTGTTTTGCTTGGTGAAATGGTGTTAATCACCCTTAATGGTAGTTTAGCAATTTTGTCCTAGTTTACATGCTGATTTGTACAATTTACTTCTTACTATTGATTGTCAGCTAACATCAAATACGTCAGGCATCTACATTATGCTTGAAAACAGTTGTTTAGGCCTCCTGGTAGGAGTTGGACTTGAATGATGTCTTCCATTATGGGAATAAAATGGTTGTAGTTGTTGATGGGATGTATAGATTTTGGTTATTTTTTAATGTAGGAAATATAAAAGTTTGGTGGAAGTTGTAGTAGCTAAAATGCTAGGTTTTTTTATCGTCTCAAAAGGTAAACATTTTGCTGTGTTACGTTACTTTCTGGAACAGGTATTAAAGGTCTTCTGTAAAAGCTGTTTTCTAATTGGATCTTGCTTTTTGTCTTTCTGTTTATAGCTAAACCAGGTGGACGGGTGAAATGTCAGTATATTTCTGCTGTGGATAAAGTGATCTTTGTGGATGATTATGCAGTAGGATGTAGGAAAGATCTCAATGGCATCTTACTGTTAGACACAGCTCTGCAAACGCCCGTTTCAAAACAAGATGACGTGGTTCAGCTTGAATTGCCAGTTACAGAGGTAAGATGTGGAGAGGGAAAAAAAAAAAAAGAGTATGTAAGTAACTGTCAAAAATGCTGAAACCAGATGTTTGACCCTGAGTTTCTAGTGCGATACTAACAGCATGTAATGGAAAAGTTTCTTAGTTATTAGCTGTCATAGGGCAATAGCTTTTTGCAGTTACCTGTATCTCAAATAAGAGATTGTGTCATCAAGACCACATTATTTCAGATGAAAGAACTTTTTAGTGGCCAGAAAGCAGGGCTCATTTCTAGAGCTTTGTCAGTGCTTAGGTATGGAATCTATATGCACTTCTAGAAGTCAATCTGGGTTGCTAGGCATCTTTGAAATTTTCTGTTTTAGGCTTTCAGGGGGAAAAAGACAATTAAAATCAGCTAATATGGTTCTGCTATATGTGAAGAATTAATGCTGGAATCTAACTTTATTAGCTAGGTCAGTTGGCCTAATGAAGGACTTCTTTTTCTGCAAACTTGGCTTCCCTTTTATGTTTGCACCATCACAGCTGTAATGCAGTTCCTCCTGGTTTGAGACTGTAACCAAGCATTTAGTGTCACTTTAAGGGGATCTAATGTGTACATTTTTGCTTAGAATGTAATGCTTAGGATTTTGTTGCATTGGTTTACCTTCAGCTAAAGTAGCATATATTAGGTGAGGTAGCATGTATGTTCTCATTTTCAAAAGATAGCTAACAACTGCTTCTATCTAAGGCACTTGGTGATGAGGAAAGTAGCTTTCACCTTTTCAGTGGTCATGAACTAAATCTGTGCAACAATTTTAGTTAAAAGTGAGATTAATTCTTTGTTTGGGAAAAGTGTAGAGAATCTGCCAATAGTAATATTCAGAATAGTGCTTACAGTTGAAAAAACAAAACTGCACTACAAGATCCAGATTCTGAATCTTTAAAGCACTGTGAGAAAAGAGCACTTCCCACTCATCTCTGTGGGAAATAAATTTATATTGACTGATGCACCACCAATAAAAACTTATCCTGAGCATTGATTTAAAATATTTGTGTGCTCTTGGAGTATTGACTAATAGGTGCTTATTATTAACTGAGAATGTGTGTTATATATGGGCTTTTTAACTACTTATCTTGAGTAGGAGTAACAGCAATAAAATGTGGCTTTATAGAGGTTTCCAAAGAGAGCTTTCCAGGTTCCTGAGGCTTGCTGCCACTGGCATCATTTTTATACCCTTTGTGGGTAATGACAAAGTCTTGGTATGTGTGGCTGAGTATGAGGAAACTGACAGAAGTCAGCATTTCCCTTCATAAGTTTTGCTGTCACTGGCTTACAGTCTCACATGGTTCAATACAAACTGTAAGTTTATGTCAGTTTTAACTAGATATTTGTTGATTCTAAAGAGTTTACAGACCCTTACGTCAAGGTTAAAATAGAGCACTTCTCTGTAAAGGTCCTTCCTGTAAAAAATAAATTGGAAATATTATAGTTCATTAGGAACAGATTTGGGGAGTTCATGGCCAAATCAGTGAGATGGAAGGAAAAACATTAGCAGTCTTCAGTTGTTACATTTAACTTTAAAGAGGAGGTAGAGGTACCCAGACCTCAGAAAATTTTAGTAGGTATTAAGCAAATACCATACAAACATCAGTCCACCTCTTTCATCATAGGAGCATTAGTAATCTCTGGAATTTTCCTGCAAATTTTTGCACTTAAATGAAGTAGTCTTTTTGTATGATTGATCTGCTGGTAATGCATTGCATTGTATGCATTTCTAATCAGTAGCATTGACATGTTTTGCTAACAGCCTCTATGCTGCTTTTACTTTCCCATAGAACACTGTAAATTTATGAACTTCCACAATATATCCGTTGTTCTTCTGTCATCTGCAAGAGACTAGGAAAGTATGAGTTGCCACAAGAATTGTAACTGTCTTTTTATTGAAATCTGAGAAACAGATACTGCCTTAGCAAGGGGACTGATTTGCCTTATTTCTGCTCTTCCCCTGAAGTCCCTGTGGATGTAACCAAGTGGTAATTTGGCTCATTCTGTTTGGAGCAGTTTGTGGCTGTTTAAAGGACTGACCGGCTGTTGCCCTTGGGAAATAATTCCCTGTGTTTGTTACTGGAAAGATTTCATATAACATTTTTCAGATGTTATCCCACCTAACAACAGATAAAGAATACTCTGCACTTCACACATAAAGGGTACCTTTAAATGTTACCTGTTGACGTGAAGTTAGTAGACAAAGGGACAAGCTATAAACAGATGGGAATTGGAAGAAAAAATGTCTATAAATGGATGTTTATAGTGTTCTTTTCTAGATGCATTATCTTCTGAATGTTAACAATTTCTAGATTCTAAACTAGCCTATTTTTTTCTGCCTCATTTTTCAGCTTCATTATACTAGCATTGTAAGTAATTTATCTTAGATTTTGTTGCAATGTTGTTTTCCTCATTATCATCTACTTTAAGATACAGAAATACTCAGAAAAATATCAAGACTTTGATTTTGCTCTCACTTTTTATCCTTAAAGCTCAATGAACCCTTTTGAAGGGAAAGCATTGGGGAGGTAATGGATGTCTCATTTTTTGTTGGCTTTAATATAGGTTCTGTTTTAATTGTTTATATGACTGACTTGTTTAACATTTGGTAATGTTGCCCTTGTGGGAACTTGTAGTAATGCTGTCGTTATTGCTGAAGTTTATCCATTGATTGACCTACAAACTAAAATTTGGAACTGCTTACTCAACTCTGGGTCTTTTATGGGAATTATGCTGATACAATACATGATAAATTATGATATGAGAAATTATGTTTCCTGCGTATTGAAACAGGTATAATTCTTACCTGTAGTTATTCAGCCTGGATAATAACTTTTGTTGCACATCTGCATTTTAGGCTCAGCAGCTGTTATCTGCTTGCATAGAAAAAGTAGATGTTTCTAGCACAGAGGGATATGACTTATTCATCACACAACTGAAGGATGGTTTAAAAAATACCTCACATGAAACAGCAGCAAATCATAAAGTTGCAAAGGTAAGAATTTGTCTCTGTACTGTCTAATGTGGATTCCCAAGTCTAATTTGCTTGGCTGCTGTTATTGAAGCATACAAAATGCTTGACTTAGTGTGGTGGATTTTGTTTGAAAAGAATGGAATGTGTTATGTGTTCCTTAGTTCCTCTGTGAAGTTGCACTTGTTAAGAGAACTAACAAGGTTAGCTTCTTGCTGATAAACCCAAATAATAAACCCCACTGGGCTTAAAATCTGATGTTACTGACTTGCCTTGTATTATCTCCGTGTTGCTTTTGTGTGTCTGTTCTTGTATCAGTTCTTGAAATCAAGAGAGGGTGCAAGATGTGCTTTTGCTTTTGACGCTTTTGTGATCTATTTGTTTAGATGTTAAAATTTTAAAATATAAACTAGGCACTTTTTTTCTTAATTTAGTGGGCAACGGTTATGTTCCACCTTCCTCATCATGTTTTGAAGTCTGTCGCCAGTGCCATTGTAAATGAACTCAAGAAGATAAATCAAAATATTGCTGCCTTACCTGTAGCATCCTCTGTGATGGATAGGTTATCTTACCTCTTACCCAGCGCACGACCAGAACTTGGTGTGGGACCTGGTCGATCTGTGGACAGGTATATTAAGACAAAATAAGTGATGAATTTGACTCCCTTAGTTGTATCAGAATAAGCTCTTAGATGACTTTAATTTATTTGCAAAAGTAATTAGTCCTATTTTGTACTTCCGTCCTCTTATACGTACTGCTAATTAACTGTTTAATGCACAATACACTGTACATATTACTAAACTTAGAGGAACCTTTATGGGTGGATTCTGACTTTAATGTCAGGCAAATTGAATTCACTTTGCTCTTAATCCCAAAATACACTTTAAAAAAGCTGACATTGCAGCTCTAAATATAGGTCTTTAGGTGGTATTGTAACTCATTAATGTGATGTGTTCATCTAGGCTTTACTCCTCATCATGTTTGATTATGGGTTTTATTGGAACAGTCAGATGCGTATGACTAGTTACTGAAGTTACTGGCTTTACTCAAACTAGTACTGAAACCTTGCTGAGACTGCAATGTTTGATGTTCAGAAACTGCATAGCTTTAAGAGCATACGTGTGGCTCTTTTCAATGCAAAGAGAGCACTCATCTGTCTAGCAAAGAGAAAGCATGCATGCTATACTGCCCCACGAAATCAATTCCTTTTTCTTCATAAAAGAGTGAGTTATGCCCATGTTTTGTGTTTTAGAGGTTTGGGAATGCAGAGTGTATGAATGCTACTTCTGAAGTCTTTAGTCCCCTGCTATGTGTTTGGGGTCAGAGAAAATTTTACCCCAGACTCTTGCTTCATCTATTTCTGATCAGAGTGATACTGTGTACACAAGCGAGTAACCCACTATTTTAACCTTCATAAACTAAAACTAGTTAGAATACTGATAAATCTTCTAAATCTCTGAATTAATTCTTTCTTGAAAGTTTCTATACAAATATTTTGTCAGTGTATTATCATTTCTTACAGCTCAAATAATTTAATAAAATTGATTTAATTTCGTACTTCCCTTCCTCAAGCCTCCATGTCTACCTGTACCTTGCCATATTGTATTTTTGATTAGAGGTCTCCAAGATCTGTCTCTTAAGATGGTATAATTGGCAGGGGGGTTGGACTACATGATCTCTGAAGGTCCCTTACAACCCCTACCATTCTGTGATAATGTCAAGTTAAGACAAGCCCTTCTGTGGGTGTTGCAAGAACAGTTTACTTCTGTGGTAGGGAATGATTAATATATCCATTCCCTTATAAGACAGCAATAATCTGAAACTGAGGGGCAGAAATACAAAGTGAGGCACTTTTCTATCTAGCAGCACTAGTTCTGAGAATGATACTGGAGAACAAACTGTCAAGGAAAAAGAAAAGCTGATAGTTGTTTTTTATGTACTATTTCAGATGAGGGACACGCACTGAGTGAAGATGGGAGAGAGGAGTTTCTTTTCTTTGTAGATATTGAGTTGCAGAGGAGTTCATATTTTGTGACTTAGTAGATTATAATTTTTAAGTATTACAGTATGCAGCAAGGGATAAATGTTGGGGGATTTATACCATGTATTCAGTTAAGCCTAAAATATCACTGCGAAGTGTTTTAAATATGCATATTCATATCTGTTCAGCTAATAAACCCAAATTTTTGCCGTTGTAGTCATGTTAAAAAAAACCAACTCTCTAACAGTTCCATTGGACTAGATTCTGCATCTTCTCTAAATGCAGAGTAGCTTTGGATATCTGATGCTTTTCTGCAGTTAGTCCAAATAGGCTACATAGAAACTTATTTATAAATCTTGCCTTTAAGGCCTGTAGGTTGTTGTATTACTTTTGTTCTTTTGCTGAGGACATGCTTTAGGCACCCAAGTGAGAGACCTTTGTAACTTTTCTGTAATTGGTAATGATAATTTTAAGTATAAGTTGTAGATAACTATCAGTGGTATGTCTAATGATTCCTAAAGCATTTAAAGCATATAATGAATAGTATACTTTTTTAATTCTAAAAGGCAGTTTTGGGTAATGTAGAATTTTTCACCTTTCTAGGTCTTTGATGTACAGTGAAGCTAACAGACGGGAGACATTCACTTCATGGCCTCATGTGGGTTATAGGTGGGCACAGCCAGATCCCATGGCTCAAGCTGGGTTCTATCACCAGGTAAAAGGTTTAGTTGTTTTTAGTATTTTGTTCCCTAGGTGAAGATTTGGGGAGCAGGGAAAAAACTCTCTTTTGTATTTTTTTTTAAATTAAATGGATTCCTACAATGATACAAAAACCTTAATGAAAAAGTTTGTCATTAAGCTTTTTTCTTTTTTTTTTAGTTTCAGATTTTTTCTGTGCCTTGCATTTGCTTCTGTTTTTTTGTACAGATCACAGAAAACACTCTTCTGAACTTCAGCATGTAAAACACTTTTAAGTATCAAATTGATCAGAGTTGAACAACAATGAAGATGAAGTTGGTTGTTACATACAGTCTCTCTCTCTCCTTGTTAGATTGTTGAGTAAATATCCTTTTTATATTATCAGTAAAGCAAAATAAGCAGTAAGCTTCACATTGGAGTCCTCTAACTATACTTTCCTAGTGAGACTTAAACTGTAATGTAACAAACAATGGTCCTAGATCACATTACTAAATTATTAAGCTTAGTGAATAAATACAACCTCAACATTTTATTCCACTACTTTTTCTTATTTAATTTTTTCATTCTTTGAGATTATTTCTACTATAAAAATATTTGTGGTATGGATTTACATAACAATGGCTAGGCAGTGCATATCATTTGACATCAATATTATCTGCCTTATGTCAACTGCAAAGCCTGATAGGTGCAAGTGGATAAAGTGTTTGGAGGATTTCTTAAGCTTGTTCAGTAGAAGAAATTCAGGGAATTCATGTTACAATTGCATCTACATACTCCCAAGCATATCTCAGCGAGTTGAAATGTTTTCATAAAAATGCTAAATTAAGCAAATGGAAGTTTGTATTCTTTTTCACTTCAGCTAGTAACAACTGTTCTTTGCAGAAGAGAGATATAGAATGCTTTCTGTTCCAGCAGATTGAAGGTGTAATAGGAAATTTGTCTAACCTGTGTTTTTCCAAGCATGCAGATATACAGTTATTTTGTTAAGGTTCTAAGTTTTTTGAACCTTGTGAACTTTTTCCAAGGAAAAAAAAATAATCTTAGCAGTTATGCTGAATTCTGTTCTGTGTTTGTGGTTTTTATCCAGTGCCTTGCACAAGTGTTGGTTCTGAATCTCGTGTATGTTAATGTGGTGTGTCTTTTTTTTTTTAATGTGAAATACTACCACTTTATAGTATGCAATTTGTGGTGCTTTGTCACGCCACTAGAAGAAGGAGAGTTAGTGTTTTGTAGTACACAGCAATGTAAATTTCAAGTGTTTCTTTGTATTTTTATAGCCTGCTTCATCAGGAGATGACAGAGCCATGTGCTTTACCTGTAGTGTGTGTTTGGTGTGCTGGGAGCCTACAGATGAACCTTGGTAAGTTTAGTGATGTTCGGAGTAGACTTAATTTTGTATTGAAGAGGTTAGAAATCTTTGGATGACAAAGGTCAACATTGTCTCGATGGGATTTCTGTTTGAGTGTAGGGAGTGTCACTGACAAGTATGATTCTATGGGACAAATCACAAAATAATTCCCTGTGCTATGTCAAACTTCTGTGTAATACTAAACCCAAGAAATTGTAGTTGGGTTTACTTCTTAATTCTGATTTGCTATTTAATTTCAAATTCTTCTGTGGCAAAGATGGCAGCCACCATTTCTTTGTAGGGATCTAAACTCAATCTTCTGTATGACTGGGACTAGAACACGTCTTTTTTAGGGTTCTTAAACCGCAACGGCCATGCAGTGCATATCTGCCTTTTATGAGAGGTTGCAAAATCCATTACTATTTTCCTGACTCAGCTAAAATTGTGCATAGCAACAAAAATGCAGGACCTTATATTGATTTTAAAAAAAGTTCTCAGCATAGTTTTTGTCTTGATTATTTGGTGTTTATAATCGTCATTTGAACACATCAGATTCCTGACTTGCTGGAAACTTTTCCTTGTAATTTTATCTTCATAGTCCTTGTGTCTCCCTTTTTCTCGTTAGTTTCCATACATTTTGTGCTACTGTAATTGCTCTTTGCCATGTGTCTGCCTTAGATATATATTGAGATTAAAAGGTTTCTTTTCATGGTTCTTAGTTACTGTGTCATTAAAAACTGTGTTCCATTTTGATTGTTGTAAGTGTGGATGTAGAACTAAAGACAGGTCATTGCTTCATCTTGTTAAGGTTACTTATAATAGTATCATAACATTGGAATTCTAATGTACGCTCTGTAGATTTTAATCTGTGCTTTTCTTCATGAAGACTACTGCCTATAGAACAATTATTTTTGTTAATGGACTAATAATATTAAGAGCACTGTGTATAGATTCCTCCATTTGAGTATGAATTATCTGTTAAGTGATCAAAGGTTTTAAAACAGTCTGCTGTTGAGAAACAGCAGGGAAATGTGTGTTAGTAACTTCAGAACTTTCTTTTATGGTTGACTGCAGTACGGTTCAAACAGTTCAGTTTCAGCTTCATTTCAAGGGCTGAGTTTGTATATGATGTATATATTTTTCACAGTAAGAAATCAATGTTTGCTGTGTTTGTTTTTAACATGAAAAGGTCTGAACATGAGAGACATTCCCCAAACTGCCCGTTTGTCAAGGGTGAGCACACTCAGAATGTACCTCTTTCAGTAACACTGGCAACAAGTCCAGCACAGTTTCCCTGCACAGATGGCACTGACAGAATAGCCTGCTTTGGATCTGGAAGTTGCCCTCATTTTCTAGCTGCTGCAACAAAACGAGGAAAGATCTGTATATGGGATGTTTCCAAACTTATGAAGGTATACAATATAAACCACCAGCTTTTATTACCTATTTACTGATTAAGCATATCTTGATTTAAACTAAAGACCTCTTCTGTTTTTTGTTGTTGTTTCTCAGGTCCACTTAAAATTTGAGATCAATGCATATGATCCGGCTATTGTGCAGCAACTTATGTTATCAGGAGAACAGAGCTCAGGGGTTGACTCAAGGAGACCAACACTAGCATGGCTAGAAGATTCGTCTAGCTGCTCAGATATACCAAAATTAGAAGGAGACAGGTATGCCAATCTACAAAATCAGAAATATGAAATGCTGCTGTGTAAGTGGTAAATGCTATTTAGCCATGCTTTGTGAAACATAAAGTTGGTAAGATTTTTTTTTTTTCCATGGAGATAATTTTTCTAATCACTGTGTCTCTACACAGTTCAACACTTCAAAAACAATAATTTAAATTTCTGTCTTTAAATACAGTTCCATTTTATTCCTGCTGTTTCCGTTTTTATACTCCACTAACAGAGAGATACTCTCATTGCTGCCCTGTGCCGATGTTCCAGAGGCAGAGAAAAAAAAGAAAGGAATACAAGTTTTGGAACAGCTTTTCATTTTAGTTACGGATTATGCGTTTCAAGCTTTGAAAGTAAAGGCTACTCTAAGACTTCTGGAACATGTTTTTTTCTGATGGCTTCTCTGTAATTTCTGGTTATGTCATTCTGAAGATAAATTATGTGTGTGTGCTAGGAATTGCTTTCATTTTGTACCTTTAACACATGCATAGAGGCTCTATAAACAATTAGGCAGTCCTGTCGCAAGCTTTTAGATAAGCTCGAGGGCATACCAGTGCTTAGGAAGTGTCATGTGAGAAAAAGCAGCATTCTTTCATTTATGCTTCTTACAGTCTATTACTGGAAACTATTTTCTCATATTACCAAAACTCAAACAAAGGAGTGAATAATTGTTGGAAAACTCAGAACAAAAGGTGATCGGGGAGCTTTGCTAGGTTTCTGAATGTTTCTTCTTAAACTTCAGCATGATGGTAAGTAACAGTACTGCTACATGTACAGGAAAGGAGATCTTTGGATTTAAGCTTGGTGTGATTCCTACAGGACTGCAGAGCAAATACAAAGGGTGCTGTTGTGAAGAGAGTGCGTAGAAGCGTGGGCAACATCAGAGTGCCAGGCTTAACAGCTGCTGGGGCCTAGACTTTTACTGTAGCTTTAGGGCTGTAAACGCCTTGAGAGTTAAATAATTAAGCAAATTTTAAGAGCTGATTAAAGGATAGTACAATCATACTGTTAAGAACTAAGCATCTTTCACTTCATTTAATTTATATGAAATTTACTGTAGTTTTCCTGCTCAAGTGGAAGCTGGATGAGAATCAAAGTATTGAATTGATGCTGTCTTGTTGTGAAATGAATGCGGATCAGATTTGAGCCAAAAATAATCTGTTTCTTGGGCATGAGGAAGCACCCAGTTTGTTGAAATTTAGGGATCTGACTTGATACTGTGAGTAATTATACCTGAAGCTGCAGAGGCACTACAGTAGTGGTATTTCTGGGTGCAAAGAGCCTGTAATATGAAGTTGTTTCTTATATTGGAAAAAACAGATGTGTAAAATCTTTGTATATTCTTAAACTCCTGAAGGTCTATTTGTTTTGAAGAAGTATTTTGAACAGAATCTGCTTTTATGAAAAAATGATTTGTCTGGTAGTGTTTTTAAAACCAACACACTGTTCAAAGGCTATTTCTGTACTAGCTACAAAGTTGCCTTGGTAGAATTGAAGACCAGTCTGGCAGCTCCACCTTTCAGAGACTATTTTGAGGGACTTTGAATAAGATCTCATCAGTTTTCAGAGATTTTGTTTGGTTTTGTTTTTCTTGGAAAGATTTCTGAGGCTTTCATTTTAATTCCATTTATGTCTGAACTGTTGGGAATACAGTAGTAGAATGAGGCAAACAGAAAGCTTGCCTGCTGGTTCGATGACAAAGGAAAAAAATCTATATGTTGTTAGTGTCTGTAACGAACTCATCAATGGATGTACAATGGTGACTAAAAGAAATGCCAGGTTATAATTTACATTGTATTTTTCACTAAATTATTTTTTCAATTTAATTGAAAACAAGAATGCAGCTACGGTGTACATGGTGTCATTCATGCATTATTTTTTTTTCCAGTGATGACCTACTGGAGGATTCAGACAGCGAAGAGCATTCCAGATCGGAATCTGTGACGGGTAGGTTATATCTGATCCATGTAACAGTTTAGAGGTCAGGAGGGAAATTGTTCTTCTCAGGCTTTTAAAAAAGCCCCATCAAAAGCAAAGGATATTATATTCACGGTATTAGAAAAAGGAAGAAAGATTGACCTTGAAAGCAATGCCAAAGTTAAGTCACTGTTTGTGTGGTGGAGAGATTACATACAGGAGAAAAGAAAAATCCTACTTTGTTGGTTAATAAATGTCTTATTTGACAACAAGCATTGCTTATCTTGCTGTAAATAAAACACGCAGACCAAGTTAAAAGACCTTACTTAGAACAGCAACAAAATACAGCTGTGCAAAACCCTTTAAATTCAGGGGATTGCCAGAGAGAGTTCCTGCATCTTGACTGTTTTGCCTGTGGGTATGCACTTTGATAGAGCATTTCTCTTCCTGAGTAAAGTTTTCATATGGAAGCAGAACAGTGCTGTGCATGGTGTTCCTGTGCTGGTTTCTTAGAGGCTGAATCAGAAATTTTGATGGGAGGGAGGATTACATGCTTATTTTCCATAATCCAGTTTACATCTTTGAATAAGGATCAGCAAGTGGGGAAAAAAAGAAAATGTGCACGTGCATATGCAAAGACGTTTTTTTTAACAGAAGTATTAACACAAATGGCACTCTGTCGTTTGTGCTTTAAGTCACCTCTTCATCTGGGTTTGTACAGTGTCCTTTCTAATATTTTAAATCTTTACGTTACTTACTTAAACTATTATGATTCATTGTTATTCTTGCAGTACTGTTTAATTTGATCAGGCTATCTCTTTTAAGTTTTTACTGGATTTTGTTCTATAGTAGCTTGAAGTTCTTTCTATTAGATGGTTTGTTACACGGTGGGAAGTATCAAGTTTTAGAGTGAAGTGACATGTTTTTCAACTAAGATTGGAGAATTAATCAGCAGAATTGCAGATATTTGATGGTACTGGATTGTCTAGGAAGGAAGAAGAATAATATAGGGCGGAACATGAATTGTATTGATGAGATTAGTTGGATTTCAATATGGTGGTCTAACAAAGAATAATTGGTGGAAAGATAATGCTGTTTACTGGGAGACTTGTTACAAAGACTAATGTCTTGTTATCTTTACTTTTGCTCTTGTTGATAAAATTAAGAGAACTATTAGTCTATGGAAAGAATGTCTGTGGGCCTCTTTTGTTGTTTCTTGACTATCAAATCTTGAATATACAGAATGTTTTAACATATCGAAATGGCAGAGCAGTGCCTTTTTGCTTAATTATGAGAATAAGTCCATAATGTATGCAATATGATTCCTTTTTTGAATGTTTATCATGTTAAACATTTTTGTTTTAAAGGGCATACATCGCAAAAAGAAACTATGGAAGTCAGCCTTGATATAACAGCTCTCAGTGTTCTTCAGCAACCTGAAAAACTTCAGTGGGAAATTGTTGCAAATGTTCTGGAAGACACGGTTAAGGATCTAGAAGAACTTGGGGCAAATCCCTGTTTGGCCAACTGTAAGAGTGAAAAGATGAAGGAAAAACATCTAGAACAACACAACATTCCCTTTCCTTGTTTATTAGCTGGAGGTCTATTAACATACAAATCACCTGCTACCTCTCCTGTTAGCAGTAACTCTCAGAGGTCACTGGATGGCTTAACTAGGACTCGAGGTGAGAGTGTCTCGGAACAGGGATCAACTGACAATGAATCCTGCACTAACTCAGAACTGAATTCCCCTCTGGTAAGGAGGACTTTACCCGTATTGCTGCTATACAGCATTAAGGAGTCTGATGAAAAAGCAGGAAAACTCTTTTCACAGATGAACAATATTATGAGTAAAAGTATACATGATGATGGTTTCACAGTTCCACAGATCATTGAAATGGAGCTGGACAGTCAGGAACAGTTGCTGTTACAGGATCCCCCTGTGACTTACATTCAGCAGTTTGCAGATGCTGCAGCCAACCTAACTTCTCCGGACTCAGACAAATGGAGCTCTATGGTTCCCAAGCCTGGGACTTTGGTTCAGTGCCTGCGTCTGCCAAAGTTTGCAGAGGAGGAGAACCTGTGTGTAGATTCAATCACTCCTTGTGCAGATGGAGTTCATTTGTTAGTAGGACTGCGGACTTGTCCTGTTGAATCTCTGAGTGCAATAAATCAAGTAGAGGCCTTGAATAATTTAAATAAATTAAACTCGGCACTATGTAATAGAAGGAAGGGGGAACTAGAATCAAGTCTTGCTGTAGTGAATGGCACGAGTATTGATGTAATCCAACATGAGTCACCAGCAGATGTACCAACTC
This sequence comes from Limnodromus scolopaceus, assembly GCA_028565335.1. Classification (NCBI taxonomy): domain Eukaryota; kingdom Metazoa; phylum Chordata; class Aves; order Charadriiformes; family Scolopacidae; genus Limnodromus; species Limnodromus scolopaceus. The sequence goes on along the minus strand of JAOXNO010000024.1, from coordinate 35,356,650 downwards.
CTTTAATAATTCAACCTGAACAGAGAAGTGTTAGTGGTGGATACCTAGTGCTTTATAAGATGAATTATGCCACTAGAATAGTTACTCTAGAGGAGGAACCGGTAAAAATCCAGCATATCAAAGACCCCCAAGACACAATTACCTCAATGATTTTGCTCCCACCAGATATATTGGATAATCGAGAGGATGACTGTGAGGAGCCTGTAGAGGAAATACAATTAACTTCTAAAAATGGCAGTGGGAGAGAGAGAAGATCTGAGATCTCTACTCTTGGGCACCTGGTAATAACTACTCAGGGAGGATACGTAAAAATACTAGATCTTTCGAACTTTGAAATTCTGGCCAAAGTGGAGCCACCTAAAAAAGAGGGCACTGAGGAACCAGATATGTTTGTCTCTGTGATATACTGTTCGGGCACAGACAGATTGTGTGCATGCACCAAAGGTAAGACTTTTCTTAAAATTTTTTTTTTAATGTTTCATTTGACTGTGTTTGGATTATATTATAGAATATTAGAATCTAAGTTTCAAAATAGTAATAGGCAGTGGGCAGCCTATGCAGCTCCATGCACCAATGTCTCATTTAGTTGTCCTGCACGTGAATGCAGTTCTGGTAGAAACACTTAGCCTCTCAGAGGAGCTAAGCTGGTGGGATGGTTCACACATTTTAAATGAACTCCCGCCAATATTATGTTGAATTTTCTCTACCAGAAGAATTTAAATTGACATGTTTCCTCCTTTCATCATGTAGATTACACAGTCTTCCTATGAGCAGTTGATAAATCATACATAAACCTGATTTTAGTTTTCAACAGATAACATCAGGCTTATTGTAAAAATTTCATGTCTGTTGAGGGCCCTGTGTTTATCACTTACCTACCAAGATTTTTAGCAGTGGAGATTTCAGAGATGCTTTGTTAGTGTGGATGAAGACGTCACATATTGGCAACTAGTATTTATGTTTGCAGATTCCCAAGGGAAACATTCATATTTACTACATTGTTCTCTTTTGGTAACTGCATTTGAGGAAATGTCTATTAAACTGTTTCAGCTTTATTTAATAATGCACATTTTTCCTCATTAAAATGGAAAGGATAATTGCCTTTGAAGACTGTTAGTATATCATATCCATGTCATAATGTTTTTACTTATAATTTGCTGATCAAACTCAATCTCATTTAAAAAAACAGACCTTGCTAAGTTTTTTTTCTACAGAATTGTACTACTATTAATTTATTTCTTCCATCAAATCTATTCTGTCTAGTGTTTTAAGATTAATGATAAAAGTTAAAGGACATATTGTTACTGTGCGCGGTACTTTCCCATCCAGTGTTAACATATACAGTAACTATATTCTTGTAGCATTTGGTATTATCTAACCGGTTTTGGGACTTTGAGTGTAAGATATGCAGATCTGTTGAGTTGGGAGCATTTATTCTGTGTGCATAGGAGTATTTGTCTCTTCTGCCTAGATAACCACCACCTCTGTTACTGACTGGAGAATACTTCATCTTCCTCATAATAGACAAGCACATCATTCTGCTTTTTTCAGTAAATATTTCTGTATTTTTTCCTCTCTGAGAGTGTTACAACATCCATCTAGCTTTGCTGTGACATCTTTTTTTTCTTGATGCCTTTAAGATGATTGGGATTTTGTTTTTTTTCTTCTGTAGTCCTTTATGCCACAGGTATCCCTCTGCCCTCAAGCTTCCTCTTTTGAATACAGCACTTCGATAACTCTTCATTTTATCTTATTTATCCATTGATTATTATTATCTTTCATTTATGCCCACTGCTCCTCTCTTTGGAACTTGATTTTCTGCTTTGCAACCAAATTAGAATGAACTTCAGAATTTATTATTTTCATTGTCTAAATGTCTTTAGAATCTTTCAATTTCTCTTCCTTATTTAATATTTCAGTCACTTCTCCTGGTATAATTTTTCTCACTTTTGAGAAACTAAGTCATAAATATTTAGGGACCAATGTCCATTAGACATCTGGATTTCAGGGTCTGGTACTAGAGTCTGAAGCCTAAGAGTCTTAACTTTATGCCTAAATATGAAGATTTGTAAAGAATTTCTTGATCTTAAACATTTATAATAACTGTACTGCATAAAATTCAGGAATAGTAGAAGAAAAATAAAATAAAATAGCTCAACTCTTATGTAACTTTTTAATACTATATCTTATTGTACATTTGAATAACAACGTGCGGAATAAGTTTTGCATACTTTTTATTGTGTTGAATCATAATCATCCTTTATATCTTTCTGCTGTAAGTGGGTAAGATAGCTTGTGTACCTGTTAGGCAGCTGAAGATTTTTGATTTTTTTTTTTTTTTTAATTATTATTATATTTTCTTAAATGCAGTTTTCTTAGGCTTCTTTGAAAATCACTTTGAGGTCTTAGCTTTTCTAATATTTACGACCATGTATGAGATGGTTCCTGCAATCTGACAGCATTAAGAAGATATGTGTTGAAAGTAGAATAGCTATATTCACTGATGTATTTAACGTTAATCTTTCTGTCAAGTCGTTAGAAGACATAAGAAGACAATATAAGTGAAAATGAAGATTTGGAGCTTAGATGCACTGGAAATGCTTGGATGTTGTTTGAGAACTCTTAAAGAATATAAGCTGAGTGGTGCATTCTTTCCTGTTTACTTGCTTGGATGGGGGAAATAAGCAAAGAGATACTTTGAAAGTTTTGGATGCAGAACAGCTTTTTTTTCCTGCTGCTCCTGCTTGTTGACATATTTTCATTGGTAGATCGTATGATTTTTCCCATAGCTGCCTCTGAGATATAATTGAAAAGAAACCTCTGTGTGAATAGGTGTTTCAGGCTTTCAGTGGTTTTATGTAAAGATGTTTTAGATCTCCATTTGACTTTATCTATCTTTGAGTTATTCTTAGCCAGCTTCAAAACATTACCTCTTGGTGTCAGCTTCAGGTGCTTCTTTCTTTCTGCAAGGGTTACCTGCAGTTGACCTCTGGGGGGAAGTGTGCAAGTATATTCTTGGTTCCAGTTCTGTTAAGGAAACGTAGTGGACTTCAATGTCTTTGTAGTTGGCTTTCTTCTCTTGCCGTTTGTGAAGGTAGACTATACTTAATTTCCCTCTTAGTAGTGCTTTGTGTGTTATCATATGGGAGCTCTAAAGATTTTGTCTTGTGTCGTTAATATAAAACAGTTTAAATTCTTCTTTTGTAGCATCCGAAATAATCCAGAATTCTTTATTATAAAACTATGCAGTAGGCTGACAGGTATTGTTTTTGAATAGGGTTACAGCTGTAAGGGTGGTCATTTGATGATATTTGAAGCCTGTTTTCTGGTGTTTAAGAGGATCAGGTACAGCTTGTTTTGGTTACATAAATTTTGAGAGCTACAGTTGTCACCACCTTCTTTAAATCTCCATTTTCACGTAACCATATTTCTTTTTTTAAATTACAGTTCTACCAAAAACTACTGAAGAAAACGATCCATAGCGTACATTCTGGTTTTTTTGTTTGGTTTGTTTTGGATTGTTTCCTTAGTTTAGGTGTTTAGCTGTGTTTGCCATTCAGGTAATTTTGTTGAACTTTGCTTTAGAGTATGGAGTGAGGTAGAAAAATGGGCATACCTGAAATGTTCCTTTTTTAATTTAACATAAAGGTGCAAATCTCTGAGTGTAGTTTGTTTGGGCAGTTTTGAAAATTGTGCACTTGTGTTTCTGGGAGTATTTTTAAAAAGATCATTAAGAATTTTCAATTTTCTGTCTTCAATTGCAACTGATTTTCTCAGTTGAGAAAGTCAAGTCAGAGAGCTTCAGACACTGAAGTTCCTGAAAGTGTGGTGGTATTTCAGACAAATGCTACAAGAAGTAGAAATGTTCATGATGTTGTGGTGAAGCAGGTACTTCCCTGCCAGACTGACTGAGTAGGTGTTAAAATCTGTATGATCCGTTTGAGTGCTTGAGTTCCCTCTAGTGAGTGAAGCATTCCTGGATTGTGAAATTTGCAATCTAATTCTTTCACAAATCTAGTTTTTGAATGTCTGTGTTTAGTGAAGGTTTTACAGTAAATCATTTACTTGTTGAGTCCTGTTGAAGATGGTAGTATTTGTCTTTGCGTTACTTCTAGGGAAATATTTCTCAACAGAAAGTCAATTTGATTTTTAAGAAGTGGTTCTTCAGTAGTTCCCTAAATTCATTTAGTTATATTTTCAGTTTAATTATTATTTGGAAGTAGTTTGGGGAAAAGCAGGGGGGGGGAAAGTTTTTCTACTTGTTTTCATCATAAGAAAGAAGAACTCTAGTGTCTTTTTATTCTAGCAGTTCTCTTTTCTGTCAATATTGCTTCAGAGCCGACAGACAAGAAGACCCAGCTCCAACTGAAGTTCCATAATCAGCTGCTTGCACATAGCTATTCCTAGATCACATTGGATCAGTTCTTTTGGATATTGGCTTTTTTTGAACTACTCTGACTTGGAAGCTGTAAAAGAGGCCATAAACACTGAATATAACCCATTGTGTACATTTGTATCTTACTGATTGTTCTACACTTTCATTTATAAGCACTTTTTCCTTTAGATGTCTGTTTTGTGATTATGTTTTTTTTCAGTGTTCTTTTCTATATACACAATTCTCCTAGATTCTTCCCCACAGTGTTACATTAAAGCAAAAGTTTTTCTGGTCACTCCTCTTTGTTGGAGAAAGTGTTTTCTCAGACTGGAGTTTGATATGTTGGAAATTAGTTGTCTATGCTAATTCTTCCTGTTGCAAACCTGGCACAACTGGATGGCAGTTTTATACATTTGAGAATTGATTCCCTGAAATCTTGTACCTTTCAGTTATAACAAATTTCTTGCTCTTGAGTTGTATATAGTGTATTAACTGCTCTCTGTAGCTTTTTTCTGGTTTTGTTTGGATATCTTAATTGTGTCTTCCATATCATTAGGCTTTGTCAGCCTTGCATACTAGTGTATTTGAAGTTCATGAATCAATTTAGTGTTTTCAATTTTCTGCCTTCATAGACAGTGGAGTTTAAGAGGATTGGGGAGGGGTCGAGTTTTTTTTCACATCAGAATTAGTGTTGGAAGTGATGCTAAGAGATCATCTTCAAGTCAGGGTCAATAACACCCATTCAGAAGTAGAGTACTGATCAGCCTGTTATTGAAGATCTTCAACATGGAGATTTAGCAGCATTCTCATGAAACGTCTTCTTTCGCATGCTGTCCTTGATGATGCTTTTTTTTCCGAGTGTACAGCCTCTATCATCTTTGCTCATTGGGGTCATTACTGTCCTTTATGGACATGGCAAAGAGATTACTTCAAAAAAGAAGGAGAAGACAGAGTTTATTTAGCTACTGTCCTTCTCCAACCATTTATTTTCTTAAGCTGAATATCTCCAGTCCTTTTAAACTTCCCTCAGGGGTTTTGAAAGAAAAAAAAGCCCGTTTCTCTCAAAAGACCTGCTCAAGTCAATCCACATGTTTCTTGATGAGATACCCAAAACCAGGCACAGTAATCCTACGGATGTCTTTGAATGGAACGGAGGAATTCCTTAGGAGCTCTGCAGTCTGTACATACCATGTGTGCATAGACATAGTGGGATGGTTGCACTTTTGAGCAGGAAATTGAATTAGGTTTATCTTCTGACTCGCAAGAGCCTCTTTTACAAAACTGCTGGCTGCTTTTTCTTCATTCTGTAATAGTGCATTTAATTATTTCTTGCTAGGCATCGTAACTTTCACTTATCCCTGTTCAATTGCATTCTATTTTTTCATAAGCTGGGATGGAATTTTACAGCTGAAATCTCCATGAATAGCATAAATTCTGTTGGAGTGAGGTTTTGGGGAAGCTTTCTTGAGGACATTTTTCAAGTGTTCTGAACAAGTAAGTTTAGAGCTAACCCTTTCTCTACAACCCATTGGTGAGATGTGGAGGGCTGTAAGTTGTTTAGTTGTTTCCTGGGGAATGGCTTTGTTTCTTAATTCCTTTAACTATTTGGGGATTGTTCGACTCAGTCCTTGTGTTGTGATTTGCTATTGACAATTGTGTCACTCTTCCAGACTCCTGCTAGAGTGCAGGATACGTTCAGGATACTGAACATTTCACCAGATTGGCTTTGACTGCAGTGACCTAATCTCTGACACGTTCTCTAACTAGTGCCAATGCTGCTTTCCTGGAACCAGTAACTGTTTTGCCAGAAGGAAAGTTGGGATTTATTTGGATGGATTTTTGATTCTTATCTTCTGTTTGTATAACCCACCAGGTTCTTGATTCCAAGCAAATTACAGATTTTAAATGCAATTCAGAATTAAATTAACAGTGTTTTGAATGTGTCACCCGTTATTTTCAGGAAATATAATGATGCTGGTTTCCAATTATTCTCCTTTGTGATCACTCAGTACATTGGTGCCAGCTTCCATATCTTCTTTGTAGTGCAACAGAAGGCATTTATTGCCTCTGTCAAAGTGACAGAAGCAGAGAAGTCTTCAGGTAAACTACTACTTATGATGGTTGCTACCTGGCTAGAATTAGAAAGCACGAGATAAGCCCCTGTTTCAGCCTAGTAAGTACATACCATGAGCCAGCAGTAATGCCCCAAAAAATAAGAAAAAATAAAAAGCAGCATTGAATTTTGCACAGATATTTTTTTTCCTGGCACTTGACTGTAGGAACTATGGTGTCGTTGAAAGAAAATTAAGCATGCGTCATCAGAAGGTCATCTTTGGATGTTCTAGTAGAACAAATGCCTCTTTTATGATACCATCTGCAGGGTTTTGGAAAGCGTGAATAAGCACTAATAATTTTATAGGCTAATACTGTATAACTGAAGTTCATGATAAACTTCTTTGCAGAAGGTTTTTAAAAACAAATATGATGAAGTGAGAGACCTCAAATTTAGCACAAAATTCTTCTTTGAAATGTGCTAGAGTCTTTCAGCAATGCAGGGATTATGACTCTCACTTCCCCTTGTAGTACGAATAAAGTGTTAAGGATGTTTTTTGTTCCTGTTAATTAGTGACAGAAATTCAGAAACTTGGTTTGAGAACCAAGGTTTTGTTTCTTTAAAGCCAAAGCCTACCCAACCATCTACAGAGTAAGTGAGACCTTGGAATGACTTTCCCTTAAAAAAAAAAACGTGCAACTTTCTGAAGTTCTTCAGTGTTTCTCCTTCTGTGAGCCATAAAACTGGCAGATGGTGCAAGTCAGTCTGTTGAACTTCTGTGGCATGAGGGTGTACTTTATTTCCAGGACAGGAGGCTATCTGGTTTTGGTTGTTGAGATCATTCTAATTGTTGATCTTTGAGCAGTAAACAGAACAGGAAACAAACTAAGGTTTGGCTTATTACCAATCAAAGCTGTCAAGGTCTGTTTTTTTTAGTGTGTCCCTAATTCTCTTTGTTTGAGGAAAATTGCTCATTTGTGAGCTGTTTGTGAGCTGAAACTCATTATATGTGTTATTTGCTAGAACTATTTTTTTTGATGGTACAGGCTTCTTACTGGCTCAATGAAAATGGCATCACTGGAACAATTAAAAAGGCCCCACTAACAAATGGCATCATGTCCTAGTGAAATAGCTGTTTTGATAAGGAGAAATATGGATAGTGAGGAAATCTCATGTCCCTTCAAATGCTGTGAGGCCTCCTTTCATGCTGCATCACCCAGACCCTGGGTGGATTTTTCCACAGCACACCGCGCAGATCCTGTCTGTGGAGAGGTTCTTCCTTTTTGGTCATTTGAGCTATTATTTTCCTCATTTTATTCTGTCTTATTAAAACATTGTTTTATTAAGCTGTTTGTTGTCGGGCCTTTCTTCTTGAGATCCAGAAAAAAAACCGGTACCAGCTTTCTCAGTGCCTCTCAAGTGCTCTCTCTCTGCCTTGCTGTGCCTCCATCACTCTGTTTTGCTCCCCTCATGGTGCAGAACATGTACTTGCTGATTATGCTTTTATCTTAGGTTTTTATTACATATGTTATCTGAAGGTTTTTTTTGTTTCAGATTACCTGGATAATTTGCATTACAATGTTTGTCAGAATGTTAATAAGATGCTGAAGGACAGTCTGTAATCAATTTTCAGAAAAACTATGGAAGACCTACCTAGAATTTTTCTCTGTATTTAAATTCTACTGATTAGGATTTTTGTAACTTCTGAAATTGTTAACAGCCTTTCCCCTCCTCCCAGCCTTATGTAAAATTGAGCATTCCTTCTCTGTGACTTCTCTGCAAATGACAGATTTCTTCTGTGTATATGTGTAGAGGTGAATAAGGGGCAGCTTCCTTTCAAGCTTCCATTAAAACGTTCTGTCGACTGAAAATTTTGAGCTTGTGCTTTTGACTGTTGACCTGATCAGTGTTGTAACTCCAGGTTTGATGAAATAATGTGAAAAGCCCCTTAGTTAGGCGGGTTCAGTGGGAAAGTGATTTTTCAATTCTCAAATATTGAACTATAAAAGAAAATTTATGCAACCTGGATAAATGGGACAGTGTAGGCCTTCATTTGACATAATGGAATATTTTCTGTTTAAAGCATGATTTGGATTATCGAAAGTGTCATTGTGGTTATGACTTTGGGTTTCTTTTGAGGTTTCCCTAGTTAATTACCTTTTAATCTTTCCCCCCCGATTTTTTTTTTTTTTTTTTTTGCTTTGATGCCATTCACAACTGGAGTCAGTATTTTTGTTAGTTCTGTTTTGCATTTACCCTGTAAACATTTGCAGTAGTAAAACAAAATGAGTATTCCTGCATAATCTTCCTGGTTTCAGGTCCTGCATAATTACTGTCATAATTGCATAGCACTTCAACTGCAAGCCTGTCTTGTGAGTTGAGTTTAGCTGTCTGCCTGTCTAAACTTGCTTCTTTTGTTGTCTGTGATGATTTTAGGTGGAGAACTTCATTTCCTTCAGATTGGAGGGACCTGCGATGACATAGATGAAGCTGATATACTTGTAGATGGATCCCTTTCTAAAAATGTAGAACAGTCTTCAGAAGGCACCAAGCCCTTATCTAACCCCTCTAGTCCAGGCATTACAGGTAAATTGCACATGTTTAAATGTATCAGAAGTAAAAATGCTTTTGTAATTTTTGGAAGTTGTGTATTACAATGTTTTTGAGTTATTTAATAGCAAGCTGCTTTATACTTTTTTGCTGCCTGAAGTTGGAATTCTGTAGTAACTGTATGTCTATCACTGGTTATGTACAAGCATAACACTTTAGCAGTTCCTGATTTTAAAGAAGCCAGCTTTTGCATAACTGTTTTTCCAATCTCTGCATGTTATTTTAAGTGTGGCAGACAGGAAAAAAACAGGTAATTGTGCAGGCACTGAGCTTCCCTCATCGTTTAAATAGGCTTGAGCTCTTTAGTTGGAATTAAAATCATATGTTCATTATGTAAAATTGCCTTAAAATTTATTGTGGAAGCTGTACAGCTCTATTCATTAAAACTCTACAAAACATGTATTCAACAGGTTGAACATATTTTTGCATACAGTGAAATAGATGCTTTCTATACTTCAAGCAGTGCAGATGCTGATGATAAATTAAGCTTATGATGTGAGCTCTTTGATTTTTGTTTTTAGCAGTTTGGGTTGAGCTATGCTCAAATTCTTCTGTCATTTACTGAGCAGTTTCCTTCCTGGAAAGGTTGTCTGCCTTTGGACAGCAAGAAATAATTGTTTCTAATTGTCCAAATTCTATTTTTACACTAAACATCATATATTTAGGTCTTGTCTTTAGTGTAGTTCTCATATACCAGTCCTGCCACCAGTCTGCTGCCTTTTGTAGTATTGTGGCCCACTTAGGTAAAATAAGGAGTTAGGTGAAAGAGTTGTTCCTTTTATAGTCATGTAGAAGGGGAAAAATGAGAGGGGCTCCTCCTGCCTGTAAGAGAGACCAGTGTGTGTGCAGGTTACAGGAGTTCTTGTGTGGGCCTCTTGATCTTTTCTCAACCCTTATCAAAGATGCTCTAGTGTAGATAACTTGCTACTAAAACCTAACAACAAATCTAATTTTGCTTGTTAAGGCTGAGAAAAAATTTGAGTCATGCTGAGGTTTTTGAACTCTGTGTGTGTGTATATGTATGTATGTATATAGTCATGCTTTGAGTTTTAAAGGGAATTGTTTATGAGAGCACTGTAAAACTGTTAAGTTTTTCATTTTGTTTTAACCTGCAGTTGTTGAACATAGAAACACAAAGCACAATTATTTTAGTTGGGTTGGCGTTTGGGGGTTCTGGGCATGACTGTTGGGACAGAAATAGGGATATACTGGGAATAGATGACCTAGTGTATAAAATAAAAGAATAAATAATATAAAGCATGAAGATAAAGCAATGAAACAATGGAAATAAACCATTCATGTAGATACGACTGTTTCAGAGAAGTGATGTTAATTTTGTGTGTGGTGGGGGTGTCTTTGCCTGCAGCTGCAGAGGACAAAAAAAGCTGGGAGAGGACTGAGTGGCAGTACAGGACCATTTTGGATCATGGCATCTTTGTTGTCAACAAGCTACTTGCTGTCTTTCTCCCCAGACCCCTGCTTGCTGCCAGCTTTGTATCACTTTGTGTTGTGCTGTGTTTCTATGACCCCTGATTTTACTCTACAATAGGCAATCAAAAGAAGGAAGGAAATGATGCTTTTTGTCATAAGATTATCTATAAGCAGCAGTACAGCAGTTGCTGTCGTCTTCTCTGCTTCAAGGCCTGAATTTCTTTTGCTACTTCTCTTTTTCATCAAAGGAGCCTTTCCTGGAGTTTGAAAACCACTAGGTAGTAAATCATTGTACATATGCAAGGGAGAGAAGTCTGTAGCTTTCTTCTGCACCTTTCCTCTTTTGCTAATGGCAAATAAAGCAATAATTATCTTCCTTTTTTCAAGTTTGCTGTTAGAACTTTCAGCTTGTCATAATTCACTATTACAGTATAACAAAAGTAATGTAATTTTGCAAAAGAAGCCAAGAATACCTGACAGCACTGGAAAGTTGAGTCCTTCATTTTTCCATTTTAGGGGTTGATACCACATTACATGTGGTTACTCAGGATAATCTGAATTTGTAGATGTTTCTGTTGAGAGGGGAAGGGAGAACGACACAGAACAAATCCAGTGTACTCAAAGATAGAAGTGTTGCACAGTTTGAGCTATGATCTCACTTCTCATTGCAGTGTCATCTAGCTAATGAGGTTCACATTTGGCAGAAAAAAAAATGAAAGTGTTTCCTGTATTTCTGAAATGAAATTTCTAAAGCATTTTTGATTTCTAATCTCTTCAGCATTTTCCTACCTCCTAGATCGAAAAGTAGAGATCATAGTTGTTGCAATGAGAGTGAGTGTTTTCCCTGGCTATGGGTATCTCATCTTGAGCGGCTTCACTTTTTGGGAAGAATTGCATATGCGTTTCTACTCTCAAGCTGGAGGATCTAATCTCGTTATTATTCTGATAACAACCTGGCTTGTTTCGCAAAACAGTCTCTAGGTTCAGACTTAGCTGGGGGGATGGTATTTGTGTTAGTGTGATTATTTATTTATTTTCCCTGGGGTGGTGACAATAGTAGTTAGGTAGCAAACTTTTGAAAACCATCATTTCTTTTCAAGATCTTCTCCAAAAGCATTTTTAAGAGAAAATGCTCAAAATGTAAAAAACCTGACATTGTGCATATCTTATTTTCCCTCATGCTTTCAATTTTTTTTTTTTTTTGTCTGAGGAAACCTGATTATTTTTAGAGTTCCTTTGTAGTGTTTCTTTAAGTGTTTGTCTCCCTGGGATATTTTAATTTTTAGTACTTCTTCAATTAATATTCTTGTTTGCTCGGGGCAAGATTTAGATCTGAAGACAAGAAGATAAAATACTTGTCTAGGCCCAGTGTCTTTTAAGTTACATTACATAAAGCATGTTTGTTTTTCCCTTACCCCTCTTTTAAGCTAAATTGGGAGTCTTCCCAAACATTCTAATAATCCACCGTAGAAGAAGTCTATATTGATAAGCAGGTGCCAAAGTTATGTTTTAAACAGTGATAAAAATGTTAGAATTGCATAGTAATCCCGTATATTTGTTTTCATGAAATACAGAACTTTCATGGGTGGTGGTTTTTTTTTATATGAGTCAATAGAGGTATTAAAAAAAGTTTTAATCAATTTTACATCATCAAAGTATAGCTGGCTAATTACTTTTTCCTGATGCTTCTGGTTGAATCCCAGACAGCATGCTCAGAGCTCTCTGTACTTAGAAAATTTATTCCAAATGAGCTGTCTTCAAAGGATACTGACTTAAAGGCTGGGGTTGTTTGGTTGCTGGTGTTTGTTTGGTGGTTTTGGTTGACTTCTTTTTCATTTGTTTGGGGTTCTTTTGTTGAATTTTTTTGTTTGTTTCTTTTGGTTTTTAGAAACTTCATATAACAAGTAGTTAATTTTACCTATAGCAGTTTGGATATATTTCAAACTGTCTATAGGGTGTTCTGGAAGAATCATCTGTACAGTAATTAATGTATGTTCTGAAATTATTCAGGAGTTGATCTTTTGGTGGACCAGCCATTTTCCCTTGAAACACTGACATCCCTGGTGGAACTGACCCGTTTTGAGACCTTGACACCACGGTTTTCAGCCACTGTTCCTCCCTGTTGGGTAGAAGTCCAGCAAGAGCAGCAGCAAAGGCGGCATCCTCAGCACTTGCACCAGCAGCACCATGGGGATGCAGCTCAGCACACTCGAACTTGGAAGCTACAGACAGACAGGTAGGTGAGGTAACTGTGCAAAAAGAGTCATGTGTGTATTGCTTAACTCGTTTTTGTAGCTGGTATAATCACAAACTTAATGCAATTTAATTGGTTTTTAAGTAGTGTGCAAGTTTAAGAACATGTACTTTCAAAGATAATAACCCCTTTCTGATAGTTTGTATTATAGGTCTTTATGAAATTGCTGGAGTTGTTTTAGTGTACCTTGAAACAAATTGAAAAGTTGTTTTGAATTTGTGTATTTTTGTTTGCCAAATGTTGCCATTTCATTATATCATTGGACAAGCGCATTCACCACAATTACAGATATTCTTGATTGTTTCTATAAAAGTCTGATTCACCCTTCTTGTGCATACACACATTCTTAGTACATTTTTTTAATCGGAAAACGTAAGCTGCAGGTGCCAATATAACTAACTAGTTGTCCTAAATGAAATTGTGTTGTAATTTATTTTTAAATGTGAAGATAAACTCTGGATTCATGTCTGTTCATCTCAAGTTAAACCTTTATATGTGAGACATGTGCAGAAGCCAGTACAGAGCCCTAGTTGTACTAAAATGCAGGCAATATTTTCATTGAAATTAAGTGCACTGGCACAGTATGTGTAGCACTTCTTAGTTCTTTACATGTGGCATGAGAACTTGGAATTCTGCTGGAATCCTAAAGACCAGAACAGCAGTGTTGCAGTCTGCTTGAAGAGTTGCTTAAAACCTACCTGAAGTAGCTTTGCATAGGTTTTCTGAGAAGTTTGAAGAAACAAAGTACAGTTATACGTTGTGTTGTGTGTTTTATTAAGGGAAGTGCATAGTAAGGCATTACAAGAACTTCTGGCTTAGGCTGTCACACATCTGTCCTACTTAAGTACAAGATTTGGATAGTAATGTAGAATCTAAATGCCCATACAGTGGAAGCAGTGAAATAGCCAAAGATGCCGGGGAGCTAGAGATCATTTGTGGGGAAAAAAAGCTTTTTGTATAAAAAGTGGAATCTGGCATGTGATAATGAAGCATTCCAGGTGGGAAAACAGGTCTAGAAGGTAATAGTTGCAGGTGTTTCCAGAGCTAATGCCTAACATGAGCTGAACTTGCTTTAATTAAATGTTCATAAGCCATGGTTAAAAACTTACAGTGTGTTACAGGCTTTAAAGCCTTTATTTATCTTGTGGTTTTGCTTTGTGTAAGTAAAATATTCTGTATGTAACAAGTGGAAAGGAGGTGGTTCCCTGCAAAATATCTTCCAGTTAAAACTTTTGATTATCCAATGTGTTCAGCAACAGCTGAAAAGTAAAAAGCTACCTATATGAAGATATAAGGAGGCAAACAGTGAAGGTAATAGCTGTTAATTGGAAGGTGATAGGTGGAACATTACCTTATGAATATTCTTTCATAAGTGAAAAAGAATTATGCCTGCTGCAATGTAAAACAGGAATGTAAAGAGGTAAAGCTAAAAGTTTTGATATAGTACTGGAAATCTTTGACAGCTGCTAAGTGAGTCATGATGAAGATGATTAAATTACAGTGCCTTTGTTCATAGGGGAGAATATATAATCTTAAGATTGAGAGCAACGTTAGCTCTTAATTAAAATTTACCTGGGAAGAAACTTCATGATTTTGGATTATTTTGTTTGTCCTTAATATGAGGTTACTTTTATCTCCTCTCTGAGTGCCTCATTCTGATTCCTATCAAGATGTGGGATTACAGGGTTAGATGGATATGTAATGCAATTTAATATGGTAATTCTTTTGTTTCTCAAATGGATAGAAGGAGATAATCCTGTAAATGTATTTTAGGGAATGGCATTATACTACACTTGTGCTCTTTCAATCCTACTTTATTTTTAAAAGGCTATGTAACAAAGAAAACACAAAGAGTAGAGTCTGGTTTACCATATGAATTCTCTAAATATCAGTATTTCTCCTTCAGTGGTAATTTAGCTCAAATGTTAAATTGGGTTAATACTTTTAAAAAAAATCCGTGACTTCCTAATGTGCTCTGATTAAACAGTGACATCTGAGTTTCCTGGCTTTTTCTCAAATTTATATGGGAAATGTTTTATGTATTTATCTTATGCAGACATATTTGAAAATATATGAAAGAAAAAAGAGCTAGATACTAGGGTGCTTTCCAGTGTTTAAACTTTTGGAACTGGAAACTTAAACTTTGGAAATGGGTCTGCAGCTTAAAGTTCTGAGAAGATCAAATGTTGATGAGGTGTTGTAGAAAATGAATTAAGTGTGTTGGAAAATATTGTGAGAATGCTGATATATTTGCATTTAGGTCACAGTCTTGATTGTGTATTCTTCTTTAGAAAACTGCTATAGATTTAGAAGGTTCTCAAAGGTGAGAAAAGTTATTAAAAGAACTTGCATTAGGTTGTCAGGGAACAGTGATATTTAGGATGAATGTGCTAAAATATTGAGAAAATAATTAGGAAATAAATTTTTTTTTTTTTTTGCTTCTTTGAAACTTTACACACAAATAAGGAGGATGCACTTAAACAGAGCTATGAGAAATTAAAAACCTGTTTAAAGTGGAGTTTTTCACTCATCACAGAATTAGATTGTGAAGTTCATTGCTACAGGTATGAGAAGATCTCTTCACTGTTAGATTAATGCGAGACCTTCATGGAGAATCATTATTCCATACATGCCTATTGAGAGATACTTAAAACTTCCTTTGGGGCATCTGCTGCCGATTTGTGTCAAAAATAGATTTCTGGAGTAGATGAGTAACAGTTGTAGTTCAGTATGGCAGTATGTATTAGATGCAGCAAACAGACTACAAAAGAGTACTGCAAACTAACTGGTTTATCATTCATTCTTGGTTTTGTACTAGATCTTAAACTGGATGAGCAGAACATGACTTAGTCTTTCAGAAGGCTTGGTCCTTTGAATGTCTCATTCAGTCCATGCTTTACATCACACCTATAGGAATACTCAGACATAAAAAACCACCCCCAAACCTCTCCTAGTTTTGCACTGGGCTGCATATTCTCCAAGCCAGAAGAAAGGCATGGAGTGATTCTAAGTTTTTAGTGTAACATTTGCTAACAGAGGTTTGTTTTTTTTTTCCCTGGAGTTGTAGGATAAATTTTCATTATATTTTATTTACCTGAGTTATTTGTACAGTTAGCTGAAAATTCTTTGCTGTTGCTTCTTAAGTCATAAATCACTGCTTTTCTCTGTTGCTTGTTCTAGAAAGCTGGCGTGCCTTTTCATTATGTGTACCTGGAATTCGTTATAAGTGTATTACGCTTGCCTGAGGGAGATATGGCTTTCAGGGATATTACTGTAAAAAATGCAAAGAATTAAACATATTTGTACTAATCCTTAATCTATTTTAAAATGGTTTTCTGGACAATATTCAATGTGTAGCACATTATTTGATGTAAAATACTTTTTTGTAATTTAGATATTAGAAAAACATCTAACCAATATTTATAGCAGCATACTCAGTTTCTTAGTGTTCTCAGTTACATAATTAAATAATCACAGGCTATCAAAGCTACTACATTTTAAAAAAAAAAATTACTGATAAATTGAGATCAGGAAGTGCAGTTGTTTTAAAAATGTCTACAAATTGACAGTTGACGCATGATTAGTTTTATTTGAACTGCACTTTGGTTTGAACTATTTCTTGCAAACCTTAGCATATCAAGCCATGGAACTGATCATTGAGGGGTACTTATTATCTTAAGTTTACGCTTTCAGTGTAAAAAAAAAAGTTGGCTTCAGAAGGTGACTCATTAAAAGAAAGATCTACCCGTCTTGCACAGCACAGGCTTCTGAGTGTGCATCTGGTAAGAAGCACCTCTCATCCTGGATAAATTACCAAAACTATTTAAAAAAATAATTTGAAACTAGTATTTTGATTCTTCTGGGTGTGACTGTTTTACCAAAGGAAAGTGACATTGTTTAATGCTTACCACTGGAGAAGGCCAATTTAAGAGACTGCAAGGTATTTCCTATCATGCTTTCATACACTTCACTGTTTAGATCCCTTTTTAATGATT
>JAOXNO010000024.1:35183691-35339897 GCA_028565335.1 Limnodromus scolopaceus | reverse complement strand
TCCTAAGTAACTGCTTCTTAAAATAATACTGTAATGAAGGTAATAGGGAATCTTTTCACTTCTAGTTTTATCTGAACGTTGATTTGCCCTCTCTTGTCAACTGGATTTTGATATGTTCTTCACAAAATGAATGTGATGAACTGCAGATTGAAAGACTTTTACTTCAGGAATTCATGTGGATGTCAACTAATGCAAAATAAGTTGTTCTTCTTGTTAAAGCAAGCATGCACAGATGGAGAGTGCACTGGGTAATGCTGCCTGCTTCATCTGAATTTTCTCTTAACACTGGGTCATTGCCTTCTTTTTTCCTGACAGTAACAGCTGGGATGAGCATGTCTTTGAACTGGTTCTACCAAAAGCCTGTATGGTTGGACATGTGGACTTCAAATTTGTTTTGAATTCCAACATCACAAACATTCCCCAGATTCAAGTGACATTGCTGAAAAATAAAGCTCCAGGCTTAGGCAAAGTCAATGGTAAGAAAAAAAGATATCTTTTAGAGTATTATATCTTTTCTCAAACTCATTATTCTTTGTGATTTGTTTGAAATAGTGTGAATATTTTGGTTTCACTTATTTCCATTTTATTCTATTTCTCAGCATCATGGTCTGTTTTCACTTAGCATGTTTGAAGGTAAATTGGGGAAACAAACTGAGTGCATAGCTCAAAAAGGTTGAACTGAATTATTATTCTGTACTGCTTAAGTCCTACAGTCATTACAAAAAATACATTGTCAATTGTAAATCATCCTGAAGATTGATGGATGAAACAAATGGTGCTCTTTTAAGTGCTTGACATATTTTTTTAAAAATATAATAAATTATTCCAAGTTACAGAAAGAAATGATTTGTCAGTGCTTCTTGGATGTATAAGAGAAAATAGCAAAGCCTTTTTTGATGACAGTAGATAAAACCTGGCTTCCTTGGGAATTCTCTCATCATCTGGCTCATTAACTAAGCTACATGAAAGCTGCAGTGTGATTTCACCTTTTGTTCCTTGCAGCTTTGACAGGGTAGACCAAAGTTTTGAATTCTCTTGCCTTGGGAAGACTCCTAGCTGGACTCTGCACCTTACTAGCTCTCAGGGAACCTATGAGGGGGTAGCGTAAATTGAAAAGTCACTTCTTTGGTGTGGAAGATGATGTGTTTGTGCCTCCATTGGGATTTTCCTGTGGTGAGAGTGTTCATTGCATGTCCTGCTGCCCTGTCTGCTAGGGATGGAAAGTATTACATGCAGCACTTCCTTTTACTGAAACATTAATTAGTTATCTTTACCGGGTCATCTCATTTTGAAATGCTTCTAGGAACTTGGTATTTCAGAGAAATCTTGCTGTTCAATATTATTAAATTGGCCGCTGAATGTAAGATGTGCTGGGGAGTACAACAAGCATTATTTTTAAAGCTCTTTATTTTTTCTTTTCTATTTTTTTAAAAGCTAAGTGAGAGCACGCCAGTTAAACATGGATAACAGAGCTGTAAATTTTGAAAAGGAATATAGGCATACCGAAGATCATTGATGTGCTTTCATACAACTTCTCACACAGTAGCATCTCCCAGTGTTTAACAAGAAAAAAAAGTGTGCTGGAGATGCTCCTTAAAGAACTCCTGTAAACTGGTGGTTATCCAAGAATAAAATATTCTAGCATAGCAGTATTCCTGGAGTAAAAGTGTATTCTTTTAGGATACTGCTGGACAGCAATCAACAGATGTTCTTGCAGGTTCTTCCTTTGTTTAAGTCTTGAAGCAAAATTCTGCTACGTGTTTTGCTCTATCAAATTAAAAAATGGGACCGATAGTCCATTTTGCTCTTCTGAATGGAACTTGCTTTTTTCCAGCATGAATTTTAGAGTTCAGTCCATTTGCAGATCTGGATGTCAGAATTAATGTGAGAATGTGAAACAAAACAGTAGAAGAAATACTAAACTCTTTTCCGTAATGTTTCAGTTTTAGGTATTGCTGAGCAAACAGTTCCTTGAGTTGGTAATTCTTTGAAGACATTTGATTTGGCTGTGAAATACATTGCCAGAACTTTTTGTGGATACTTTACAGTGCAGCACACAGAACATAAGACATGACAAAGCTCTTCCAGAAAGTGACATTTCACTTCTTTACCTGCGAGTAGTGAAATTTGCTTTTTTCTGTTATGGATAGGGTGGAGAAAGGATGGAGTGGAGGGCCAGGGTTTACTTAGTCTGGAAAGGGCTGGGGGATGTGAGAGTGCCTGTGAGGCAACCTGGGCAAGGTTTTTTTTTTTCTTTTCATTTCAGTAGAATTGGGGAGCCTCAACTAACCAACATCCTCTCAAGTGTTATTGCATTGCAGTTGCTTCTTATTCTTTTTCAATTTCTTGGGTTTTGGGAAAGGACCTTCATGACATTTGCCTTATCTTCTGCACCCTCCTGAGTGAAGTAATAGAACACTAATGATTTCAGTATAAAAGAACACAAATATGGATAATTAATATCTGTGCTGGACATTAACCAAAATGTCCTAGTCCCAGGGAAAAGTAATATTCAGGATTGTTTGGTGGCTCTTGAAAAGGCATAAAATCTTCAGACTGAAATTCAGTTTACTACCCCTCACCCTTCCCTTCTCTACCTCCGTAAGATGAGAAAGGAACTGAAATTTTAAGATAATGAAGCTTAGGAAGATCTGTAGGGGAGAGTTTATTCAGCTGGTTTTTGTACGACAGGAACACTGGAACCAGTTAAATGTGTAGTGTGCAATAACGGGAAGGCCAGAGGCATAATTCTTCTGGTTTGGAACTAATGTTTTTGATCTTGCACTTAATTCACTGTATATGCTTCTTGTTCATTTGCTTGCAAGTCCTTTTCATCTCTGATTCATGAGAACCATTTAATTAAAAAAAGAGCTGTACTTAAGTGTTATCAAAATAATGTCTGATGTTCAGCAGGAGCAATCTAGTTATTTTGAGTTTAAATTATCAGACTCTCAATACTGAAATCTAATTACTTAGGAGTAATCTGCAGTTGATTATCAGGAGAAAATTCAGACAGTGTTAAAGTAAAGCAGACTGTTTACAGGTCATTCAAATAAATGTTTTTTAGCTATTTGCTGCAAGTTCAGCTGCAAACCTAATATGAAAAACATGCCTATGTTAGAAATAGTGTTTTGGGCAGAAAGTTGATAAATTTGTTATGAGTACTTCTCCTTCTGTTTTCTGTGAGCCTTAAGCAATGTTTATGAAATCTTGCTAATATTTTTATTTCCAGAAGCAGCAGTAGATAGACAGATCACATTTCCTTTATCTCCAGCTCATAATATTGAAGTGGAGAGAAATGGAAAACCAGGACTGGTTGAATTCAATGAAGAAATGCAGTATATGGATGTAGAGGAACCACAATGTAAGTTTTATTTTTCTTGTTATACCTTGTTTGAAATATGAGCTTGTTTTTTTTTTTTTTTTAATGATGTACTGGAATTTCTCTGCAAATATTTCTCAGCCATTTCAAACAGACTTTTCTCAGCCCCGTTCAATGTTGCCTCTCTCACTGGTCTGTTTACTGTATGAGTTGAAAGTTTAAAACAAACACACCAAGGAAAAAAAGTACTGGAGACTTTTAGTGCTTATAAGCAGATTAGTGTTAAATAAAGTAGACTGATATGGCACCTTTCTGACTTAAACTCTTACGCTGTTTCAGCAGTATTTTACTTTGTTGCCTTAGTTTTACTCAAATTTTTCTTTGTATACCTGGCTTTTGTAGAGTCCGCTGCTGTAAACCAAGAAAAAGAAAACAGCTGGTTAAAGAATTCAGAACTAGCCACATCAATTTTCAGCTATATCAGACTAGCTGTGCCTGTTTTTGTAACTTTTTTTGTTAATCAGTACTCTTCCACAAAATCCGTTAGAGAGACTCTGAAAGGCAATCAGATTGGATCCGAGTGAGGAGAGCTACAGACTGAAAATCAATAGTTTGAGTGAATCGGTTCCAGAGCTATGATTCTTTTTCTTGGTCCTTTCAACAGGCTTACTTTACATCTATCCTTTCATGTGATCAGGCTTATCTAGAGCATGACTTTAAAGGTCCCTTCCAAACCAAACAATTATATGATTCTATGATTCCTAAGAAAGGTGTTGCAAAAGGAATGGGGATGGAGATCGAAGGGGTTATGAAAGAAAGAAAGGAGGAAGGAGGTTTTCATGCTGAGAAAGAAGCAGAAAAGTGAATGATAATTTCAATGTACCACTGGAGAAACAAATTAGTATCTTTTTTTGGTCTTTTCTTTTTTTTTTATTTCAACACAAAAGACCCAATGAGAGTTGTGGATCAAAACATACTGGTTCATCATTTTATCAGTTGTGTATTTTGTAGCTCTGAGCCAGTCATTATATGTATTGTCCATGTAATACAACTGAAAATGCTTTAAAAACTGTCGTTGACCTTTATTGATTTCACTGGAAAATGGCTAAAAGTGAACCTCAAGTAATTGATAGTTTTTTGATGTAGAGCTTCTATGTATTTAACGATCAGAGTTTAACATGGTGTATTTTTAACCCATGCAAATTATCATATTTTATGTCTTATTATATGAGTAATTCAGGTCCATATTACTCATGTTTTTTAAGGTCTTAGATTGTGCCCGTTCCTAGAGGAACACAAGGAAGATATACTTTGTGGTCCAGTATGGTTGGCTACTGGACTTGATCTATCAGGACATGCTGGAATGTTGACGCTAACAAGTCCAAAGCTTGTTAAAGGTAAGTCAGTTTATTAAGCTATTCACATGAAGTGTGTGGCTAAAGTGCATCCCATACTTCTGTAGTCAGACTTCGGTTTGTATTTATTTCCACATTAACAAGTTTTGCTGAATAACACAATAGTGAGTTACATTTTCAAACTGATCCTAAAGTACTGTAATTAATGTAGTTGAGCTCTGCTTGTACACTATATCTGTGAAATAGAAATGTGTTTACAACTTGCCCTAGTAAACCATGCAAATTCTCTACCCCTACTTCCCTCTCCTTTTTTTTTCTTTCCACTTTTAGGCATGGCTGGTGGCAAGTACCGCTCATTTTTAATTCATGTTAAAGCAGTGAATGACAGAGGAACAGAAGAAATCTGCAATGGTGGCATTAGACCAGTTGTTAGAATACCATCTCTCAAACCTCAGACTAACAAGGGCCATTCCCTTGCTTCATTGTTGGCAAAAGTTGCAGCAGGCAAGGTAATGAATAGCCAAGAAGACACCTGTGTTAAAGTTATAGAATTAGTATGATTTATGTAATCTGGAAATGAAATAGCTGTTAGGAGAATTAAGATCCATTAAAAATGACTTTTTAAAGAATTGACACTAATAAGAAGCAGAGTTCAGCATCTCGAAGCTGTTTCTTCTGTGCAAGTTTAGTTGAAAAGTTTAGTTTGTTCTACTGCTTTCCCATTCTGAGTACTTGTTTTTGAAACTTGTTTCCATTAGTGTTTTCAGTAGCTGATACACCTCATCCTCTTACAAAGACTGTTGTGTGTGTTGTGTGTATTTTACTCTTGATCGTTGTAATTGTAAGATTGGATGATACGATATACATCTTGTGGACATTATTAGAATGGTTAGAACATAATAAAATCCAGACCATTGTTGAATTTCATGTTCTGTATTAAAGCAATTAGTGAATAAAAGTAGTCTGTTTTATAACAATGCTCAAACTGAGTGAGAGATATCTTTTACTGAACTGTACTCATTTCACTGAATGAAATATACAAAAGAAGCAGTCAAAACATGTTATACATGAATTATTTTTTTTCCCCCCAAAAAAATCAGGAAAAGCCATCTAGCAAAATTGAAGCCACTAATTCTTCAAGAAAATCAGATAATCTGAGAGGCTGTGACTTACTTCAAGAAGTCTCTGTAACAATTCGAAGATTTAAAAAAACTTCAATTTCAAAGGAAAGGTTAGTAGGTGTTTTTTAATTGTAAAAACTATTAGCTTTAGTTACACTTGTCATAAAATGCTTAGTTTTCAAAATAGCTCAGGACAAACCACAGTTTCAAGTGGTCATTTCATAAACATATTTTATGTGGAAAATCCTGTGAGTTTGAGGGCACTGTGCTGTACAGGTTGTGGTAGAATAACACCGTGCATGAAACTGTATGTTGAATGGTTATTTGCCTGACTTGAAAAGGCAAATGTAAATAAGTTTTCTTTGTAATTTAGATAAGTTATCTGGACAGATTTTTTTAAAGGAAGCATCTTTCCTTTCTGTTTTCGCATGTTGTCTTGTTTCTTACAGAAGAGAGTATGTTATTTGTCAAAAAGTTTAGAATCAGAATTAACTACTAAATTAGTACTCAAAAAACTGGTTAAAGTCTATGGATTGGTACTACAGATCTAAATACAGATAATACAGTATTTCATTTGTATTACCAGGTACTACAGACCTAAATACAAATAATATAGTATTTAATTTGTATTACCAGCTGCCACCCCGCAATGGTGGCTGTAATCAGCTTAAAGAGGTCAAAGGGGCTGCAAAGAGGTATGTGCAAATGGTTGCCAAAGAGTGTTGTAGATTACGAAAGTTTGTTTAGGTTTAGAAGTTACTAGACAAGTTAACAGAGGAAAAAAAAAATCCTGAAAGTTAGTAAATATATAGTAATCTAGGAAGCTTTGTGGGCAGAAAGTAGGAAGATTGGGAATGTGTGTACAGAACGTATCATTTATGCTTGTGTACTGGTTTTACTGTCATCTAGTCACCTTTGTTTCGCCACTCCTAAGACGGGATACAAAGCTGGAGGGAGGCTTTGATGGGAGAATGGCCATATTGGATAATTCTGTTTTTCATTTCCCTCCCCTCCTCCCTAGAGTTCAACGGTGTGCCATGTTACAGTTTTCAGAGTTCCATGAGAAGCTGCTCACCACTCTTTGCAAGAAGACAGATGATGGCCTGACTACAGAACATGCTCAGAGTCTTGTACTAGACACGCTTTGTTGGCTGGCTGGAGTGTATTCAAATGGACCTGGCAGGTAAGAGAGAAACTGTGTTTAAATTAGCATGGCTATTTCTCACTGTCAGCTCTCTTAAAAAAAATAAAGTTTTATATGATTCTCTAAAGTGTGCAACTTGTTTTTGCAGCTCAAAGGAAGGAAATGACAGCCTGCTTTCTAAAACACGTAAATGTGTCTCTGATATAATACGTGTTTGCTTCTTTGAAGCTGGGCGGAGCATAGCTCACAAATGTGCACGGTTTCTTGCACTGTGCATCAGGTCAGTGTTAATTGTTTGTATGTATTTATTTTTGTGTTTATATATAGTTTAGGGGTTTTGCATGCAGTCTGAATTGTGTATACGTATTTGTTATTGTTTAACATTGAATTTATAAAGCAACAATATCTGAAAGATCTATTGAAGAAAAATGTGTCAGGGTATGACTGCAAAGAATGTCAGTCTTACAGCTTCATCTTCTGGAGGAGATTTCATGTTTCGTTCTTACTTCGTAAATGTTAAAGTACCTGTGTGTTTCTTTGTAGCAATGGCAGGTGTGACCCAAGTCAGCAGGGGTTTGGATCCGTTCTTCTAAAAGCTTTACTTGACAATATGCCTCTTTTACCTGCCGCTGCAACAGGTGGTATGTATACAATCTTTGTTGTCATAAAAATACACAGGAGGTTTGTTGTTTGGCATGTTTTGATGGACTCTCTTGTGAAATAAGAATTAGGTAATTGTTCAGTTGGTACAAATGGCTTCTTGGAGCGGCCTGGTCAGTGGGTATCCAAGGATGAAGTATTTGTACATGATGGAATTTTAAGCAAATTAGCTTGCTTAAAACAGAGTGCTAAGGCACTGACATTTTTCAGAGAGCTTAAGTAAGTTTTGTAAAACTTGTCAAAGGTGTTCAGCAACTGTAGATTCTGTTGGCATAAGTGACAGTCAGGATTGTCTGTTATTTCTGAAAATTAGGAGATTTATTCTAGGGATCCTGGCTATCCAAATGATGTTCATCTAGCAATCCACATCTGTTACTTCTGCACTAAAAGGAAACTTTTAGCTAAATTAAATTCCTTCCTTATCTATGTTGCAGAGTAATGGTATCTTAACACTTTGTTGAAGCCTTTTGAGTGCCAGATTGAATGGGAGGATGACTTCAGTGCTTGTATTTGGGGTGGGAAGACCTGCTTTGTGTTTTTCACAGTATGACATTGCTGAATTGCATCTGGCTTGGCATCCTCAAGGGGTAATGCAGGAAAATTAGTTTGCAGTCCAAAATGCTTGAATGCTTGTTGTGCTACCACCCAGGTGGAAGCATTTAACATTCTGCTGTTGAGGGTGTGGAATGCACAGAGGGAGGAGAAGGAAGCTGAGGTTTGTGTTTCTGTACAGAACCACTGCACTGTGCTCCCAGAATTGATCTATAAGGAAGTAGTGCCTCCAGCAAATACAGAGTAAGGAGACGGCAGCCAAAAACGGAGGATAAATGGAGAGGAAGAGTTGAATCTAGAGTAAGGCTTGGTTCTGAAGGGCTTGAAACCCCTAGCCTAGCACCTTAATGTATCAAGAACATTTTGATTGTTGTGATTAGTAGAAGCAGTGGGCAGAAGCAATGAAAGAAGTACGTGTGAAGCCATCTCTTGGGAACCTTTTTTCTTCAGTTATGAATTAGTTGATAAGAGAATTTAAAGTAGTTGTGGAAACTAATGATTACAGAATGATTCTAAATTGAAGTCTCACAAAAAAAGGGGGAGGGGGAGAATGCTTCCTAGTCTGTATTCAGTAACCATTAGATACTTCATTTATCGCTTCCATTGATTATGTATGCTTCAGAGTATGCTTTCTGAGTTGAAGATTCACATCATGTTTCACCTGAAATTGGTTGTGTTTTTTTTTTAATGCAGGATCCGTGTACTGGTATTTTGTATTGCTGAATTATGTAAAGGATGAAGATTTGGCGGGATGTAGTACAGCTTGTGCATCATTGCTAACTGCTGTATCCCGACAGTTGCAGGATCGCCTAACACCTATGGAAGCATTACTTCAAACAAGGTACTAAGAAACGTGGTCATTGTAAACTTAATAAAGACAAACATATAAACTGTCTAATGCCATCCTCTGGTGTTCCGAAAAAAGGTTGGCTGTTTAAAAAAAAGGTGAATTTTGCTGTATTTGAGCAAGGATTAATGTGATATAGCTCTGGGAAATAGTTTTGACTTCTTCAAAGTTAAAGGTAGAGTTCAATTGCTATCTTGCAATTTACAGTGCACTTAAAATCAACAGATGTGTATCTAATGTTTGAAGTCTGTGCAGACCTTAAGTTAGTATTTATGATTTTTGGTGTAAGGATTAACAAAGCATGTCCTGTTTTAAATGTGGGAGGGAATAAGATACACTGAATGAATAATTTCATTTCTGTGTAATGCTGCACAAAATTGTAGTCTCTATGTAAGCTGACCGTACATTTAAGTATTGCTACTGAAGGTCAGATTGTAAGTATAGAGACCTTGAGTAATTTATTGGGAATGTAGGTTCTTATTTTAAATTATATATTAATGCAATTTCAGTCTGTGATGTTGCATCTTTTACATATTGAACTGATTGGCCGTTTAACTTTGAATTTACGTGATACCTAAAGGATATCTCTGATGCAGTTTTGTACCAGTTTCCAAAGCCATGTTATGATGATGGGAACGTGCTGCTGTTAGACAGCTCTTTCAGTTGTGATTTGTGGGCAAGATTTTTCGTCCAAGTCAAGGAAGGTAAAGGTAGAAGAGGTTTGATATGGTTCAGTTCAGAATCTTCAGGTCAAATTGAAAATTTGGTAAGCTAAGTTTGAGAGGAGGGGATGGTCGTTCATTTTGGGGTTTTGATTTTTGGCAGTTTGTTGGTTTTTTATAAGGACTGTAATCCCAAATTATTTGATTAAAAAGTTGTTCTTGGGTATTATACTTGGATCCTTATCGTGCTCCCTAGTACTTTCCTCTTCTCAGTTATTTTATTTCACCATCTCTAATCCTTGCACCTGATTAGAAGACTTATCCCAGCAATAGAAATGGTTACTGGTTAATGGAGATATTTGAAAAATACACAAAGTGAACTGGAAAACTAAAAGGTTTTCATGTTGAATTTTCTTTAGAAACCAGATGGAGGACAAAAATCTGGAAATTCCACTTGACGTGAGAATGGAATCCTTCTGTAGGATTTTACTCGTTCCTTCATACAGATTGTTTCATAGTACTTCCTTTAAACAGCATATCTCAAATAGAAGGATTTTTTCCTTTCCAGTTGACCATCTTTGAGTTTGGCACATGTGACATTTCAGATCGCTTAGTGGTGAACACAGCTGTCCGCATCTCAAGGGAAACTTTCTGAAGCGAGCGCCTGTTCTTGACATCCTTCAAGCTTAGGTTTTCTAAATGTTTCTAGATGATGTTTTACTGATGTTCATCTTGGAGCTAAATTTGCTTTTTCTTTTAACTCAGTATCCCCACGGTTAGGATAAGAATAGCAGCAGATGCATCTGTCTAATCCCGTATTTGATTACTATAGCTCGCTCTCTAACAAGGATTGACTATTTCTTGACCTGGTTTACTAATTTAGATGGAATTTACTGGCCTTTCCTTTATATGAATACTGTCATTTTTCTCTCTCCCTTTTTTTTTTAATGTAGAAGGTAAGTATTAATATTTTAAAAAAAAAAAAAAGATAAATTTGTAGAGAGCCATTGCATTGCTGTTTTTGCCCTTCCCTCTCCCTGAGTTCTATTTTATTATATTTCCATGCATTTCTGTTGCAGAGTTTCTAGTATTGTTTTTTTTTGTCTTTGTCATTGTTTCCAGGTACAATATGCTAACATTTAGTAATCAAATAAAAGCAGATATCTAATTAAAGGAGCTGCCCATTCATGTTGTCTTAAGGCAGAGTAGTACTCATTTTACTATCGTGCCGCAGTAAAGCAAGTAGAACTTGCAAGGATAAGGCAATATGGGTGTGTTACATGGCTTGCAGTTCAGAGAACAACAAAAAAGGGAGTTCAGACAGTATTTTAGGCTGTCCTACAACAAAGCATGTTGGTTTGTCTCCAGAAAATCTGACTACTTCCTCCAGCCTGTTCTTGAAAGCCTCTGATTAAAGTGGTAGTGGAATTTAATTATTCTAAATATTGTAAGCTATTAAATGGCTTAATTATTCTTATCATTAGCACTTGAACTGTCTCCTTCTACCCACATCTAATCTGAAATCTCTCCTCCTGCAACTAAAGCCCTTTAATCTTTGTGTCCTGTCCACCTTGGCGTTAAAGAGCAGATTATTTAATTCTTAACAAATTTTGGATGTCTAGAGAATGTTTGTATCTTGATTGTATTCTCCAGATCTGTAGTCATTCTTAAAGCATTTTCTTGAGCTGTTTTCTTTGGTCCTCATCTTCCTTGAACTGTGGTACACAAAATTGTAAATATTATTTCAACTGAGATCTCTGATGAGTGAAGCAGAAGAAGCATTTCACATAGTTTATATTCATTACTGCATAGATGAATAGGGTGATGAGTTTTTTATGTTACATTGTTGATTCATTCTTTAGTTTTTGTTGTTGTAACTTTTCTATTCTTTTTCTGACAAGTGTTGCTTATACAACTTAAAACTGAAAACTTGATCATTCATGCTGAAGGATCCGTAAAAGGCACTATGCTTGTTGAAATAAGTCTGAGTTAGACAGAATGTATTTAATTCTCTGCAATACATTCAAATTCTGATCCTATTCTACAAAGCTCTTGAAACCCCTTTTTACGTTTTACAATGTGCTTACATAATAATTCAAAATCTTCACTTTAACACTCATTACTTGCATGATTTATGTTGAGCTGACCTAATTTATTGAGTATGTAAATCTGGGGTCTAAAGCAGGCTGTAAACGTACCCTACTGAATTTTGTCTGAGCATTTTTGTGTGTTTCAGTACCCACTTCACAGTAGCATGTTGTCTCACTTTGCTAACAAAGAAAGGTCATACAGCAAATACGTTGGTCTTGCTAGATGTACAGGATGCCCTCTTTCTGTGTAGTACATGCTTGTAGAGAGCAACCTAGATTCATCTCATATGTGGTGTTCTTAGTATAAAGTTCTCAACTTTGCTACCTTGCTGGTGCTCGTAGATAACTTGGTTGGGGAATGTATGCTAAATGGGTTGATCTGTAATCCTCAGATTTTATTTCCTTCCCCTTTTTTTTTTTTTTTGAGATCAGTAGCAATTATTGCCCTTTTGTGTAATGTCATTTTCTGACTAGTTACGGTCTTAATATTGCGTGGCAAAAAGCATTGAGCCCAGCCAGCATGGAAGCACTTTAACATTCAGAGAAGTCTAGAACCTGTTCTACCTTGTTGCTGGTGTTGTACTATTCATGTAGACATTTATCCTTTTGCGAATACTTGATCAAAAAAGACATCTTAAATGCTCCAGCCTCCTCAGCATTATGGGTTGGGTGCTTTCCTCACCTGCTAAAAAATGGAGAAGCTGCTTGAAGGCAGAGGGAAAAGGGGGTGGAGGAACTGCCTGTTGCTGCTGGTTTGTTCCTGGAAATATTTCATATTTGTTCTGGTTCTTGCCAGTCAAATTGCAAAACATTATATGTTTCTCACTTTTGTACCCACACGGATGCCTTGTTTCTTTCTACTCCTGCTTAATAATTTTGCCTGATTTCCATTTTTAATACTCTTGTTAGTTGCTTGTAATAGGTACTAGTACACAAAAAACCTGATGCTGACTTTGTTATTACTTTGGGTTTTCCTTTTTCTTGGGTTATAAAACCCTAATTGATTCAGGACCACCTTGTTATTTGAGTGATTGTATTATTTTTTCCCCTGCAGTACTGCCAGAGTAGGAGTAATGAGATTTTCTTGAGATATTTAAAGTACTCCCAAGTGTTGATTGATATCCCTAGCAGCATTTCCTTTTTTTTTTTTTTCTTACTTCAGCTGGAAGAACAAGCTGAGGTAGAATTTCTTTTGCTGTTTTGGAAAACAATACTGTGTTTTTATTGACTTCAGATAAATATTTGATCTGCCATGTGCAGGCATGCGTGTTGCTGTGGCTAATTGTCTAAGGCTTGTAGTTCTAGTTTCCATGTCGAAGTGTGATTATATGTCATGTTTCCAGGACAGTATTATATCTTCAAAACCGTTAAGTAACAAAGAGTTACTTATTTCACATCATAAGCTGTTTGAAAAGGTCACCTAAGAAATTACTTTAATGAAATATAAATAAATGGTAGTTTCTGAGATATGTGATTTGAACAGAAATAATAGTTTGGAATATAATAAATCCTGGTGATGAAATACTTGGCCTTTTTCTATAAATAATTTTATATAAATTCTTATTGTTTGAATAGTGGTGTTTGTCTTACTCTGTTTGCAGATATGGCTTATATAGTTCGCCTTTTGATCCAGTTCTGTTTGATTTGGAAATAAGTGGCTCTTCTTGTAAAAATGTATACAACAGCAGCATTGGAGTACAGTCAGATGAAATTGATTTGTCTGATGTTCTATCGGGTATGTATGTTTAACAGTAACCTATTGTGGAAGAATTGGTAATTCTCTCTGCTATACTGTTTTCTTCTAGTAAAGATGTGGTTTTATGCTTTCCATCTGTTTTATAGCTGTACATAATGAAGTTCAAGATATTCTCATGCTTCGTGAGATCTCTTACATTTCCTGCAGCCCTCAGGGCAAGAAAAAAAGCCTCTTTCTGGAATCTGTTCTCTTCTTATCCTGTAGGAGATCTAAGAAAAGGCTAGAGATTAAACAGAAAGGCTGCTATCATTCCCTGGGTCAGAGTCATCTAGGAAGCCTCTGTCACTTCTATTGAGCAGCTTCCTTGAGTTACGTTATTTTTCATTTCGACTAGCAACTGTCTCGTAGGCAGAGAAACCTAAATGGGTTTTTCTGAAGTTGGGAAGCTGCCATACGGCACTTTTCTACTTAAATATTACAGATTTAATGAGATACTTTTTCTGTTTCAGAGGCATTAAAATACCTTAAAAGCATATTTGTACCTGTCCTTTCAGGTTAGTTCATAAGTGAATCTTTAGGCCGTGGAATGTCCTAAGAGTGAGGCAATTTTCACCTGTCAGGAAATTTGTTTCATAGCAAGCATATTCATCAGTTGTAGTGACTCCTTTCCTTTTCTTTATGCTCTTGTCCATCTCCTTCCCATCCCTCCCTCCATACAGCACTGTGAATTTGTTAGTATATAGAATAAGAGTCTAGTTCTTACACTAAATGGGTGTATGATCTTAGTTTGTTATATTCTTTCTCTTCCTTTCCAGTAACATCAATGTGTTTTTGCAAGCTAATTTTGTCATAGTGTAGCATCCATATGTAATTTATTTCTAGAATTAAGAAGGCTACACTATGCTTCTGCTGTCACTTTTGATAGTTTGACTTACTAAGATACTCGGTTCAGATCTGGCAGCATTATCCATTTAAAAATATACCTCCATTTCTATTGCGGATGAGATAGTGGTAAGGTGTTTGTTCCACAATGGAAAGTAATAAAATATGTGGATTATATTTAGTTTTCCCTTTTGATTCTTCATGTTTTGAAATGTCACTATCAAGAAAACATCAGCTGATTGTGCAGATATTTGTTTCTCTTTCAGGAAATGGGAAAATAAGTAGCTGTGCAGCTGCTGAAGGTAGTTTTACTTCCCTTACTGGACTTCTGGAAGTTGAACCTCTGCACTTTACCTGTGTTTCAACAAGTGATGGAACTAGAATAGAAAGGGACGATGCAAGTACGTTTACTGGTATATACAATTTTTCATTTCTTTCTACTTAGCATAGTTCCACAATATGGTATTTTTAATTGGACATAATGAGCACTGTTTGACAAACAGATTGCCTGTAGTTTTATGAGTGATGAAATGTTGGGGTTTTTAAAATAGTTAATATTTGTGAACTTAAACTTCTTAGAGCTTAACAAACAATCTGGGTTCAAAATTTATTAATTTGAATCAATTTGTTTCTGTCAAAGAGTATGACATATAAGCTTGCATCTTTACTGTGCAGCTTTATGTGGTGAAAGAATTCCAGGGCATTAGATGGCTTTTCTGTAATTAAAATGTTGCATGTGTGATGAGTGTGCGTCATCTATAAACCATATACTTTGTGATTCAAGACGATGTTATTGTGTAGCAAGAACTGGATAAATGGAGATATTTCTCTTGGGTTTACGTTGCTCTTAACAATTAGTAAGGAACTAAATTCAATGTGTATTTTATCATTTCTTTTCTACATACGTGTTTTTGGTTTGTTTGTTTGTTTGTTTCATGCCAGTGAGTACCTTTGGGGTTACCCCAGCAGTTGGTGGCCTCTCTTCTGGAACGGTTGGGGAAGCTTCGACAGCACTGAGTTCAGCAGCCCAGGTAGCTTTGCAGTCTCTCTCTCATGCAATGGCCTCAGCCGAGCAACAGCTCCAGGTGCTGCAAGAGAAACAGCAGCAGCTTTTGAAGCTTCAGCAACAGGTTGGAGGCTATTTGGCTATTTTTTAATGCTGTCTCTAAACTTCAAAAGCTGAGAAAGTAGTTGCAGAGCTAGTTGCCTTTTTATTTTTTTTTTCCCCTTTGTTCTTCACAGTGTACTTAAGGAAGGAACAGTGCTGCACTGAGGAGCACTCTTATTAAGCAAAATGCTGAGAATGTCTCCCGTGCTGCTTTGGTCTTTCAGAGTTGTTTTTTCGTGTATTTTGAGGGTGGGTTGGCAGTTCATAATCAAAACTGAGTCTTAATGCATAAGTATATCAGCATGAAATTGAAAAAGCCCACTGAAATGAAAAGGGCAATTGCTGACACAGGGAAGTACCAGTCATAAAGCCATTGTCCATGCAAAGCTGTGTTGACTCTACCTTGCTGTTCAGTTGTAGGGTTTTTATTATTTTTTGATTACTCTAATTACTTAATTACCCATGTTCCTCAGCAAGTCAGGAGAAATTGAGTAGAGTTTCATGTTTCAGCTTATAGTTGGACATCTAACATGCCTATGTTAAAGGTAGCTTGGATTTATTAAATCCAGTTTTATAACGAAAGTTGAACTTGTAGTTCAATACTTTTACGGTGTTCACAAGCAGGATTTTCTGCTACATACTGCTTTCATTTTCCCCCCAGAAAGCCAAGCTGGAAGCAAAACTGCATCAGACAACAGCAGCAGCGGCGGCAGCAGCATCAGCAGTTGGTCCTGTTCACAACTCTGTGCCTTCTAATCCAGTAGCAGCCCCAGGGTTCTTCATCCATCCTTCAGATGTCATTCCACCCACACCAAAAACAACCCCTCTATTCATGACTCCACCTTTGACTCCGCCTAATGAGGCAGTTTCTGCTGTTATTAATGCAGAGCTTGCTCAGCTTTTCCCTGGTTCAGTCATTGATCCCCCAACAGTTAACCTTGCAGCTCATAACAAAAATACAAGCAAGTCTAGAACGGTAATTATTTTTCTTTGTTTTTCTAACAGAAACAAGATGCTTTAAGCCTTATCAGGATCTAATATGTACTTGTGTGCTAGTAAATATCTGTTTATTTAGAAGAGATGTGAAAACTGTATCACTATATTTAAACCATGTCAAAAGAAAAACTAGGAGGACTTAACGAAAGCATGATAGAGTTGTTACAGTACCTCAACTGGTTTCTTTTAATTGGAGCTAGCTTAACTGTATAAGAAGTTATAAATCCTTTGAGCTTAGGTGTTAATATATTTTCATGGTTCATGGTCAAATCTAAATGCAGTGAGGCATTGTCAAAATTGTACATCTTAAATAATAAAATGTTTTCTTACAGTCTTTTGTAAAGAACAGCACAGATTTTAATGACTTAATTTTGCTGATGTTTTCCCACTCCTCAGAATCCACTTGGATCTGGTCTTGCTCTTGCAATATCTCACGCTTCCCATTTTCTTCAACCTCCACCTCATCAGTCAATTATTATAGAGCGAATGCACTCAGGTAAAGTCAGAATTCTGAATAATAATTTTGACACGTTTTGTAATAAGAACTAAAATATTTTCCAGGGTCTTAAGTAAGTTGCTTAGCTGCAGTCTCACTTGGCTTTCTGAAGAAAAGATATTTCTCGGTTTGCATTTGTGTCGTATCTGGAAGTTTAAGACGCAGCATTCAGTGATGTTTATCAAGTTGAAGAATCTGGGGCCTGGGGGAATATGTTAGATCTCTGGACAGAACACCTGTTCTGAAATAGTGCATAAAAACATAAATTAAGTGGAAGCCAGAATTTTGTTTTCAGAGGGTGCAAGTTGTAGTAAGAGATTCTGAGATTGTGCAGCTATTTTTAACTTCATATATACACCTTTTGAATCATATATAAACAGTGACTTTATGCTTTGAGACATAACATCTCTTTGCTGGTTAGCATGCACTGGTATTTTAGGAAATCTTGTGTTTTTCCCTTAGGAGCAAGAAGATTTGTGACCTTAGATTTTGGAAGACCTATATTGCTGACGGATGTATTAATTCCCACTTGTGGAGATTTGGCTTCTTTGTCAATTGACATCTGGACTTTAGGAGAAGAAGTGGATGGAAGACGGCTGGTAGTGGCTACTGACATTAGCACACATTCACTTATTTTACATGACTTGTTGCCACCCCCAGTTTGCAGGTTTATGAAGGTAAAAGGAGATAAGCTGCATACTCCACCTTTTAAACTCTTGATCTTTTTTCTATGTGAGTTTTCCCTTACATTCTCTTCAGGCGGAACTTTAGTTGGCTATAAATTTCTAATGGATTTTTAACTGTGTGTTTATTTAGCCTGTTTGGATACAGTTGTGTTACAGTATAGTCACTTTCTTTTTCAGATCACTGTTATTGGTCGATATGGTAGCACAAATGCCAGAGCAAAAATTCCATTAGGATTTTATTATGGCCATACCTATATCTTACCCTTTGAAAATGAGCTGAAACTAATGCATGATCCCCTCAGAGGAGAAGGTGAAGCTGCAAATCAGCCAGAAATTGACCAACATCTGGCAATGATGGTTGCATTGCAAGAAGACATACAATGCAGGTTAGAAGAAAAAAAAATCTGTGTACTTATTAGTTATTTTAATTTAAAATACTGGGATATCACATTATAGATTATTCTTTTTTTCTTCACATAATATTATTCAGACCAAAGAAAACTCTGCCTTTATCGTAGAGTTGTTATGATGAATATCTTTATAGCAGTAAGAAAGACTACACTGTATTATTTTTTTTCAGTATCTGTTTTAACAGTACATTCAAAATATACCAGAAGCTGTCTTCTGGCAGGGTAACTGTTAAATGTATTGCCATTTGCTAATGCCTATTGAATTGTGTGTTGGAATGTTTCCCTTTAGGTACAATTTGGCCTGTCATCGGTTAGAAATCCTTCTGCAGAGTATTGATCTGCCACCACTCAATAGTGCTAACAATGCCCAGTACTTTTTACGAAAGCCAGACAAGGCAGTAGAAGAAGATAGCAGAGTATTTTCTGCTTACCAGGACTGCATTCAGCTTCAGCTTCAACTCAACTTGGCTCACCACGCTGTTCAGAGGCTGAAAGTCGCTTTAGGTGCAAGCAGGAAAACACTGAAGGAGCAATCTGATCCAAAAGAGTTGATTCAGATGTCGTCCACAGAACAGTTACGCACCATCATTAGATACTTACTGGATACTTTGCTTAGTTTGCTTCATTCTTCCAATGGTTAGTATTTTTTGATGTTTTGATATTTTTGTCATGTTAGAAACAATTTGCAAGTGTTCCTAGATATTGATCTGTGCTTTCCCACTATAAAGCTTTTAAACTACATTCAGATATGTTCTACTATGATTTAGTAGCTGGTAACACAGTGTAAAGTTTCACCAGTGGCACCAAGCTGACCTAACCTCTTCCTGCTCCTGAAAAGGATGGGAGAGGGTGTCGAGGTCCATCTCTCTTTTCCATAGTCCTGACTGCATATTCCTTTGTTCAGATAGTCATCTGATCCTTCTGTGGCCTGATTCTGTTCACTGAAGGAACAAAAGACTGCCCAGGCAGAATACTCATGTTGTTTTCGTAGGTAGAATCAGCTTGTGGAAGGATCTGTGAACATTTAAGTCTGTACAACACTGGGGATGGATGAGGCAGTTAGAAGTGGGGAGGAGAAGCAGAAATTGCTTCTGTGTGGGTGGGACAAGTCATGAAACCAGTATCTCTACTCAGTTCATGATTTTTAATAGCCAGTAAGGACTTTTATTTCCTAAACTTGCCATTGAAAGAGTTCTGTGAGAGTCGAAATTGGAAAGTTCTGAGTAGGATGAGTGGGAGTGATGGTTTTTTCAATTAAAAAAAAAAAAAGCAGAATATTGTTCTGTTGGTAGATAGATATATCTGTCTTGTAATTTTCTGTGCCACTTTGTACTTAAGTGTAATGATGGGTTGGTTTTGACCAAATGGCCTGATCTTCATGGGTTACCTGCAAACTTCTGTCTCCCCACTTGTTCCCTCCTCCTTCCCCACTGTGCCAATTAATCTAATCATAAGTTTTAAAAACTTCCTGAAATTTTTTTCCTCCTGTGTTTTCAAGCTGTTTCTTAAACATAGTTGCTTGTTCCCTTTTCTTAAAAGGGCACTCTGTTCCTGTGGTTCTGCAAAGTACTTTTCATGCTCAAGCTTGTGAAGAATTATTTAAACACCTATGTATCAGTGGAACCCCAAAGATACGACTGCATACTGGCCTTCTGCTTGTTCAGCTCTGTGGAGGAGAACGATGGTGGGGTCAGTTTCTCTCAAATGTACTGCAGGAATTGTACAATTCAGAACAACTTCTCATATTCCCACAAGACAGGTAAGGCATAAGTCTATATCGATACATTACCTGTGGATCACTTAAATAATTCCCTTATTCCTAACTTAACATTGGAATTTATAAAATGTTACATGGATGGTACTTATCCATCTATGCTGTTGATTTAAGAAACAGTCCCAAAAACCACTGCAACCTATAAATGTTGGTTTGTTATTTATTGCCTCTATTTGGTACTTGCACCACAATAGGTTGCTGTTTTTCCTTACTTGGAGATCTTCACACACCTGGCAGGATTGATCCCCAGTGTCAAAAATTGCCTTCTCCTTTATCAGGTTTAAATGCACCCTCATCATTGAACTGCTCTTCTCATGCATTTGGAAGTAGGATTGAGAATGATGAGCACACTATTAGCATTTAATGCAAAAGATTTCTCTGATATAGAGCAAACAAGCATAGACTTAAGCATTAAATGTTAGGTGTGTTGATTATTTCAGATTATTGATTTGAGGTCTTTGATATTCTATACATTAGCATTTTATTTTAATAAACGTTGTTGCTGTCCTGTGTCTTTCTGCCTTCTTTGGACAGCAACATTTATGTTTTCATAATTTTTTAAATGAATTTTTAAATTAATTAATTCAAGGATATAAGAACACGTGGATTTAATTATCTATCCCTGCTATTCAGTATATTGTATGTAATGGGAAAAGAAACAGATGAAATGTTGTTTCAGATGTACGAAGTGAAATGCTCTGCTGACCTCTTGAGGGTGAAAGAGAAAACGTTCATCCTAAAATACTGCATTATCCTTGCAACAATAGAACATGAAATCCAGTTCACTTGCTGGGCCAGAGTACTGCTTTCTGTAGTAATCTGCTTGTGTCTCAGATGAAAGCCCAGGGGAGTGTTGTTCTATAAGGGGTGTTTCAGAATATTACTGCATCTGAAAAAGAAATAAAGTTTTAAATATGTAAATTTTATTTTTAGGGTCTTCATGTTGCTTTCTTGCATTGGTCAAAGATCGCTTAGCAACAGCGGTGTTTTAGAAAGTTTACTTAATCTCCTGGATAACCTGCTGTCACCACTGCAACCTCATTTACCTGTGCACAGAAGAACTGAAGGTAGCCCTCTATAATTTGGAAACTATATTTTCATATTCGTTATAAGCTAGAAAACTGAGAGACTAGCTCACAATTTTTGTTGTATTAAAAGAAGAAATTGTTTGTTTACTGTATTTCCAAAACACAGTTGTCTTCTAAAGTGTGCTGAAACTTCTTGTTCTTTAGGTGATAAAAGAGATTCCTTACCCTACCTCCCTGGTCAAACTCAGCAAAATCTATTTGGTTGCTTTTAATTTAGTTAGGAAGGTTGAAAGTTTTAACAAAGTGAGGGGAACATCCGTTGTGTAGACAGCTCTAGTGACTCTAGTGAATGACTCTGGAATTTGGCGTTTTGGAAAGAAGTGCCCCTTTTTTCTCATGGGATCCTTCCTAAGTTTCAAGCTTTGCAGGTTATAGAGGCAAGTTTCTCAGATGTATCTGCATGCTTTTTTGCAAACTATGTGGGACTTTTTTGTAATCACAAGGAATTTACAGTTTTTTGACCCTAAAAAAAAATTACTGAAATGATATTCTCCAAATCTTGTTTTCTTTGAGTGTTTTATTATAACTACCCTGTTTGAAGAAAATGCTTGCTTTTAAAAACGTCAAACGCTAGGCTTCTTCATTTGTTACGTACATGTAACAGAGCATTGTAGAAGATATGTTATTTAAACTTCTTAGTGTTGTGAAGTTGATAAATGCCAGCTGAGACTCTGTCCTTACTTTTTACCTTGTCTCCTCATGTAAACAAGCCTGCCTACAGCTGGTGTCAGAAGCTGTCCTATGGCTTCCCATTGGTCTACTGTGTACTTTCTCTGTCGTGGCCATATCCTGCTGTAGTCTCTAACTAGTTTGAGGCAAACCCAAGCTTACATCTCCTCTACCTCTGTTTGCACTCTCCCCACAGCTGCCAATTCCTTTCATAGCTCTTGCCTTACTAGTTGTCCTCACGGAGGACTTTAGGAAGCAGAAGTAACTGATACTTCAGAGCTTTATTTGCTGGTCTTCCAGCTTCCTTCCTCCTGGACAGTACAGGTGAGTAACTAGGGCATTATTATGTGTGGTGGAAGCATCAGGTACGGCAGAAGAAATTCCCATTTGAGAAGTGTCACACATAACTAAGGGTCAAAGGGGTAAAAAATTACTGGGGAAAAAAGTCCAAAAACAAAGGACAGTCAGAGCAAGACGTGAGTGTTGTGGGTAGAGAGAAGTTGTAAACTTTGAGGCAGAGGTGGGGAAAAAAGGAATAAGCCAAAGACACTTGGAGGGAGAGAAGCTGAAAATTTTGGGTTTTTTAAATTATTTTTTTTTAAGAGCAAAAAAGAAAAGAAATGTATTTGTTTAAACAGAAGTATGAAAAGGTATATACTTTGCTTTGCAGCAATCTCCTTTGTTTTTATTCTGCCAACCAAAAAGATGTGTAGTGGTCACCAGTGGTATTCATTCCTATTCTTGCAATTTAGTTTGGAGTTCCTGTTCAGGTCCTGTTATGGGAGAACTCCTGTTCCTTTGCCTGCTTTGGGTGGGCCGCTTTCTGCAGCGTGGACAGGAAACGAATTACCAGTCAGGGCCTGCGTCCTATTGCTTGGGCTGCCAGCAGCTACGTGTGATTTTGAACAAGTCAATTCTGTGCCTTAGTCTTCTTGTTTGGTCTGGAACTAATAATAGTTTAGGTTAATTAAAACTTTTTTGAGGTCAGTGTGTGAAAAGTGCAGTGTAGTTACATGTGGCTCAGGGCAGTGCGCAGATACGAAAATGTGTGTGTAACCTCTAGTACTAATGACTTTGTTGCTATTATGTAAAACTATGACATCTGTATAATGACTGTGATTAAATGGTTATTAATTGCAGATTTCTGGTCTTTATTCAGCATGCATGAGCTCACTTTAGAACTGTTCATTTAGATTTGTTCATGCACACAAAGATTTTTCTTGCATGATGTGTAGGATACATTTTCTTTTTTTTTTCCTTTCTGCCTGTACAAAAATACCATATTTAACGCATGAGACCAAAATAGGCTGCCAGTGTGGTTCATCTAGTCTGAACTCAGTCTTGGCTTTCCTGCATCTTATTCAAATGACTACGTGAAAATACAGTAACAAAGGAGTAAAAAACAAGATATTTGGGTGCACAGTTATAACTGTCTTGTTGGATCCCTGGTTGATAATAGGAATTTCACGCTATGGAATTTGAGATATATAATTTTTGTGCTTTGATGTAAGCAGCTGTCAATCTGCATTTAGTATTTAGGAAATTTAGACATAGAATTTTTGACTATTTTTTGAAAAAAATGTTGCTTAATTTTTATCTTTAGCAGTGGAGGTGAAGCTTTTGACTTCTGACTTAACTGTGGTATTTTCTCTTGAACCTGAGTTCTATACAGAATGTTTGATTTCTTCCCTCATTTATGAATACTCAGGCTCTTATCCTTGTTTAAAAAAAAAAAAGAGCGGAATCTTTGTGGCCTAGTGAAACGTGTGCCATCTAATGCCTTTTATGATTTCTTTAAAACTAGTTTGTTACAGCTTCAAAACTTTATTAAAGCACGCAAATCTATTTATTTTGAAGGAGTTTTAGATATTCCCATGATCAGCTGGGTTGTAATGCTGGTGTCCAGACTACTGGATTATGTAGCTACTGTTGAAGATGAAGCAGCCACAGCTAAGAAACCTCTGAATGGGAAAGAGAGGGAACGATTTTTGACAGGTATGTAGTACTTATCATCAAAACTTGCTTCTATGGGTATTCATTTGGGAGCTCTTCAAATACTTAAAATGTATTTTCAACTCACTTGAAAAAATGATATTTTAAAAATAGATGTTGTGATCATTTTATTTGCACTGTTGTCTGCTGCTTTACATCCTCATCTCCTTAGAAATATAACCTTTTTCATTTTTTAAAGTGAAAAATACAGGATAGGTTTTAGTTTGTAAAATGTCTGTATATTATCCTGTGATTCTGGGACCTGGCAATTGAGAGTACACCATGTTGAGACAGTTTGTATTGTGAGAAAAGGCAACACTATGACTTCGTAACTGTTTTGTTATTTGCCATGATATTTGTATCCCGTATTTTTTCAATGCATTTTTTGTCTGTTTATTTTTATTATTAAGTGAATTAAGTGTTTGTTTGAACATCTTTTCTAAAAATTAAAACTCTAAAGCTTTTGTGTTATGGAAGTTGTTCAGGTATTTTTAGGTAGGACAGTCTTGCTTACTTTCTTATATGTTATAAAAATAATGAAAACAAAACAAAAACACTGCACTTTAAAATTACACGGAAGTATTACCATCAGTGGTGATACTGCATAACATGGAGCTATTTAAATTTTGCTTGTTTTTTTAGTATTTGGTGTGTGGAGATGTTAACCATTGCTGCAACCCAAATGCTTTTCTCTGAAGTTCAGTGAGGTTTAATAAGATGGATTAATATCTCCTTTTTTTTTTTATTCCCATTAGGAAACCAGTGGAGTTTTATAAATAATAGCCTTCACACTCAGAATCTGAGCAGATCTACTAAAGGCAACAGTAGTCTAGATAGACTGTACTCCCGAAAGATCAGAAAACAACTTGTGCATCATAAACAGGTGACTTCCATCACGGTAGTGGCTATTTTCACAGAAGTATATCTAATTTCTAGTATATCTCATTTCTTCAAAGAACAGCTTTGGCCTTGGGTCTCATTCAGCCTTGCTTTGGCATAGGTCTGGTTCTGTAGCTAAAGGCTGCCTAACTTCTTTGACATTCATTTCAAACCATGGGGCATGGGATCTGCTGGAAGAACACATGCTGGAGTGTGCTGTTGCACTCTGTGGCCTGTATTGGACAATAGATATAATTTACTTTCTAGACAAACCTGGGTACACCTGAGTGCAGGCACTTAAGCTGTGATTTAAAAGTTAATAATCTTAAGACACAAAATATTAATTTCTAAATGCAACCCATATAGGTTTTATGACCCAGGACATGTATGTCTTGAGCTCCTTCAAAGATACAGTTTATTCTTAAAGCTTCATTTGTTCTGGGTCTGCTATAGTAGCCCCTATGGTGTCTTAGTTAAAATTGTATATAAACTGTATCTTAAAAGCTCAAGTTACAATTTGAACTGAAGATTGCTATCATGTGAACAAACTGATCCTTTTAACATCTTAATGCTTAAATTTTCATTTTTTCCTATTAACATTTTCTTTTAGCAACTTAACTTATTAAAAGCAAAACAGAAGGCTTTGGTGGAACAGATGGAAAAAGAGAAAATACAAAGCAACAAAGGATCATCATACAAACTTTTAGTAGAACAGGCAAAACTAAAGCAGGCTACTTCAAAGGTATGATGCTCTGAAACTGTAACTGACTTCTTGTCCTTTGTGTGGAAAGACCTGTTCCTGCAAAGTCATTTTTTGTCCTACGTTGACCTTATTTTAAAAAGTTGTTTTATCATGGCTTCTATGAAGTATATTCTGATGCTGAAAACAGCAGCCATCTGGAAGTTTCTTGCACTGTGAAAAATACTTCATCCTTCTACAGGGTTTTTTTTTAGGTAGTCATGGCCAAAATCACTAATCTTGTGGTTTTGGGAATGCTAGTCATATCTTTAAACTTTAGATAACACATACCAGTAGAAATGTAAAATAATATATTATATGGCTAACTTTTATGCATGATACTCTTCTGGATGCTCTCCTGGTCGAGTAATCGGAAGATAATCATGCCAATGACTGTCTCACCAAACTAATGAATATGACTTTTGAGAATATTTTCTGAACTTTCTCAGAAGCTCCTTAGCTTCCTAAAAGTACTTACTACATAAGTTGTGGCATCTTGCAGTAAGCCCCAGATACTGAGAATGGATGTGGTAGTTAAAGAATTACTTTGATTACGAGATGAGGTGCTGAAATTTAGGAATTTCTGGGGATGGCAACGTGGACTTTGCAGGGAACACAAAAAATTGCATAAATCTTTCTAGCTACCAAGCTTAGGTGTATCTCTTTAAATATTTGCTCTTTAGTTCCAAAAGTAGTAATGTCTGTTAGGATGACTGAAAGTAGGCCTGTGGAAAGAAATTATAGAATGTTGGACATTAAAGGCAATCTAAAGGGAAACCTTACAACAACTTCCAGTAATTATTTTATGGGGAAAAAAAAAAACCCACCCCAAAATTTAAACACCAGCTTAAAAATAACGCCCTAAATTTTCACTAACTCTGCTTGTCATGAGCTGTTCTTTCCTGCACTATCTTCTGCTTTATTCCAGCAGGCTATACCGGGGGGGCTACTCCGCTGGTGGCCCCCTCGAGACATCTTTAAATGAGTCACTGGCTGAAATATGCTGTCCAGCTGTCTAAGTCTCACTTTATAGCAACCATGTTGCATCAAAAATGCATGTTGAAATAGTTTTCCCCTTGCCATATCTTAACATCTAGTTACAATATTACTGTACACCTGATAGTTGCATTTAATGCAGTTTTTACTACTTTATCTACTAATCACTTTCAAGTATGACAATCTGATAGTAACTTAAAACATTAATTGCATTTAGGACAAAGCTAATACCTTTGTGTTAATAAATAGTTCTTTCTCTGGTGCACATCAGTAGCTACCACTTCAGTGAGATTATGGGAGGTGTTTGTGTTACCTAATTTTAAACTGCTTGTGTAGCTGATGCAATGAACTGAGCTGCTAAACGTGTGCCCTTGGTGGGTGGGAGGATTAATAAAAGCACCTTCCTTCCTTCATTGAATTTGTAGACCTTCTGTCAAAAAAGTTCTA
Source organism: Limnodromus scolopaceus (assembly GCA_028565335.1). Classification (NCBI taxonomy): domain Eukaryota; kingdom Metazoa; phylum Chordata; class Aves; order Charadriiformes; family Scolopacidae; genus Limnodromus; species Limnodromus scolopaceus. The sequence goes on along the minus strand of JAOXNO010000024.1, from coordinate 35,313,286 downwards.
CTTTAGAGTCCTGATCAAGTATCAGACTAGTTCAATTTGTGGTGGCCAATGGACACTTTGTACCCTAGAAGTAGTAAGAAAGTTAGAAATTTCTGATGATTTATTTTATGTGTAGTTTGCCTCATGATAACCATAGTTTTATATGCAGGTGTGGAAATATGAAGGAAACTTCTAAAATACATATTTGCAATATGTTTTATGGCAAACATAAAGGCTTAATTGGCACTTGTGCGGAACTGGATGATTCAGTTTGAGTCTGTCACCTGAGATAACATGCTGCCAAAAGGAATTTCTGCCAATAAAGCCTTAATTCCATTTCAGATTGTCATATATTCTTAGACTCTTCTTTTTTCTTTTTTTTTTTTAAAAAGTTTTACAGTTACTGTTATTGCTGCCTCAGATTTTCATTGGAAAAAGATTTAGAGGTTAGTTTTAAAATGTAACTGTTATTTCTAATTTAATTTCTGCAGCACTTCAAGGACTTAATACGATTACGTCGGACTGCAGAATGGCCTCGTTCTAGTTTAGATACAGAAGTTTCAACAGCAAAGGAAACTCCAGATATTGAACCACTTCCATTTACACTGGCACATGAACGTTGTATTTCTGTAGTGCAGAAGCTGGCACTCTTTCTCTTGTCCATGGACTTCACTTGTCATGCAGATTTACTTCTCTTTGTTTGTAAGGTAAACAGCATATGGAACATCACTCTGTAGTTGAAATGGAGACCTCATTAATTTCGCTTTCTATTACTGCTTTTTGCTGGCTTGATGTTAAAAATTAGCTGCAGCATTAAAATTTCTAGTAATTTCTGGTGAGGCAATTTTTTTCATCTGTCACCTTTTGTGTAACTTACCATATGATGGCTTCAAAGATGCATAGAAAAAGTAACTTTTGAATGAAGATTTTTATGTAACTACACTTGCAAAATTCTAAAATTTAAGCCAGTAAAAGTACCTGATTTCCTTGTAAGCAAAATCTAATAATCACAGAAGTTAAACCTATTACATATTTTCATAGTGTTAAATATGAATAGGCATATATTTCTTTTTTTTTTTAATAGGTTCTTGCTAGAATTGCAAATGCTACAAGACCAACAATTCATTTGTGTGAGATTGTAAATGAGACTCAGTTGGAAAGATTATTGCTGCTTCTTGTTGGAACTGACTTTAACAGAGGAGATATCTCTTGGGGAGGAGCATGGGCTCAGTATTCTCTGACTTGTATGCTGCAGGATATTCTAGCAGGTTTGTTTAAGTTCATATTTTTCAGAACGTATGTTACACTTGAAGCTTTCTTCCTTTAATGTTTTAGGGATTTTTTTATTACTATGTTAGAATCTGCAGACACTATTAAGACAATGGGAGAAAAAACCAAACAAAACCAACCAACCAAACAAAAAAAAACCCAAACCATAAAATTGAGATTAGTGTGGGGAAAAAAAAATTGCAATTACAGTCAATCCTGAATTAGTGACTTGTGCATTGAAAAGTTAATATTTATGTAACCCTGATTATTTGAAAATTATTCAAAACTCCTCCCCTTGAGAAGAAGTAGCCCTTAGAGAGTTTAGAGTTAGATGAACAAAAACAAAAACAGACAGTTGGCCTAGACACTGGGACATATTCATTTGTAACTGGAATAAAGCTTGCAATAGAGTTGTCTGCTTAATCTAATACATAGGAGAATTGTTGGCACCTATAGCAGCAGAAGCTATGGAAGAAAGTACTTTGGGAGAAGATGCTGGAGCTTCAGCTGGGGATTCTGATGACTCTCTCCAGCAGTCCACAGTTCAGTTAGTGGAAACAATAGATGAGCCTTTGACACATGACATCACAGGTAAATTATTTCATAATCTTGATGTATATATGTGTACTGAAAAAAGTAAAAAACTCCAAACCTTTGCCGTTACTCATCTCTCAAAAAATCAGTAAAGGATTTTTAGTAGTAAGATTATTAGTTTCTGAAAATATAGGCAAAATATGAGCAATTCTTCAACTTTTTCATCTAATCAGTAAAAAATGGTTATTTTTCTGATTACCTAAAAAAGGCAACTTGATTGCTTTCATTAACTTTTTCCACCAAGATAATTAAAAGCCTTAAACTTATCTATTAAGTGTATGATATATCTGTGTTTTATAATTCATACTTGGTAGTATTAATACTCTTTTAATCATTCAAAGGTGCTCCACCTCTGTCATCTTTGGAAAAAGATAAGGACATTGACCTTGAATTACTGCAAGACCTGATGGAAGTTGATATTGATCCTTTGGATATTGATTTGGAGAAAGATCCCCTTGCAGCTAAAGTCTTCAAGGTATGACATACTTGAGTTTTCAGAATAACCTTTACATGTGAAATAGTAAGATCCTTTCTTTCTTACACTTCTTTGTTAGTGGTATTTGATGTCTTAGACATTCAGTTTTTATAAAAGTTTAATGTAGAATGACAGGAAAGAATGTAAAGATTGTGTTTGCGTCTCAGATGTATTCATATATCAGTTGAACACATAATATTTTGGTTTTGTGTGGAGATATCTTTATAAACAAGATATTTATATCAAATATTAAAGACAACAAAACCGTAATATAAAAGAAAAGTAAGATCCAGTGTTGTCTTTTTTTTGATTAAAATAGAGTGCGGTTTGCTTCTGTGATTGATTGATCCTATGACTTAATACTGCTAATATGGTGTTTAAAAAAAAAAAGTGAGCAATAGCTACTGCTCAGATCATCTTCAGATTACGAAGAGAAGCAACTAACTTCAAAACTTATTTCACTCTGGAACAAGAAAACTATTAAATGCTTTTCTACCTAAAATGGGAGCTAAACATATCGGAGGTAGAAAATTACATTTAGATGTAATAGTGTAGTGTCAAGGTGTATTAAAAATCTAAAACGTTTTGGTTGTAAAGAAACACAATTGTTCATAATAAAATTTTGAGTCTCTTTCCTCTGTCCCTAAGGATGACACTCTGAGTTGAAGTTTTCCCACTCCTCTCACTATTGACTTAAACCTTCAGCATCGTTTGAATTAACCTAAATTACTTTTTTTACCACTTGTTCAGACAACACTAAATTTTCTTTTTTTTTCCTATACTCCCTCATATGTCCTTCCACCCTACCAAAATATTCCACTTATTGCTTAATTTTCATGTAACTGTTGTTTCCCTCCTTTATTCTGCCATCATTTCATTTGGCAGTAGTCCTTAGGCCACTTCATCCATGGGTATCTTCATGATCTTATTGCCTGATTGGATGTCCTTTAAAATACAACCAGAAAAACACTTCTTCTTTCTTAATCCTTCTTAAGATTTGCTTCTGTATCCGTAAAATGGCAGTTGGTATTGGATCTTGCAATTAAAAAGACAGGCATACACAAATCTCCTCCATACAGCCCTACATTACTTTTTATTTTTTCTTGTGATTCGTGTGCTTTCTAAGTGTCTTAATTTATGACACTTGAGTAGAGATGATTCAACTCTTTCTTTTGCAGAGCTCAATACAAATAATCTCCAAGGCTCACTGAAGCTTCAGGGTACTTTGATAGTACATTTAATAGTTATTCTGTCTTGATAAGTAACTTCTCAAAATATCTGTATGATACTCAGCTTCCAAATTTACAAAATGGTACAAATGTGTGAATAAAACCTGATAATAACACTTTCAAATTGGCTTTTTGCATCTTTAAGACAGCTAACTACATTGCTGGATTTTGACAATCACTAAGGATTCAGTAGCTTATACTGCTATAAAAATTGAAATAAAATTTTCTAAAGTATTGGACCCAATCTTCTGGGTTTGGTTTTTTGTAACTGCAATGTTTGTTGTTAGCCATTACAAATTTAATTTTTGTACTTGGACAGTCTAAGGAATTGCTGTTTATTTTTTTTTTCTTATTTTGTTTGGTTTTTAAGCCTATAAGCAGCACCTGGTACGATTACTGGGGTGCCGATTATGGCACCTACAACTACAATCCTTACATTGGAGGAGTTGGAATTCCAGTTGCAAAACCACCGGTAACTACAGAGAAAAATGGATCACAAACTGTGAGCGTATCAGTTTCTCAAGGTAAGTAATGAACTGAAGTTCTGTTCAGGGTCTGTATTTTGTATTTGATGCTTCTGCATATCAAATTATATTAACAATCTCTATGTGCATTAAGTGGAAAGAATTAAATTTTCTGTATGCCACAGTTTTTTCTGTAGTAAATGAGAAAATTTTATGTGAGATTTATATTTAAAACAGCCTAACATTGCAGAAGATCTTATTTTCTAACATTTTTGAATACACACTTATAGGCAGTTTTAAATCATTCCTGTTTTTTTCAAGAAATTTTGGAAGCTCTTCTCTAGTTGGTTGATATTTTGGATAGTTGGCTGTACCCTAAGGAATGAAGTGGCACGCTTGTTTAGCTTGGAGGTAATTGAGCTTTCCCCTGCCACACTGGGGAAAAACAGCTTTTTTGAGACCTATTACCATAGGAAAACCAGGCTTAAACTTATTCAGATTTATTCATGTGTCATATTAAAGTGACTGTGAAAATAAATATGTGAGTGTTTCACATAAATTTAGTATTTTATTAATTATATGTTTTGCATCTATAAAAATCATGTTCAGTTCAGAGTATAAGTTGCTACATTCTGCTTCCATCACACATGAAAATGAATCTTCCTGTTAGTGATACTGAGATTTTTTACAGTTTAATGTGGACTGTATACCTATATTGCTTGCACAGGAAGTTAGAGTAACTAATTATGTATCTTTGATATAATTCATTTTTACCCTGTTTGTTGCCTTGTGTAGCTTTAGATGCACGTCTGGAAGTTGGACTTGAACAGCAGGCTGAGCTGATGCTGAAAATGATGTCCACCCTGGAGGCTGATTCCATTCTACAAGCATTAACAAACACGTCTCCTACATGTAACTACATGTTTTCAAATCATTCACTTCACGTGATGCTTTGAAATTTGTACTAATTTTTTCTGAAGTCACTTAGAAGCTTAAAAATGAATTTTCTTGTTAGGCTGTGCTTTAGAGATATTTCTTTATTCAGATTTTTAAATTATGTGTCCAGATATATTTAAAAATAATTTGTGTAATTTGCCATTATGCAGGATTCATTTTACAGTGCATAATAGTACAATGGAGGAATTGTTTTCATTTTTGGATCTAGGTGAAATTGAACACTAAGTTTCCTATTTTTGTGAAGCTTCATTCATGCATTCAGTGTGAAATTTCATCTGTTTGAAAGCTGCTCTGCACTTGACAGTTTCAGCTATTCAGAGATGAAAATATTTGAACTCACTTGTTCAGTAAGCTTTATGATATAAAAGCATCATGCCAGTTTATTTTTGCCAATTATTATTTTCACTGAGTTTCACTGCTCATCTTGTTAAAGTGTGCTTCTTTGTAGCACCTTAGTATGTAGGGTACCTTAGTATGCATGCATTCGTTAGTTGAATAAGTGACACCCTCAGACTTTATTTTCTGGAAGTTTATTATTGACTACACCAGTTATACCATAATGTATGAAGAGATGTTCCAATTGTTTGTCTCACCATAGTGTTAACCAGAACACGCCTATAATACTTTTGGCAAGAAACGTGAAAATGTATTTCTGGGCTCACTTTCTAGTTTTTTTTGTGAAGATGGAGATGTCTGAAATTCAAGTATACTTTTCGCAGTACAGTAGTCAATAGTCCAACTTAGCTGAACACTGCATTGAAGATGTTCTTGTAAATTATAAAACAAGTGTCTTAAGTATAAAATACAAGGAAATAAATTTGAAATTATTTTTAGCAACTTTTACAGAACAATTCATGGGGGGCTGGTACTTTTTGTTTTGTTTTTCAGTAACCCAGTCTCCTAGTGGAACAGACGATTCATTGCTGAGAGGATTACATGCTGCGAACCAAAACGCCCAGTTGATTGTACAGTTGTCATCTATACCTATGCTGAGCGCGTGCTTCAACAAACTTTTTTCCATGCTACAAGTCCACCATGTTCAGGTATGGAATGATGACCTTTGAAATGTTTTGATAGTATTTCTCTCTAAATTTGAAAGTTGTTTTCCCATATTTCATACTACTTAGGATGCAAGTTATGTGTTATGTGCTTTATTGCTTATGAAGTTTTTGTGGACAACAGTACTGATAATGTAATAGACAAGCTGCTGAAAGCTTTTATCAAATAAGACATTCCTTGTTACAGTGAAAACGTGGGTATACATTTTCATATTTAAAAACAAATTATTAGGTTCATTGAAAGATAATTGTTAGCTCTTCAGTGAAGAGTGTCACTAAGTGTGCAGTCTCCATCTATGGAGGTTTTCAAAACCCAGCTGGATAAACCCCTGAGCAACGCAGTCTGACATCGTAGCGGGACATTCTTCAAGTAGAAGATTGGACTGGATAACCTCCAGAGGTCCCTTGCAACCTGAATTATCCAGTGATCCCATATGTTAAAACTAGGAATAAGCTTTTTAAAAAGTCGTTGTTTTAGCTATGCTTTTCTTTATACATACAAAGGAATGCCATGTGTGCTAGGTGCTTGCCTACCTATACGTATTTTAATTGGGTGGCTGACTCCATCCCTCAGTGGTTCTTTCAGTATCTCATCCAAAGTATAGTTTGTGGGGTTAAGGACCTCAGTGCTTCTCCCAAAAATCTAAACAGTTATTTTCCTCAAAGAAGTTATTCAGAGTGAGCATCAGTGCCTCTCTGATAGTAAAGATGATTTCCCAGTAATTAAATTGGCCTTTTGAATAACTTTGGTTGACTGGTAAACATCTCTTGACTGTATTGAGACATTCCAAAAGCTTACATGCAAATCAGTATTACAGATGTAAGGTTATGATACATGCATTTCTGAGCAGTGTGTAAAACTGTTTTTTTAATGTTTGAAGAAATTTCTTAAGGGAAACTTAACTGTATTTAGAAGAAATAAATTACAAAAACATAGTAGAAGCATTTACTGGTTATGCTGAATTTGCTTTGAATATTATGTTTATCAGAATCTTCAAATCCAGTGAAGGAGAGTGTGCGTGTGTTATCAATGTAACAGTAGCACCTGACAATTTAAAATCAAAACAGATAACCCTTTGTGCTCTGGAGTTCTGGAAAAACACTTGAGTTTGGTCTGATAGTGGGTTTTTTTCCTTTTTTCCAGCTTGAATCCCTTTTACAGTTATGGCTCACATTAAGCCTAAATTCCAGCTCCTCTGGAAGTAAAGATACTGGCGCTGATATCTTCCTTTATAACGCTAACCGAATACCTGTCATTTCCTTGAATCAAGGTAAAATACATTAAATATGTGAAATTAATTTTCAGGAGGTGTAAAATAAGATATTTTCTTAAGTACTCAAGTTTTGTTAGTAAGCAAATAGTATTAAAATAAGTATTCATAATAAGATCAACATTGGGATAATTTCTGTGTTCTTATTAAAGAGCTCTTGGGCTCATTATCACATGAAGAGTGTGTAACCATTATGTAATTGAAAGCTTATTCCTTGAATTTGCATAATCTCCTCAGAAATTAAATTGTACAATTTATGGGTCTTAAGTCATCGTTAATCACAAGAGGACTTTTAAAAAGGCACTTCTTAATCTAAGGTGAACTATGCACCTGTATGTACTTCTCTGACAAATTTCTGCTCCTTGTATATCATCCTGTGATCTCTTTATTATCAAAGGAGCTGGTGTGGGAGGTAGTCCAAAACATTAATGCTTGCCACAGTGAACCTGTTAACACTAACTTCCATGAGAGCATTTTGAAACCAGCAGCTTCTTTGCATTGTGTTCTCTGAGATGTCAGGGTCTGGGCAGTGCAGAAAGTTCTGTGGGCCAGTTCCTGTGAAGTGTTTGAAGTGTTTTCCTAATTTCTTGGAACAACAGTCAAAACAAAGTAAATACGAAAAACAATATTCATAATAATAGTAATAACAATAAAAAAATATAACACTGTACAGTAAAAATAAGGCACTTATAATGATACCCTGAAGATTAAAGCTTGGAAAAACATTTTTCTTGACAGCTTCAGTAACTAGCTTCCTGTCAGTTCTGGCATGGTATCCTAATACCTTACTCCGGACATGGTGCCTTGTGCTTCATAGCCTAACCCTCATGACAAATATGCAGCTTAATGGTAAGTTTTGGGTGCTTTGGTTTTGGTTTTTTTATATTGCCTGTTGTAATGACGTACAGATGAGTGTTAATTCCCATCCAAAAGACAACCAGAACTTTCCCTTTGTCATATAAGTACTTTTGTTGGTTCTCTGTAACTTCAGGCTTTTCAAGAGTGAGCTCCTTGAATTGCTTGTACCATGGAAACAGAAACCCTAGTGGTAAAAGAAAATGCCATTATAAATAGGTTGGCAGTATCTTCTAAAAATGCATTTTAGAACTAGCTAATGATCCTTGGGAATTAACTTTGTGTGATGGGAAGAGGTAGCAGGGAGGAAGGTTTAAGGTGCCGTGAGAGAGTTTCATGCTTTTCTGATGCAGTAGGAGTGTTTTCATAAATATGCAGGCACTAGCCATTGCTTCTGTTAAGCTATCTGAAAATAAGTCCCTAGAAGCTGAACCTATTAAAAAAGAAATCCAGCCCTTTGTTTTCATTTAATTTCATTTTTCTGTGCACACCAAATTATCTCACATTCTTTATATTGCTCCATAACACACTAGAAATAACCTCCCTTTGAGAATGAGATTTTGCCACAAGACTGGTAGAAATTAAAGGATGTAATTTTTAAATGAAGAAATTAAGCTTCTAAATGAATCATAGGGAAGCTGTCACGGGGAATGCTTTTGTGGCCTTGTCCTCAAGGCTAAAGAAGATATCAAATAGTAAGAACTTGGAGACTGGAATCTCTTAAAACCTATATGTTAGATTGAGTCAGAGCTCTTTTAAATTCTGTTACTCTCTATGACTAAAGATAGTAATTACAGAAGAAAGAGACCCAGAGCCACCTGAAGATCACACTTCTATGAAGCAATTTGCCATTCTGTGATGACACAGCTATTCTCCATGGTTTTCCTCAAAGATGCTTATGAATCCTTTTTGCATATATGCCATTTCAAATCATTGTCCTTGGGATGCATGGGTGGGTTTTTTTTTTCAGATTTTCACTTTCTGTCCCTTTTCTGTGGGACAGAAATCACAGAAAATCTGCTGAAATTTTTGCTATTAGGTGAAGCAGTAGAGATGTGAATAAATTAAGGGAAGAGACTTAATTGATTTTGTCAAACTGAGACCTTCATCTTCTTCTTGGCATTTGAGAATAGAACATAGCTGATTTGTAGGATCACAGCACCCGCAGTTAACACCCATGTGTGTTTTCAACACTCCAATTTCTATCTGTATATTAGCAATTTCCAAAAATTATGCTGTGTGTACCACTGAGACCATATGTGAATATCTTGCAAGTGGTGTGTTTGTTCTCTGGCGCTGACAGACAGGCAGCTGCCCGAGATCAGTAAGTGACCGTGTGAATGAAAAGCTGCTCAGAAGCAAACATTGAAAGCGCAGTTCAGCATATGAATGTGGTTGTGAATTTTTGTGTATTGTGAGCTCAAGGTTGGGGTTGAGTTGGAAAGGGTTGGAGATGCAAACTTGCTGGAGGGTAAAGAAAAGGATTGAAGGTGTGTCTCCTTTTATACATGTACGTGGATTAATACGGATCCCTTAACTGCACCTTTTCTCATACTCACTGACAGAACCAGGAGCTAAATAAATTTAAGTGCCCACCAGATAACTTCTTTGCCAGGATTCTTCAGCAGCTCATAATTCAAGATAATATTCTGTCCCAGTGGCACCGACTTGTCACATTTAAGAAGTGAAATAATCTCTTCAGTTCTTGCCAATGGAAGGAGGAATCCATTGGAGCACTTCTACAATCAATAATTTTCATTTCCATCTGCTTTAGTTCAGAACTGGGACTAATAATAGTCTCTTAAGCCATTACAGACAGTGTCTCACGGGAGTTATCAACTTATAATTTTCAAGATCATGCTTTCCAGAAGAGATAGGTTTTTGGTTTTTTGAAATATATACTGCCACTGTAAGACAAATTGTTCCCTAGAGTGGTGAAATGTAAGTGACATGTCAACTTTCTTTGGATTCAAGTTTCTCTTGTATCCTCTTTAATTCTGTAGTGTTTTAAGCTGGGAAGTACAAATTGTTCACGTATTCTTCACTGTATCGACAGGTTATGGTTAGGTTCTTTTCGTATCGTTTTTTTTTTTTTAAACCGCTAAGATGTCAATCAGCAGTTCATTTGAGAATAATTTTGATTATTCTTGCTAGATATGTGTGGTTATAAAATGAGGTTCTTTTCCCTTTTAATACCCAAAATACAGCAAGCCCTCCAATGTGTTCATTTGCAGAGTAACTTCACTGATGAAAAAACCACTACCACCATCAAAAATATTCAGATGATTTCAGGTTTAATAAACCTCTTTAGATGTAATAAGCCTTCTAAATAAGCAAGAAGACACCTCTTCTTGACACAGTCCTCATTAGATAATCGTATTTGCTGTTTCAGAAGCTGAAAAACAACTCAGAGGTGTAGCAGCTCATAGATGATTCACTGAACTTTTTGCAGATGGGCATTTTAGTGCTGAGAAAATCCCCCTATCACTATATTTCTAAACCGTTGGATCTCAAAGCCTCTTAGAGAACCTCCTTCTTAAGTTTGCTTTGTTTAGTTGAAATTCATTTTTGCCATTTGATACATACGTTTGCATTCAACCATTCTGTTTTCCCCAGTCTTTCATTCACAAAGAAGAAAGGAAAGGAAATGAAACAAAAGGGGAAAAAAAGGGGGGGAGAGAAGAAAAGAAGTGGTGTTTTTTCATATTCTTCCATACATTCTAGATAAGGGTCTTGCCTTATTTGCATTTTAGAAGTAGTCTCTTTGAACGTACTTCTGACTTCTGAACTATTTTACTCTGAAGATTACAGTTTTGGTCACCATTTCTTCAAGAGATCAACGAATTAGAAGATCCTGTCATGAGAAGTGAGGTGGTTCTAGAGATCTCATCCAGATGTTACTTTCAAAGCTGTTTCTTAGTTATTTTTCCAAAACCCCAGATCTAGTAATAACAAGGCTTTTTAGTTGTTGGTTGGGGTTTTTTCCCGCACATGAGTATAGGTGGGGGGTATAGATTCTTTTTCAGAACTGTCCTATGTTGGGATTTTATGAGCAGCCACTATCTAGGGCAGGTCAGTTCATGGTCAGAAAAGTCTGATTTAATTATGCCATTATGCACTGATAAATGTCTTCAGAATGAGAGTTCAGGCTGTGTAACTTTCGTGCCTCAGAAATTCTATATTGGAGGAGTGCAAGATATTTTTCAGGGATAAACCCAATACCCCTGGCCATTTCTTTTCAGAACAATGACCTTCATTAGTTACAAGATCCACGACAAATTTTGCAGGGATGGTGTTTAAAATCAGTATTTGATGTGTGGCATCTAGAACCATTTAATTCCATGTAAAGGAAGGTGGGTAGAAGCAAATCTGCGGTGACACCTGGCTAAGAAAAATTTCTCAGAGCTACAGTTGCTCTGGAGTAAACAGCCGTCATCTGTCGAATCGTTCTCGTAATGCATTTACTCATCTCTTCCTTTAGCAAGAACTATTTGTGCTCTCCTTACATGCCCTTTTGCTTACGTTATTGTTGTCACCAGAAATACTGTTTTGAGCAGATAATGTACATGCATCATGAAATCTGAGTTAGAATGTCAAACAAAACGTCACACTACAAATACAGCGCAGGCAAAGTGGGTTTTTATATTGTAGAAATATTTTCAGCTGAAAAATAAAATAACATAGGAGGTAATGAAGATGTATATATTCAGTTATGGTATCAACCCTGTCATGAAACAGTAGAAAACCTATGAAACCTTCTAATCCTGGAAGGAAATGAGTTGACGGGGTGGTGTGTGGACTTGACTACTGATTGTCAAGAGGAGATGGGCTGGGACTGTCAATTCCAGGGGAGTTCTGATGTAACATCTACTTGTATTAAGATGTAAAGTCTTCATAAATAGCCAGATTTAATTAAGTAGTTACAGTACAGACCTAACAAGTGAAAGTGAACACAGCAGGAAAAAGCTGGAGTTCTTAAAATAATGTAAACTTCAAAGACACACCAAGTGAACAAATTAAATGACTTGAAGGTACACCCCAAATGTGCCCTGTTCGGAAAAATGCAAGCATACATATTCTAAAAGCTGTTGTTTCAATGGAAATATTGTTTTCTTTTCTTTTTTAAAAAAGAATAACGTTGAATAGCAGTGTTTTTTTGTCACGCTGATCATTATAGACTTCATAGGGGATTGAAAGTCTCTGAAGAAAATGGAATACTTTCTGTTTATGAAGGTTCCATTCAGGAATGCAGGAAAGCACTAAAGTATGCCCCTTTTTCAAATAAAAATATAAACATTTTGGGCACTTTGTACACTTATTTTGAAATTAATTTGGATACTCAGTATTTCTGGACAAACTCGAGTGATGTCTAGCTCAAAACTGAAGTCATGCACAAAGTTTAAATGATACAGTTACACTGAAACAATGAAAATTTACAGAAAACTATGAAAAACAGAATAACCAAATTCAGATGAACTTCTCATTTTGATTACTTATTTCAGCTGCAGTTGAATGTAATTTTAGTGATAGCGGTTTGTTTTAAATTTCAAAATAGTTTATAAGTAGAACTTTTTTCAAAAAAGCACCAAAATGAAGTAATATAACAAGTCGAAGTACGCATGCAAGAGCTGTGAGCTTAGCAAGTGTTCTAGTGACCTCAGTGTCATTTTCATTTTTAACTTTTATCATGATATGCTCAGAAACATCCCACAAAAACGACCAACCAAAAAACTCACCCACCAACAACCTACGTACCTAGGTTTTTTATAGGGAAAATCAGTGTATTGCATGTTTTACTTGAGTAAACGTTCAGGGGTGCAGATTCAGCAGAGAAAAATAAACTTGATCAGTTCACCCAGACTGATCTTTCCAAGGCACATCCTGCAATGTGAGGAGAAGGCTTCTCTGTTGTTCTGAGACATGATAGCAGATAGTCTGAAAGAGTTCGCTGCTTCAGCATGAAATTCAACATGGAACTTCATTTAGATACGTGCAATATTCTAAGAACATGTATTTTTATTCAGTAGGTAGCTAAACTTTTCTCAAGTTGTGTTTTGAATTGGTTCAGTATACAACTATTGAATGAGTAAGACTTCAAATTTGATAAAGCTCATTTGTTTGATCAATGAAAGGTGTATTTTAATTCTGGTCCTCAAAGTTCTTAATCTGTTAAGCTCTCTACAGTTTTAGTGAATGATGAGAAGTCTCCGAATGTGCCAAGGATAAAAATATCCTCATTGTTTGCAGGATAACAGAACATGTGGTCTCTATCTGACAAACTAACAAATGTGCTTAAGCCTTATTAAAGTGTTGGACTAGCAAAGAGAAACAAATAAAAATGTCTTTATGTATTGCTTCTACAACATGAAGCTCTGCTTTCAGGAATACTGCCTTAGCAAGCTTGAAACACTGATGGAACAGTGTTGGGGGTTTATATCTATACTTAATGGAAAACTCTACACTCAAAATTGTAGTCCTGAGTAAGCAGCTTTGGGTAGCTGATTTTGCTGAGAATATTTATGCATCACTAAGTATGTATAAGGGATACGCACTATAAATGTTGGATTTACACTTCATGCGTAAGATTACAGATTTAATTTTTATGTCTTTAAGCTGGTCCAAGCAGTGCCATTGGAGCTCAGGAAAGTACTGCCCAATTATTGGTGTCAGATCCAAACCTCATTCATGTGTTAGTGAAATTTCTTTCCGGCACTAATCCTCATGGAACGAATCAACACAGTCCACAGGTAACTAGCAATTAAAATAAGAAAAACTCTTTGTAAAAGAATTTCAGTACACTTGACGTGAATATGAATTCTTCGTGTTCTGTATTATTCATGCATTATGTTCTTGGTTTGTTTCTTTTTTTTGATTATAGTCTTAGTTGGCTTTGAACAGCTGTAGGGAACGTCATGTTGGTGATACACTGAGTAGTGATCATACGTTTTTACAACTGTCTGAAGACTTGCCTCAGGAAGAGAATGTCGTGTGATGTGTCAGTGAACGTGTTCCACATTAGGATTCCTTAGTTGCATGTATGAAAAAAGTGATAGGGTTCAGTTAGTTTCCTGAAATTGGGATAAAAATGCCAATGAAATTTAAATAACTAAAAATTCCAGAATTTAAAATTATGCTTTTATTTTCTGCCTGTTTTCTGAATTCATGTGGGGCCTACTATTTCTCCTAATTTCAACCAATTTTTTTTTTCGCATTTTGCAGTCCTTGAAATGTCTGTGAATAGTGATTTTTAAAAAAGCTAAGTTAAATTAATTGTATGTAATATTTAACAGGAATCTCAGAAACACTTAGTTTAGGAGACAGAAAACACCTGATATTTCCAGTATTTTCCAGAAAAAATTCCAGAAAATGCATAGTCTTTTCTAGATCGTAAACATTGTGCCATTAATTTAAAGCACTTATATGTAAATGTGTAGTTAGTGAAAAAGCATTCTGATTAGCACATAAATGTATTTTGTGTGAAATGTAGTTTGCATTGCTGAAAAGATTAAGTTGCAGAATGAGTCTTGGGCAAAGAACTGAATTGTTTGCTTTTTACTCATGGTTAGTAATAGAAAAACAACTATAAATTGATACGGAATAGTTCTGTGAAAACTCTGTGAAATTTTTCAGAAAGCAAATTAAGCTACATAACAATTTTCTTTTCTTAGAAAATGTTCTTGTTAGATACCACTTAGTGTTCTTGAAGACATTTCAGTTTTATGTAACACTTATTAAAATGCCTTACCATCTAGGTTGGACCAACAGCGACACAAGCTATGCAAGAATTTCTTACTCGATTGCAAGTGCACCTTTCTTCCACTTGTCCTCAGATGTTCAGTGAATTTTTATTGAAATTAATACATATACTTTCAACAGAAAGGTAAATGTTAACCAGTTTTTTTCCTTTCACATCCTCGTTGTATTTAAAATCTGTGTGTGATTCACAACCAAGATGTGTATGTCCTGCATTGTCATGCTGTCAAGTTGTGTAAGGATAGAGATCTTGGGTGTTGCTGCAACAATGCCAGCAGGATCTCGACTGCTTCTGGCATATGGAAGAGTGCAACGGGAATCCACACATAGCCATCCCTGTGTGAGGGACAGTGAATAGAAGCACTAAACTTCTAAATAAAGCAACTAAAGTTGTTTGGACTGATTTTATCTAGATACAGACCTTGTTAAAGTAATCCCTGAAATAAGGGCACTGTTGATGAGTTTACATATTTAAAAGAGAAAAAGTATTCTGAGAGGCCTGAATTAACAAAAGATTCTAGACTGTGAAAATAATATGGATGGCATTTATAACATGGTAGGAGGAAATATGAGATTGCATAATCCTGTTTATGTAATATGCATGTTTATTGCTTTGTCTTTTTTTTTTTTACCTTTTCTCCTCGCTTGAAGGTGAAAAACCTCTGCCGAGCCCTCTTTCTGGGGCCTATTGATGTGTTGTCTCCCCACTAGTGTAGAGAAGGAGTGCTACTGGCCAGAGGAAAGAGAAGAGCTTATGACTTGTCTTTTACAGCTCTGCTTCTTCAAGGCTAGGTCAATGGCCACAAGACTGTTATGTGCCTGTTGTTTGATCTGAAGTACATTAGGAATTACCATTTATTTCTGGTATTGAAGTTTTGCTCATTCCCAGGCAAAGGCTTCATATAATTAGGGATGAGCTTCCTCAGCTTCTGGCTTCCCAGTAGGTGGCACTTTGGTGTTATCTATTTTTTAATCATACAGAAAACAGTTTTGTCCTTCTCTAAGAGATTTACCTTAGTAATTTAAATTGAACAGGTGGTGTTTGCCAGGTTTAGACTGATGATCAATCACTTATAAAAGAAATGTCGTAATACAATAAAATAATTAATTCACAGTGAATCTTAAAATGTGTGTCTGCATTTGAAATATTTGAAATAAGCTGATGAAACCACTGAAAGGGTGGGGTTTGAAATGTTAGATTTTTTTTTTTTGAGACAAAGCAAAGGTGGGACTGAAATGTCATAAAATGAAGCAAAGCACCAGAAAAGGGTTTAGATGGTTATTTCTAAAACCCTGGGTAATTACTGAAGTATACCATGTCTGATCAAATCATAACATTGATTGTGAAGAAAAGCAGTACGTACTAACTAGGTGACTAAGAACTTAGAACTAACTAAATGCCAAATATTTTCTTTAGGCCTGCTTCTATAAAGTGTTTTGTTCTGCATTTAAATTTAAAAGATATAGTAAGATTAATCAATATCAAAAGGTAGAGAAATGTATCAAAAATCAGTAACTAAGTCCCACACATCAATAATTAGCATCAGTTTTATTTTAAATGTACTGATTCAAAAGGTTCATTTTGTAGTCCACCAGTATACATGTGAAAGTAATTGAGAGACTTATCCCTAAAGGAGATCCTTCAAACAATCAACAATGTGATAGTTCGAGTACCCTTCTCATGGTCTTATGTATAGTTACTATTTAGATAGCTAAAACCTGATGATTCTTCTTTCTACCTCAGGGGAAAAAATAAAACAAAACAAAAAACTACCATCATGATTTTCTGTTAGAAAACAAATAATCCTAATGATACTAAAGTATTAGATGACTTCTTCCCATGAAATTTCCCTGCAAACATAGGAAACTTTCACCCACGACTGAACAAGACTCTATTCCAAGCCTATACCTAAAAAATTAACTGAATGATTAAAAAAATGATGGATCCTAGACTTTTTCAAAGTAAATTTTAATCCTAAGGGGTATCAGGAAAGTGATTGCATGGGCAGGTTCTATAGTCTGTCTGACCGGTATGTTAAAAAGTGATGAATGCTTGACTCACGTGACAGATCAGATTGTGCTTCAACATGCATTTCTGAAAACTATATACTGAAAGTCTGGTGTGCTTTTTGAGTCTTAAAAATCAAGCCAAAAACAAAAAAAAACCCAACAAACAACAACCAAACCTGTTTAACTTGTTAATATTGAACAATGAAATATCTTTTTTCTTTCCTCCTTTCAGGGGTGCTTTCCAGACAGGCCAAGGACCCTTGGATGCACAAGTGAAACTCTTGGAATTTACCCTGGAACAGAATTTTGAAGTTGTATCAGTTAGCACTATTTCTGCAGTAATTGAGTCTATAACCTTCCTTGTGCATCATTACATTACATGTTCGGACAAAGTGATGTCTCGCAGCGGCTCAGACAGCTCTGTGGGCGCTCGAGCGTGTTTTGGAGGGCTTTTTGCCAATATTATCCGTCCAGGTGATGCCAAAGCAGTTTGTGGAGAAATGACAAGGGATCAACTTATGTTTGATTTATTAAAGCTGGTCAACATTTTAGTTCAACTGCCGCTTTCCAGTAATCGAGAATATAGTGCCCGTGTTCCAGTAGCAAGCAGTACTACAGACAGCGTGTCTGATGAAGAAAAGGTTTCAGGAGGCAAAGATGGCAATGGAGGCAACCCTAATACTCAAGGATCGACTGCATATGTGGCAGACTTGGTGTTAGCCAACCAACAAATTATGAGTCAGATTTTGTCTGCGCTTGGCCAGTGTAACAGCAGCGCTATGGCAATGATTATTGGTAGGTATTCTGTAAATAAAAAGGAACATCTTTTAGGGTGGTAAAACACTTAAAACTTCTACAAACTCATAAATTATGTGTATACATGAAAGACTGTGACACAGAAATGGCAAGAAATAAGAGACTGATAAGAAGTGAAAGGGGAAAAAGGTATGTCAAAAAAAACTACCATGAGGTGGTAGACAGTAATTAAAACTGAACAGGAATGTGTTTGGCGTTTGAATTTGCTGAATCTCGGAATGGTCAATGTTAAAAGAGGCCACCAGAGATTGTCCAGAGGGTCAACTCAAATTGCAGGTTACTCGGTACCTTGTCCAGTTGGGTTTTTAATTCCCCAAGGGTGGAAACTCCACAGCTGCTCTGGGCAACCTGTTAACAATTCTTAAAGTGGAAAAGCCTTTTTATTATGTTTAAATGGAATTTCCTGTATTTCAGTCTGTGCCCGTTGCATGCCTCTATGCATGGATTAGGATTAGTCTTCAGTTTATACTATAGACACATTACCTCAATTATTCTCTATGTATTGCATTATTTTCCTTTTTTTAAAATCATTTCTGAAAAAGAAAAATCACAACTGTGGCCCTTGCACAGAATACATAAACTCTTCTATTCCTCTGTTTTACCAGGAATCTCATTAACAGCATGTTCTGGGAGGTCCAGTCATATATTGTGGGTGGGATATTCCTGCTATGAACAAGTGAGGAAGCCAGTGATACTTTGAACAGCAAAGTTGCTCTTTGTCAGACATGTACCTAAGGTGCATTTTCTCAGACAGATTGTCTTTGTGACTTACTTGTGAGCTGTGATGATAGGATAGAGTTTATTTGCACATATTTAACCACTGACTGAAATACTGTGAATGTTACTGCATGCCCAAAACTGGAAGAACATTTTGCAGGAGGATAGGCAAAAAGCCTGCACTAGATTTCAGGCGTAATAGTTGTAAAATTTTGTTCTTTTTATAGTGATTCTCTTGTTTCAAAGAAAGTACCTCCAGCCTTTTTCTGGCAAGTCTCTTTTAAGCAGATGTGAAACTGTTAACCAATGCTATTATCAAAAACCAGTATACTTCTTGTATGAGAGCACATGAATGTTAGACCAGTGGTTCATTTTGGCATAAAAGCAATTGAGGAAAAAGTAGTAACCTCCAGTAGTCAAATTAAACAGCAGGCAGGATTTGACAAGCCTGGATTGCGCTGTTGGAACCTTCCCGAAATTAGTTCCAGAATGTCTGCTCCGTTACTCTGGATAGTTGGTGTTGTATTGCAAATACATTGTGAATACTGAAAGTAGTTTGTTCTGGGAATGATGGTTTGTGCTCAATATGTGTTTCTTTGGGGTGAAATTCAAAAATTCTTCTCCTCAACTTTGATGTCTTTCTAAACCACCATTTTCTGTCCAGCAGTTGTTCTGCATTTTTAAAAAGGCAATTTGGAAGAGTGTTGTTTCAAAATGGTTTTCATTGAATTCAGGCCAGCTGATCCCTTCAGCAGATTATTCTTCCCAAGGTCTTTTAATATAGGTTACTGAAACTAATTTGTATGTGTATTTTGGGAAGATATAACGACAACTATTTGTGGTTTTAGTTCTTTCATGAAGAACTGTATTAAACTCTCTCCAGACAATTTCTATGAACAAAACATTTCTCCAAGACTACAGCCAACTTTATATATGATCCAAAAATCAGTTATCAGCATATAGTACTAAACACGTAATAGCCAATGCAGCGTGTTAACTTTTCTAGACCATGCAGAGACGGAGTCTTAAGACTCTTCTTTCTCTGCCTGTTTCTGTGTATCCAGTGCTTGTCAATATTTTCTTTCTTGATTAAAGGTAATCAAAGTACTAGAGCTGTCATTTCTCTTGCTGGAATGTTTCTCTAAGGCATATTGCAAACATCACTTATTTGAACACCTTATTTTTTATTATTATTTATTAATATAACTCCAGTTTCTCTAAATGGAAAGGGATTATTCCATCCACCCCCCACAGTCAAATCTAAAACCACTTATAAAAGCTCTTCCAGACTGATGTAATTTACTTTGTAAGACAGTTGTATTTACGGAGGTAATCTCTTCCTTGGGAAGACTATTCTTTTGCTTTCCATCCTCAATTTCAGCAATGTGTTATCAGTATTGCTGAATATTGATATTCAGTAAATCCTCATGAATAAATCCTGAGCTGTAACACTGAGAAGGAGAATTCCGGAAGAGGTATTTCTGATAGAAATATATATGTTAAATGGTTTGGGTTTTTTTGGTTGCACAACTGCACTTCTGTTATTATCTGAAGAAAAATCTTAAATACTTGTTAGTTGCTTCTGGCTGGGAGTGTTTCCAATCCTGGTAGTTTTTGTTCTCTTTCCTTCACTAACTACAGTCATTTTTACGGTCTTATCTAAAATCAGATTTAAATTCCCTGACTTCCTGGGTCTAGTCTTCCTATGTATAATGTAAAGAAGGTAGCATCTATCTAGAAACGCTAATAGTAGCTTATATGATCCTAAAAACTAGCCCATTTGTAGTTTTTAAAACCCATGTGAATGTTTAACTGAAAAGAAATTCAAATATCCTTGAGTTCTCTCGTGCTGTAATAGTTTGTTAGGTCTCAACTTCTCACCTTTGAACTGCTTCTGTTTTTACTAAGGTGCAAGTGGCTTACACCTCACTAAACATGAGAACTTTCATGGTGGTTTAGATGCAATATCAGTTGGAGATGGGTTGTTCACTATCCTGACAACACTTAGTAAAAAAGCAACAACAGTGCAAGTGATGCTCCAGCCAATTCTGACCTACATGGCCTGTGGGTACATGGGAAGACAGGTAAGGTCCCTTAGGTCTGTCTGCTTCAAGGGAATTACAGGTTAATTGGTACCGTAACCTATAATACGCTCAGAAAACTGAACTAGTGCTATGTAAAAGAAATGTTAACGTTTTTCCAACCTCACTTCACTTTGGTGCTGGAGTTAGGAAGCCTCCCTCCATTGCCCATGGTAGAGGGGGAGAGAGAGAGTTTCTGTAAGGACATTTTGACGTTCCTGTAAATGTTCAGGTCTACAGGCTTGAAGATGGGTTGTTTTATTGTGTTCAGGTGGGAAACACATTTATTGTGTTCATATTAATGGGTATTTTAAATGCTGGAAGTTCTTATTTCACTTCAGCTGCTTCCCCCTGGTATTTTGATGCTTTCCGTACTGCAAAGGCTTCTCCTATGTAGATGTGAGCCATATGGAGCATGATACTGCTATTTCATGGTACAGAGGTTGACTATGGTGGCATTTCCTCTCTGGGATTTTTGCCTACTAAAAGGGGAAACTAATGTGTATTTCTGTCATATTAATTTTGCATGAAACGGTATATTTCTTAACTTTTTCTTCTAGGGTTCTCTTGCCACTTGTCAGTTATCTGAGCCACTGCTCTGGTTCATTTTACGAGTGTTGGATACAAGTGAAGCACTGAAGGCTTTCCATGATATGGGTAAGAATGTCTTTTCTTTACGTGTATCAAAGGCTTATTGTAGGTAATTTTTTTTGGCGCTTAAAGAAGGAATACAGCTATGTGGCTGAAGGAGCAAATTTACCAAACAGGCTTGCTTAGTATCTGTTGCATGCTTCTGAACAGTTGTGGTTTTTTTCCCCTCCAACTACATTATGCACAGGTGGTGTTCAGCTTATTTGTAACAACATGGTAACGAGCACAAGAGCTATTGTTAACACAGCAAGAAGTATGGTTTCGACTATTATGAAATTTCTTGATTCTGGTCCCACCAAAGCAACGGACAGCAGTTTGAAAGCTAGAGTGCTAGCTTCTGAGCCTGATAATGCAGAAGGAATTCACAATTTTGCACCTCTGGGTAAGTAATACTTCTTTCTCTTACATTAATATCCATCTGAATCTTTATCAAGTTCTTAACAAAAAATATTGTGATAGTATAAAATGCTGTAATACTATTTGTAATAGTTGTAATACTAAAATATTAAATCTTCTAAACAGAGGGGTTGCTGGTGTTTCAAGGAGATGTTGGGGGAGGAGTTTAGCCCCTCATCCACAGGTAATAATACCTTGTGTGGACAGGGGAAAGAAGGAAAGGGAGTGATCTGTATCTGATGTAGTCGTGCATCAAGATGGGCTCCTTCCTCCTCCCCTAGGTCAGGGGATGGCCAGTTCCAACCCAGCATCTGCCATAGACACATTAAGACTTGCTGACTTCATTTAAGGCACATCAGGTTTGATGGAGCTGTTATGGAAGCATAGCACAGTTGGATGATACAGCATGAGCCCAAGCTAAGTCAAACAGAGCAGCAAAAGCTGGGGCACAGGGCTGATATTGCTGCTGCTGCTCTCACACCTGTACCTGATTGCTCCACTGTTGCCTACATGAATGTCTGTTTGAATTGCAATATTCTGTTGGTATCAATACAATGCCTGTCGCTTAACTAAAATGTGTGTGGTTGAAGGTATAGATATACTTCAATATCTTACAAAAGCTCCTTTTCACTACTAGTCTCTTAATGTTTTCTGTTGCTGCCTACGAACCTAGCGTAGTCCATGAATGTATTCATACAGTGTGTATCACTGTCAGGAGGGAAGAAATAAAGGATTATTTTTAAAACTTCTAGAAAAATCGTTGGATAAGAGAGAAATCCATTTAGTCCTGTCATTCAAATTTAAGTGTCAAAAATAATGAAATTGAAACAAAAACAAAAAAAGAAGAGGTGTTTATTTGTCAGGATAGGGGTCTGTTGGAAATCTTCTGTCTTGCTCTTCACAAATTCCTAAAAGGTAAATTAAGAATCCTGCAGATACTGGTACTTGATTACTTTAAGTAGAAAAATCCTAAGCATATATGGTAGTGGATTCTTCCATGCCTTTATACTTTCAGTCAGGAATGTGCTTTTGAAGTTAACCTTCTGGCTGTCCTCACTTAATACATTCTGATTCTCATCATGTAGTGTTTGCTGAGAGACCATCTCAGTTCATTTGAGATGGTCTGAGATATTCAATGAAATGAATATCAAAATGTGTCCTGGAATTCATCTTCAGCTGCTACTAGGCAGGCATTCAGTCAAGGAGCCAGACTACAGCTACTTTAAAGTAAAACATCCCAAGTACCTGTAGCTTAAAAAGCACAAATCTGGTCTTGAGCTGTTCTACTTGCTAAAGAAGACATAGCCTCGATATTCCTGCTTCATTCTTAACTTGTTCTAAGATTAGAAAAATAAGCATCTGCTGTGCTCAGGTGTTTCGCTTCTGGTGTGTTTTTAGAAACAGGTTTTCATGTGAAACAAACCTTTGTAAAGAAAAAGGTTTGCAGATTTTGGTTATGAAGTTGTTTATGTTATCTTTGTAATATTTAAATCTTTAAAGCCTTCATTACATTAACTATGAATTAACTGAGTTCAAGTTTGAAGCATACTGTTTGACCTGCACCTTTTCATAATGAACTTTTGATGGAAAGTTTAGGATTTTGGGAGGAAGAGAGGAGGCCCACAATACTTGTTTACCACAAATTTGATGGGGACAGGTTTCAGTGTCTGCAGAGCAGGTTCAGTTCAAGCTTACAAGCAGAGGCACTGGAACAGGTTGCCCAGGGAGGCTGTGGATGCCCCATCCCTGGGGGTGTTCAGGGCCGGGCTGGATGGGGCTTTGAGCGGCCTGGTCTGGTGGGGGGTGTCCCTGCCCATGGCAGGGGGGTTGGACCTGGATGATCTTTAAGGTCCCTTCCAACTCAAAACATTCTAGGATTCTAGGATTTTGATAGCAAGTGTCCCCTAGCAAGTTTTCAAGCACATGCATGTGGATATATAAACTGCCTGTTGTAAAACAGTCTTAAAAGAAAAATATCTCAGCAGTTGTCATTATTATATGTGGGATGTTATCAATAAACCAAAACAGGTGAGAAAGGAGAGAAAAAAAATAAAATGTGTTTGCCATAATCCAGGTTGTAAATTTATCTGGGCTTTGCTAATAAACATTAATCATCAATGTTAATGATGCTTGCATTGAAGGTTCCATCACCTCAAGCAGTCCCACTGCCCAGCCTGCTGAAGTGCTGTTACAGGCCACTCCTCCCCACAGACGCGCTCGGTCTGCCGCCTGGTCATATATATTTTTACCTGAGGAAGCTTGGTGCGACCTCACCATCCACCTTCCTGCAGCCGTGCTGCTCAAGGAGATCCACATCCAGCCCCACCTGGCCTCTCTGGCGAGTAAGTAGATTCACTGATGTTGATGCCTGTTTGAAAATTTGAAGGGTGGGATTTAGAAATAATACGAAGAGTATAATCAGAGGAACTAAAGTGGACAGGTTGTTTCAAGTATGCCTGTAAAATAAGTTGAAAAGCTTGCCAATTCTGTGTTCCTTGAGAATGGAAGGCCCTGCCTCTGCTGATTTCTTCTATCTCGGTACATGTTTTGTGGTTGTGGTGTTAAATTTAAATATGCAAAAATTCTTGCCAAACTTCTCAAAACTTTCCCTAATGAGACTGTGATATTTGTCAGGGATCTTCAGGCAAAATGGTGTTGTATGGTGATTGGAATATAGTATGAGATTTTCACCTATTATTGTCATAGCTGTACTAGGGAAACGTGGCATTTACACTGACAGAACTTTTGATCATCATAAGTCTTTGAAATGAACTGTATACACCATGTATCGAAATGCTTATGCATCTTAACCTATACCGTCGCACAGGTCAAATATTCCAGCTGCAGTTCTGTAGCAGCATTTGCCTAAGATCATTTCAGTCGTGGCGTTCTGTATCTTTAACAGGGATACATGTTTAACACTTAAAATTCAAACCAATACAGATTTTTAAATAGTATTAAACCTTCTTATCTTACTCTATAGCTTGCCCTTCATCAGTATCTGTTGAAATAAGCGCAGATGGTGTCAATATGTTACCTTTGTCAACTCCTGTTATCACAAGTGGTCTCACGTATATAAAAATCCAGCTGGTAAAAGCTGAAGTTGCCTCAGCTGTCTGCCTCCGTCTCCATCGCCCTCGGGATGCCAGCACTCTCGGCCTCTCACAGATCAAACTGTTGGGCCTCACAGCCTTTGGAAACACCTCGTCTGCAACCGTCAATAATCCATTCCTGCCCTCTGAGGATCAGGTCTCTAAAACAAGGTAAGCCTCTACTATCAGTGGACTGAGGCATGTTCATGCCAGTTCATGCTTTTGTCTATTTTAGTTACATTTTCCGTTCTGAGACAGATTTTCCAGTAGCACACTGTATTCATGAGAACCTCATTTTGGAGTTGAAATTTTGACATTTGCAGAATCCGTTTCAAATATCTCAGAAAACTTGCTTTTTTTTTTTTTTTTTTTTTTACAGAGGGCAAATATAAGCAGTACTTCTCACTTTTTTGGTAGCATGCTTAATCTGCATTTGTAAAAGGGCGTGTTTCATCTCTGCAATGGTGAAAGAATACAAAGGATAGGAAAGCATTCAGCGTTGCAGGCTGAGTTTTTAATGGGTAGGCAGTTGTCCTAAAAGCTGGAGAAGCAATGTATTTCTTCCCCCTACTGAAGTCAACAGAGTTACATAAGTATTGGAGTAGGAATAGAACTAGGACAATGGGATGTTTTGTGGACGTCGTATCTAATAGTACTGTTTACAGACATTAGCACAATAGAAACTGAATGTTGTTGTGATTTTGGCATATCAGCAAGATTTCTTTTCAAAAGCTTTTATTTGTTTAAGTGGCATCTTGAGTTTTGTACTCGTTTTTAAATTAACACCAAACCAACCCTGAAGGATTTTTTTAGAAAAAAGGTGTTAAAAATTTCTGACCTTTGAATTTAATTTTTTGGGTGAATTTTTTGATGTTTCCTGGTTCTGAAATTTAGTTTACCAAATTGTATAAATTGTTACTTTTGAAATATTTAATTTTTGAACCTTAGTGTTTATAAATTTGAAAAAAGAGCATGGGAAAGTTTTAAAAACCTTTCTTCTTTTGCTGGGAAAAAAATTTGAGAGAGTAAGTAAATTTAGAGAACGTGAATACTGTCCAGTGTATATTTGAGAAAAGTGTATAACTGAAATTGGTCTTTGATCTTCAATATCGGTAAAGCAGATTTTCACAGCCAAATTTATATTATTGTTATATTTGTGCTTCAGAAAAGGTTGTCTTTAAGTCACATAAAAATAATCAGTATCTAAAGAAAGAAGGTGAGTGTAAATTCTTCATGTCTTGAAGTGTTTTATTGTGGCTTTCAGCTTAGTTTTATAAGTATCTCAATAAAATAATGGTAGTGATATGATAGATATATTCAATAAATTTGGATATAATTTTTGTTTAGATATAACATAAAACTTGCTCTTTTCTAAAATAATACATATTTAGGAGTAAATTATTCCTAAAATGACGTAATAAACTTCATTTAAGGTCTGTATGAAAGCTTTCTTTTTTTTTTTTTTTTTGAACTTTGGGAGATAAGGTTAGCTGTGAAAATAAGTTAACCTGTTAGTTTAGGACTTGTCAGTGAAACAATGCTATTTATTTCACCTGCAACTTAGATTGCCATCTTCTTCATAATGCTTGTTTAAACAGCAGTGTAGTATATTTTTTTGTGAATAAAGCCTAGTTAATGTTTTTTTCAAATTGATTCAATTACAATAGGTTTCCTTTTCAAGATTTATTATTAAAAGGAATACTGAATAATATTGCTAGAGAGAGGCATGGGTAAATGCTGTGGCTAACATTTTTAATTTCTGTGCTTTTTCTGTGTGCACTAAGGTTCACTGTATCTTATTGTAGATGTGTGTGACTGTAATAGTTTGTAAAGTCTAATAGTTTGTAAAGCTGTGCAGTTTTATAATTTTAATGCCAAGCACTATTGCAGAATCTTGACCTTACGTACAAATAAATCCAGTGGTGCCTAAGTGAGACAGTGTGCTGTTTCATGTTTCACATTTACGTTTTGGCCAGTTCCTTTCAATGTAACAACAACAAAAACCAAAAAACCCAAACCCATGAAACAGCACACCCTCCACCTACTTTCCCCCTATATATAAACAACCTTCTCCTCCACCTTCCACCCAGTAGGTTGCCCCTGTTGGAAGAAATATGTATGTGAATCGAGAAATCTTGGGAAATTTAGTAATAAAACTTGCAGGATCTTGACTCTCCCTACCCACAAACTCTGCCTTTCTTACAATGTTAAGCCAGTGATTACAGCAGCATTGCTACTGAAAATGACTTTGTGGTCTTAAATTCAGTCATTTTAATTTGCTTTTCTCAGATTACGTCTGAGCATGTCACAGCAGTTTTCTGCAATACTTGTCCTAGAATCTAATACAGGTATTTATGTTATAGATGAAAAAGAAAATAATAAGAAAATGATATATTAGCTCATTTTCGTGTGTTCCTTTTCAGTATTGGATGGTTAAGATTATTACACCACTGCCTCACTCACATAAGTGATTTAGAAGGAATGATGGCTAGTGCTGCAGCACCCACTGCGAATCTGTTGCAGACATGTGCAGCTTTACTTATGTCACCTTATTGTGGTATGCATTCTCCAAACATTGAGGCTGTGCTTGTAAAAATTGGGCTTCAGTCCACCAGAATAGGCCTGAAATTGATTGACATTCTTCTAAGAAACTGCTCTGCATCAGGGAGTGATCCTGCAGGTGAGCGCAAAGTTTTTCTTTTCAGTTGTTGCTTGAAAACATTGCTTGTATAAATGTACAATGTTTTGTTATGCTTCTAAGTATCACAGTCTTTGTGGGTAGTTCTACAACAGTAAAGCAGTGCAAACAGGGTTGTTTTGATTTTTTGTGTAGAACATGTAATTAGGTGAACATTTTGAAGACACAACAGTAGAACAGCCTTAGTCCCGTTGATGGAAATTGGAGTTAAATAAGCTTCCATTTTGAAATATATGTTTGCTTCTGTGAAGTATGAGGTTGGACAGCTCTGTTGGAGTTTGTCATGTCTTTTTGTAACATGTTGAGGAAAATCGTACTAGTTAAACCTTTAAGTCCTGTGTCTGATGAAATTTGCAATAATTTTTCCTTCTCTAGCAAGGCTGAACATTGCATTGAACATACAAAATGCACAGTTCTGAGATAATGATGTGTATAAGAATTGCATCCTTATGTTAATGGAAAAACTCAATTCAATGTTAATATTACAATTCTGTAATAATTTCATTACTACTTTTAAAAAAATACATATGTAAGTACTTCTATTATTTCCCCTCCCCCCCTTTTTTTCTTTTAATGTGGCAAGATCTGAATAGCCCTTTACTGTTTGGAAGATTGAACGGTCTCTCTTCTGACTCCACAATAGACATTCTTTATCAGCTTGGAACAACTCAAGACCCTGGAACAAAAGATAGGTAATGTATTTGGATTCTCATGTGGAGCGTATACAAAAATAACCTGTTAAATAACAGCTTGATGTTACTACACAAAAACGGACTTTTAAAAAACTGATTGTTATGAGATAGCCTAAAAGTGCAGAAATCTAAAGAAGCTTTCCAGCTTTCCATTGCAGCTCCGTGCATCCTTTGCAAAGAATGCTATCCCTCTTTTTTTGCCTTTATAAAACTGATAAAACTTTGAGTGTTCAACTGACTTTTCTTTCAAATACTGAGAACTCCAACATCTGCTGTTTTCTTTCTCTGTAGAAAGAAAGCTTACGTTTGGCTTTCCAGGATGTAAGTGTTTTTAATTAATTTTTCCCATGTTAGTTATCTAAGTCTTGAGAAGACAGAGTTTGAGCTCACTCTTGAACATAGCTTCAAAGGAAGAGATAAATGTGTAATTCAGATTACTAAAAGACAGCAAGCTAATTTGGTTTTGGGTGTTTCTTTGACCCTTTATAATGTATTACATCATCTTGCCTTCCAGAATTCAAGCATTGCTGAAATGGGTCAGCGATTCCGCAAGAGTTGCAGCCATGAAAAAAAGTGGCCGGGTCAGCTACATTTGTCCAAATAGCTCAACAAGAGAGTATGGTCTTTTGATGCCATCCCCTTCCCATTTGCATTGTGTAGCAGCAATTTTGTGGCATAGTTATGAATTGCTTGTTGAATATGATTTACCAGCGTTGCTGGACAGAGAGCTCTTTGAGTAAGTAAACCGAAGTTTTGCGCCACATACTTTTTAAAACTGAATTATTTTGTTCACTGAAATGATATGACTTGAAGCACACTCATTGTGAAACAGAAGTGGAAATTGTCATCCCTGAAGCTAATTTGTAAAGTGAATACATAAATATATCTAAACAGGAAGTTTTGTTGTTCTAAACAGAAAACTGCACTTCACATATTCCAGGTATAATTGTGTTTTTAAAAAAATATCCAAAACAACACAGCAAATCCACGTGTGTACTTGTACATATGTGAAAGGTAAACTCTTGCATGCTTTTAGTTTTGTTTGTGGGTTTTTTAATGGTTAACTCTGGGCTGTTCTTGTTGAAATTGAGTGTTGGCAGTAATTTTCACACTACCTGTAGATCATGATCTTCATTAGTATCCTGTTATATATGCATTATTTTATTACTCATGGTATCCAATATCTGTAGCTGATAGATAAGAGCTTGGGGGGTGGGGAGGGAGACTGCTTTTTTTTTTTTTAGAGTTGCTGCTTTTTTCCAGCCATAGTCTGATTCGAAAGAAACAAAGCATAAAATCTTGAGTGAATCTTGAACTATGGATTTGCTGTTGTTTCATTCTAAAGGAAATATATACATTTAGTGACTCCAGATTGAAAATATGAGGTAACATTCCTAATTTATGTTGCTTAATCATTTCTTCTGTTTAAACAAAAGAAAAAAGAGAAGCCACATAGCTTTGTTTCATGAGTATTATAGAAATATAGCTGTTAAATTCCTGCACGTAGTAAAGCATCTTTCATTTGTACCATTGAATACAATTCCAGTTCAGGAAAGGAAACTTTGATAGCACATAATTTTTTTTGTTGCCCTTAGGAAACATTCATGTTCTTCTGCTACCTCACTGTCTTCTTTAGGCACAGTCAAACGTTCAGACACTGGGAAATGTGCAAGTTATGGTTATTGGTACAAGCATGGGGAGCTCTTCTGTGTGTGCATCGTGATGGTCTTTAGATACGTGACTACAAGCTAGACCTTTTCCAAAGACACTTCAGTGCTACTGTCATATAAATAATTGTTAATTCAAAATGAGCTAGTTCACTTTGGGAATCAGTTTAAGGATTTTAAATTGCATGTCAATTAGTCCTTTCAGGAATACGTTTTAACAGAAATGCATTTTCAGGATGGATTTTAACAATTTTAACATTGGGGAAGGAAGAACTCTAATAAAAATAGACTTCTTAAAATGGATAGCCCATTTAGGTTTATACTAATATAAAAGTGTGTTTCACAACTCAATGCCTGTCTTTTGGAGGAGGGTGTGTTGTTTTCATCCCAGGTCAAAATGAAGGAACTCTAATAAAGCTCTTGTACCTAGTTTGAATATGCGTGTTGCAATATAGCCCTGTTCCTCTACGTCCTGCCAAATAAAACTATAATTCATATCAGCCAGCATCTGGAGCAAATTATAAAATACATTTTTAATAAATAGAGGATTGTTGTCAGACATAAGTCTAAATAATTCTTCTAATAAAAATAACTTCTCGTGTATTCTTCATCCTCTTTGATATTTTCAATTTTGAAATATTTTCAATGATTCTAGTTATAACTCCTTATTTCTCATTCGTGTGATATTTCACTTTTGTCTTGGATATGTTTTCCCATCATCCCCATTTTCCATTACAATAGTTCTGCTTTGGCCAATGGATACTAATCTATTCCGTAGTTATTTTTTAATATCTAGTTGGAAAATAATCTTATTTTTCACAGAGCGTAAACTTATACAGAAAGTTTTGGCAGAAGGACTGTGTCAATATATAGTTGGAGAGGAGTTAAGGTGTACCTTTATTACATGTGAGCTTTGGGAAATTTTGACTGTCTTCTCGAAGTTACAGGTCATTTGGTCACTGAGGTGACTTTTTAATGTTTTGGAGGAGGTTTTTTACCAGCCATTCACTAGACTGATGATAGAGCTAACTTTTTGTTAGATCAATGTTCTGTTCTAGACTCGTGTCCCTTAGACTAAACGTAGAATAACACTTCCATCCAGAAGAGGGGAAAACAATTCTTGTCTTCAAATGGGAATGTGATATATGATGATACATCCAAACTTATTTAAAAATCTAACGTTCAAGTGGCACAAAGTGTGCATACACCTATGTATGTAAAGTTTAAGATAATGTAACTTATGTGTGGTGTAACGGTACTGTGAATGCAGTTCAGAAAACTGGGTTGTTTTTTTTTAAATACTTCTCTTCCTTTGAGCAAGCCTATAGGAAGAAATGATGATTTCACTATTTTACAAATGCCACTTCTGAAATTTAAGCTGAATATTAGAAGCTAGATTAGCTTTTGCGTTCATGTGCCTTGGATTAGCATTCAAGCACATGGTATTTGGATGGAAGTGAGTTCAAAAGTAGATGGGATTTTAGTATCTCTGAGGAATAATTCTGTTAACTTGCGTCCTAGTACAGGTCTAGTAAAGATAGCGAGAGTAACATCATTCAACCAACAAGATTGTTGCTGCTTTCATTTTTTTTGCAACATCTTTATGTAGAACCCTAACAAAAGAAGTTTTTTAAAAAATTGGAAACATATTAAAATACTTTCAATTCCTTCAAAGGATTAAGAGAGCTGTATGTAAATGAGCGTGTGTGTATGATCCTAGTAGCTGCAGCTTAGAGAGTTGAAAGCATGCAGAGGTTGCAGTTGGCTCAAAAATGCAGAAATTGTGACAAGTGTCAAAAGACTGAAATCCTGTCTTTCATGTGCAGCATGCCAGAAAAGTCGGCTTATTTCCATTTTAAATACGGTATGATGAGAGAAACTTAGACACAGGATTGAGGAATGCCTTTTGGGTAATGGATGTGCTGCTAATACTGTGATCCAAACAAGGCTTTCAAGCTCAGCTCAGTGTGGTTTACAACAGCTTCTGCAACGGTTAATTGTAAAGATAGAGTGGCAAACTATGTGTTGACATGATTTTCTGTATTCTGCAGGTCACTGTTTAACTGGTCCATGTCTCTTCCCTGCAACATGGTGTTGAAGAAAGCTGTCGATAGTTTGCTTTGCTCAATGTGCCACATCCACCCGAATTATTTTTCCTTACTCATGGGATGGATGGGTATCACTCCTCCTCCAATGCAGTGTCAACACAGACTGTCCATGACTGATGACAGCAAAAAGCAGGACCTTAGTTCATCTCTAACAGATGACTCTAAAAACGCACAAGCCCCTCTTGCACTAACAGAGTCTCACCTGGCTACTCTTGCTGCCTCATCTCAGTCTCCTGAAGCTATCAAGCAATTATTGGACTCAGGTTTGCCTTCACTGCTTGTAAGAAGTCTTGCTAGTTTTTGTTTTAACCATACTTCTAGCTCTGACTGCACTGCACAATCAATGGATATCACCCAGGACAGGCTCAGGAGGCATCACGTTCCACAGCACTTTAATAAAATGCCCATCACGGCAGACCTGGTTGCTCCTGTTCTCAGGTTTTTGACAGAAGTTGGCAACAGCCACATGATGAAGGATTGGTTGGGTGGCTCTGAAGTCAATCCATTGTGGACAGCACTTTTATTTCTGTTGTGCCATTCTGGTGCTACTTCTGGAGGACACAATGTGACAGCACAACAGACCAGTGCAAGATCTAGCTTGCTTTCTTCAACTGTAACAACAGGGTTGACCACTCAGCAGCGGACAGCAATTGAAAATGCAACAGTTGCTTTCTTCTTACAGTGTATTTCTTGCCATCCTAATAACCAGAGACTTATGGCACAGGTGAGAGAGAAAAAAAAAAATAAAGTTTTCATTTCTTTATTAATAACTACAGCCAACTTTTAAAACATTTAAATATTTTTTTTAAATTTCATCACATTTCTTAACCTTGCAGACCTAGTTGAATACAGTATAATTAAAAAAAAAAAATTAAGAATGACAATGCCCTGGTAACAGGTAGACTTCAGTAAAAAAATCAATGCCGTTCTCTGTTAATAATGGTAATTAATAATGGTTCTCTGGTAGTAATACTGCATTAAGCAGTGGGAAATTTTTGCTTTAGGAATTTGAAAGCTATTTTTCTAAATACTTCATTTTTTTTTATCTTTTTGAGTAGTCTATATGTTTACAATTACTTAGATGCTGTAGTCAATGTTTTGAACTTTTTTTAAAAAAGCCAAACGTATTTACTGCTCATATTTTCTTCAGTGATGCTCATTTCTGATCTGGTTTGAATGATAACTGCAAGGTAGATCATAGGCACTGCCTATTATGGCTGTGTAGAGCGGTATTTTATAGACCTAAATATAGAAATATTTTAAATCTGATGTCATTTTGCATTCCCAGGTTCTCTGTGAATTGTTCCAGTCGTCTCCTCAGCGTGGCAACCTCCCGACCTCTGGAAACATTTCAGGATTTATTCGAAGGCTCTTTTTGCAACTGATGCTAGAGGATGAGAAAGTGACTTTGTTTCTTCAGTCCCCATGTCCAGTAAGAAATTTTGACAACTATGTGGTGAACATGGAATAAATTTAGCCCTAACAAATAAATAAATAAAAATTCCTGGTGTCTTCAACTTTGAAGTGTCAGATGGCAGCTTTCCCTACTGTACACATTGCAGAATTTTGGAAAGGACTGTGTTGGTGAATTGTAACTCAGTATTTTAAAAGAAAATTGGAGGCACTGTTGTAAGACAAAGCCGTTGAAAATATACTGTTTCTGAAAGACTTGACAACTGAAATTTATCTTATGTAAGACTTTTTAATAGTATCCTTACACATTAGCAGCAAATACAGGTACAAGTTCTAGTCCTTCCAACAGTTCTTCATTGTCAGTTTCATTGAGGAACAGTTGTTGTTTTGATGCTTTAAAATTGGCGGAGATCCTTCAGCATTAGCCAAAACACCATGAAAAATTCTTGAGTGACAAATACTTGAATTGATAAAGCCGATGTATGCTTTTATACTTCCACATGCTTCACCATAAAACAGAATTATAATTAATGACTGCAGTGCTATGCTCTCAATTGAAAGCTGGGAACAAAGAAATATAGACAAAACAGAAGTTATTAAAATATCTGGTACTCCCATACAAGGAGGAATTTTCTGCTTTGGTTTCTGCTGTTCTTACTACATCTCAGAAGTAAAATACTACATGAGATAAATTACAGGAAAATTGGCTCAGATGATATAAAATGGGAAAGGAGGAACACAAACATTTAAATGTTTTATTTTAACTTGGCTGAGATGATTTGTTCACATGATCGTTGGTAATGGGAAGGTAACATCAATTTTCTAATAATTTGTTTTACACAGAACAGATTTTTACAGAATGTTACTAGGTATGTAAAAACAGAAAAAATATCTTGAAAAGAAGTTGTCAGATAATTCAGTTTCTTCTGTTAAAAACACCAGGAAACAGTCTATCCCTTATTACTGAGGAAAAGATTATTTTAACATCTAGAGAAAAACCTTAAAAATAGCGTGAATGTGCAGAATATACTTCTGGTATATCCAACAACATAACATTCTGAAGATTGGATCCCCATTTTTATCTCTCTGAGTTCTTACAAAATGTCTATTTTTATAAGCTAAATTCTGATTGTCATCAGGTATTAAATTTGTTTGATAATATCGCACAATAAGTTAGTTCTGTATGTGAATATTAGTAAACAGTTCCCCTGATAATAGGAGGAAGGGGACCAGTGGCTCTCTCATTGCAGAAGAGTCTGTAAGAAGTAAAGAATGACACAGAATGTCAACAGAGCTCAGGCTAAAATATATTACGTTGAATATTTGAAATATTTTTAACTATTAGTGACTTAGTTATCTGTCATAATAGCAAAAAGTAGATATTAAATCTAGAATAAAGTTCATCCTGAAGTCAGAGCAATGACTGTGTCAAATGACATCTTTCTCTACTCCGAGTAGCTGTTATTTTCCTAATTTAATTTCAAAATTAAGTGTTTATTTCATACATAATTGCAAGTCTCAGATACTCAATTTTTCTCTCACATATGGCTATATGAAATGGAGTTTTTTTTAACAAATATGATGTCATACTGTGTCTGATTCTAAAAATACTCAATGCTTTTGAAGTGAATTCAAAATCTTGAAGTGTGTTAAATTATTTCTGAATGTTAAAGTCATGTTAAATGTTAATTTTTATTTTTCTTTTCTTTCAGTTGTACAAAGGTAGAATCAATGCTACTAGTCACGTAATTCAACATCCAATGTACGGAGCTGGACACAAATTTCGTACTCTTCATTTGCCTGTCTCAACAACTCTAGCAGAGGTTCTTGATCGTGTGTCAGGCAAGTTTGCAATAGTTCGTGTTTTGGGGTTTTTTTAAGATGCGGTTTCAAAATAACATCCAAAATCAACAGCAAATAACCTACATAAACCAAGTATGCCGAAGATACGTATTTGTAGTGTTCAGCAATTGCTAAATATGAAACAGTGGTTTAAGTTGTAAGCTTTTGCATATGCCTTATGTTCCATGTAAAATGCATTTTTATTGGTTAAATAAATTTTTTTCCTTCTCTGAAACTCAGGTGGGGAGGGTGGGATTTTTGTTTCATTCATTTTTTGTTTGGTTGGGGTTTTTTTTGATTGGTTGGTTGTTTTGGGGGTGTTTGTTTGCTTTTTAGTATTAATGTGTTTTCAAATCTCTCATAGGATATTTACAAGACCATACAAAAGATGCTGCAAGTATCAGTCTTTAAAATGCTCTGTCTTTCATCCAGTGACTTAAATGTTCCCAAATTATATCAGTTAAATGTCCTGGAACGTAAAAGTTTATATGGAGGTGAAATTGTGTTGCTATGAAAAGGGCATTAATGAAGGCTCCATCTAATTTCTGTGGTTATTCATTTGCCTAAACACTTGAGTTTGCATACTAAATAGAAATTGAAAACCATAATTTACTTTTAGAGATTGAATGAGAGGATAATGTTATGGCATGCATTTATTTGTTAGGTTTTTTTTAAAGTTCAATACTTTGTTACGCTACTTGAGTATATATGGAGAGATGAACCCCTCTGTAGGGAGCTCTGTTGACCAGGTCTCCACAGACCATAATACGGATTTTGACACCTGAATGGTAGATGTCTTAATCTTAAAATTAATCATACCTTGAACTTTAGTGTTTATTCAATACTTTAGAAAATAGAGCTATATATTAAAAATTGGAGTTAGTGATCTTTTTTAAAATGTTGTCAAAGAGTAGAATTCATACGAAAGATGTTGTGTCTGTGCTAGAGCTCTCTAGATAAAACCACGCAAAGATGCAAGTTTATTCTCCTCAGGTAAGAAATAGAGCAAAATTTGGTAGGTCATGTTATACCAAAAATCAGTTTTAAGAAAGCCTAAATAATAAAAAATAAAAATAGAGGAAAAAAACCCCAGCACTTCCTCTTTACTCTCAAGATGTAGTACTCAATAGTAGCAAAGTCAAAGATCATCCCAGCAATTATAATTTTGCCATTTTGAAGGTGTGCACTAGCTGCATATATACCTGACTAGGTGTGTATGTTCTTATGTGTAGATATATTTGTATGTGTAATTTTTTTAACTCAGTGTAGATCATCTTTAATTTCTGAAGCGCATCTTCATGGAGTTCAGAGGAACTATTGCTTTTTTATATCTACTGAAGATCTTTACATCAAAATTGTTAATAAAGTCATTAGGGCAATAAGTATATTACCTAACAAGATGACAGAAGTGCTATAAAGATATTTGTCAGAACACTACACAGAATGTGATGTGCTTTGGGATTTTAATTAAAAAATAGTAAAGCCTAAAAAAATATTTGATGCTTACTTATCAGGAAATAATTTATTATTTCTGATAGAATTCTGTGTTCATTGGCTGTCCAGACACAGTCATGTGTGGAATGTGACCAAGATCTTTTAGATCCTTGTGTAATTTATGGTCAGAATTGCTGCAATGCGTGAGGTAGTCACTGTATATGAGGTAAGGACCAGTTGTTGAGCAGTGACATAAACTGCCCGGAACAAGCTGCCTTAGTGGTGTATTGCAGTCAACTTGATAGCCAGTGCTAATAGGCACTGGGGAGGGGAATGTGATGATGTGATGCCTGTAATTGAAATTGATCAAATGCTGACTTTGTAGGGCGCCATAACTTTGGGTTTTGCTATGGAATTGTTATTCCTCAGCTTAACTCGCATTTTAAATTGGAAGAATTAATTCTGGAAAAGTTCAGGTTCTTTTCTGTTTCCATTCCTTATCTAATGTGATTTCTCTGATTGTATTAAAAGCTTGGTGGTACTTGTATACCATTCCATGGTTAGGATATAGTAAAGAAGACTTGAATATATGAGTAAGCTGTGTTTTGGGGGTGACAGAGAAGGGATGGACTGGGGGTGGAAAGGAAGAAAGGATTGCCACCACTGCAGCAGCAGGAAATCATGAAAATCCTGTGTCACAGGCTGTCCCTTGGCTTAACTTTTTTTTTTCTGAACTATGGTGTTAATGTCTCAAATTGATCCTGTCATAGTTTCTGCAAAAGGAAATCACAATAAGCATGTCCATTTCATACTTTTTCTCCGAGTCTTTAAAATGAAAGGGAGATGTGGGGTGGGTGGGTGCTCACTTTATTGCTAAACCTGCTGCTCGCATCCCTCCTTCACCGTAGGAAGAAAACGTGCTGTATCTCTGCAGATAGAATTGTCTAGGATGAGTACTGATTATTGTTTTGTATTTCATTCCCCTTAGTTTTAAGTTAATGGTCTTGGCTGGTCAGGAAAATTGCAAACCAAATGTGGATCTTACCTGAGTCTAAAAATACCATTGCTTAAACTTCCTTAATAATTTTATTAATGACTTCTAACTTCTTCAGCAAAATATATGGGCATTCAGTCCATGGGACCAAACTAGAGCAACTCGGAAGTTCAATAACAATAATGAGAATTTTTAAAAAAGCAAACACCCAGTCTAAAATAAATATATGTAGTGTGTGTATGAATACTGGGTCATGAGCAGCAGCAGTTTCACACTATCTTCTATTGGTCTGCACTACTTTCTAACACAGACATAACCAGTGTCCTCAGTTAAAAATCGTAATATATTTCCAAGCAGGTCAAAGCATATCTGTTTCAGCACTTCACCCACTGGTGATGTACAGTTAAAGGTAACTGGATGGTACTGGTAACTCTGTGTTTATAGCTTAAGGCTGCTATGACTACGTGGAAACAAGTTACTACTCAGAAGCAATTAGAGAATTATTTGGCCATTTTGGTGCCAGTGTTCTACCTTACAAGGTGTGAAATAGTCCATTGTCACCAGTAATCAATGATTTAATAGTTGCTTGCTGATATTTGTGATCAACACTAGTGGCTGAACCAAAACGGTTGAACTGCAGTAATCTAGTGTTCACTTAAGCAAACAGCACAAGGTTTGGATGTGTAATGTATTTCAGACATATTCAAGTTTCAAAGGAACAATTTTACTTGCCAGTTCTGAAGTTGAGTCAGTATATAACACTAGGCACCCAAATCTAAATACAACAATTTATTTAAATAAGTATGCAAGTGTCCTTAAAAAAAAGTTTTGGGATTTTTTGTTTGGTTGTTTTTTGTTGTTGTTTTGGTGGGATTTTTTGGTGTTTTGTTTTGGTTGGTGTGTTGTTTTTTTTTTCTTTCTGTTTCTTTTGCTTAATCTCATTTTTGATTGGTTGCAGTGGTGTTTTAACATGAATATGCTTGACTCATCAGGTAATGGTTTTAAGTTGTTACAGTTCTACATTGTCAGACGACAGATTTTTGGGGAAATAGGAGACCAGAATTATCATGATACCTTAATTCATGGATATTTATAAGACTATTACTGCCTGGGATGGAATTCTAAGACACTAAAGTAGTTGAGAATAGTCTTGTTAATAGCCTAGAAGCTGTAACAGAATCAACTTGATATCTTGAAATCCCTTTCTCTCCTCTTTTTTCTCTGTGTATAGATACACCCAGTATCACAGCTAAGCTAATTAACGAACAGAAGGAAGATAAAGAAAAAAAGAATTATGAAGAGAAAGAAAAAGTTAAAGCAGAAAATGGATTTCAGGACAATTATAGTGTTGTTGTTGCTTCTGGTATGTTTTTTTCTTCTGCCTTCTGAAAAGGATCTTTCAGACATTGGCGGGAGGGAAGGAAATCATATCTGCCAACAATTCTTATTAACAAGTAATGGTTAGAAAAATTGTAGTGCCCAATTAATCTAACTGGCTGTTAGGCAGCAAAGATCGGTTCCTGGTAGAACCGCTGACTCTAGCAGATTATATACTTTGACAGATTTGTACCTAAATGTGTGTATCAATGATATGTTTTGGATGCTGTTGCTAGTGCATTTTACAGGATTTTGTAGAGACATACATGGAGCTTGGATTATGACAATATATTAATATTTGTGTCCTGTTACTGTGGTACTACCTCTACGTTTTTGCAGTGGTTGGTGCATCAGAGTTTGATCACCTTCTCCCACAATAAGCTTTGGAAATAAAAGGATTCCTATATTTCACATAACTGGTGGTACTCTGCTAAAACCTGTCAGATGGAGATCTAAGCATAAGCCCATATTATTCCACTTGGAAACCACAGATGCAGGATTTTCTTCCAAAGCATTTGCCTTCTAAAAGCTAATGTGAAGATCCTTCTGAAATCATTCATGTAAACCCTTCTCCTGTTTACAGGAGAAAGAGGTTATAGATTGAACATAGTAAATTTGCAGTGGTACAGGAAGATTACAGTTCAGATGATGGCTGTGGAGGTCATTAGTCTTTTGGTTTGAAGTTCTGGTGTGTTTGTGAGAGAGAGATTAGTGAACTTCAAACTACCCTTTTCCTATCTAGCTTTCTGCATTCATTGAGCTACCTCAATTTCATTTACACTTCATGAAGCATGAAGAAGAGATGTTGATTTCCTTTGACTTCTGGCACCAATATTTCTTAAGCTTTTTATTTCAGATTTTTAGATGTAGATATAACTCTAAACTCAAGTGTTAAATAAGGCAGCAGCTTCATGGATCTTGGTATATGTTTAAAGCAACACTGCTGATTTTTAATTACAGCATCTTTATCTGGAAAGATATTTGCAGTAGGTGCCACTTCAATAGGGTAAACATGTTTTAGTAAGATTTAAAATATTAATAGGTCCAAGTGAGGGGTTAAAACATGAATAAAGAATCTGAGAAGAAAAAAAGTAATATACCAGGCTTGAAGATAGGGCATAGCACATCTCATCCCAGTTGCATCTCTGATCATGCTGCCTGATATAGCCCATTCCCTATTTAGAAAGAAGCAGATTTAAGTTTTCCCATGTTTTTGCTTGTATTTTTTCCAGGTGATTAGAACAGTTTAATTGTAAACTTAATTAATTTGCATTTATTTACAACCTGTTTCTGAAATATTTTCTTTTTTTGTCTTTATCTTTTTATGTATTCTGGGTTTTCTTAGTGTCCTCAGAGCCTCATGTTCCTTATTGGTAAAATTAATAGAGTATAGATGGCATTTGGAGCCTGATATTCCTGAGACAAGCTAGTTTAGTATACAGAGATTACTGGAGAATGTGTTGCGTATTTTAACTGCTCCTACTTAATCAGCTGAAACCAGAGTATATCATAGCATTGCAGCTATGGATGTTGCTAGTTTTCCAGCTGCTCTTGGCTGATTATGAGGCAGTAGTTTTATGAGTCTTTTTATATGGACCTGCTGAGTTTTTACTTGGTCTGTCACCTGCATAGAAGGGTACATGATAGTAGTATAATTTCACTGTACCTTAAATCAACTTAAGCTGTCCCAAAATGTGGCAGTCTTGTTGTATAATGTCAGTAAGTTTTTATGTTCCTATTTTGCCTTTTAATTTTCATGTAGTGCTTACATTAAAGGTTTTGACCTCGGCAAATTTAAGCATGTTTAAGGACACCTTTCATCACGTGCTATTGTTAGTACTGTAGCTGAAGTCACATTTGTAGGCCAGACGAGTGGTTGTTATCTGTTGTTTGGCTGCTGAAATGTCTGTCAGTTTGTCTTTGTCTTTCTTGCTTTCAATTGAAAAAACAACCTAAAAAAGTTTTACTGTAGGGCCCATTACTAGACACGCTCTTTAACTAAGTTTGAGCAGAATCAGTATTTTTTGCCTTTTTTTAATGGATGATATCATCTAGTACAGTTACGGTTTGGTTTATGTTTGGGGCTCAGGAGGATGCACAGCCTTGTAACTGTAAAAAGGCCGGGATTATATCCAAATATATTTTATACATGAATGCTATTCTGATAGTTAATTTGCCAGTGCTGAAAAGTTTGACCTTCTTTGCTGTTGTTGAAGGTAACAAGTACATCGCATCTTGGCTAACTGAAGTTACTAAATACCAGAATGACTTTGATTTTTTTTTTTTAATTTTTTTTTTTTTTTTACTTCTGTACTAGGTTTGAAATCTCAGTCAAAAAGAGCTGTTTCATCCACGCCTCCACGTCCACCATCAAGACGAGGAAGAGTGATGGCAGATAAAGTAGGTACCTCTTCCTCAGGAGGAGAAGCTTCCAGCAAGACCATTAGTGTTCCAGTCTTTCATCTATACCATAAACTTCTACCAGGTAACTTTAATAACTGTTTTTAAACTTCAAAATCATGGTCTTTTTCAGTGGCTGATACGTCATCAGAAAGTAGATGTAATGCTAATGGATGTCTTTTATCCTTTTATTGAGCGTCTTGAATGTAGAGCCCTTCTGGGTTGGGTAATAGCTTTCAACTGGAAGTGGAGCATTTTAGCATCATAGTAGCTTGACAAAAATAACAATTATGCTGATATTCCGTGAAGTTTAATTCCTTGTTCCTAAATAAAATCTCAAAAATGTTCCTACTTTCACTCAGAAATAAAAGGGGGCGGGAGGGTAGGTTTGTAAGGTGACTCACATTTTCTTTAACCAACAAGGCACAACTAAATTAGTATTCGAGTCCTGTTATTTTATGTTCTGAGTGGGCAGCCAGCTTTCATTACTCTCTGGAAAGTTCATTTCCCAGTTCAGGAATATTCTTGAATTCCGTAATACCCGTGTTTTCAAAACCAGCATGTCTTAAGTTAGCCATGTTTTACATATAGCAGATATGTACTCACACTTTATCAGGAAAAAGCTGGTGGCAATGTTGTAGTTGGGGCATAGAGAGAGGTCTCTCTCCTGTAGAGAGAGATTGG
Source organism: Limnodromus scolopaceus (assembly GCA_028565335.1). Lineage (NCBI taxonomy): Eukaryota > Metazoa > Chordata > Aves > Charadriiformes > Scolopacidae > Limnodromus > Limnodromus scolopaceus. The sequence continues at coordinate 35,271,310 of JAOXNO010000024.1, read as the reverse complement.
TGTGACTGGAATTCTTAACCTTACGTCAGAGATAAAGAACAGGAACATTGTTGAAACACTTTAATATTATGTGGAAGAGCTTCTTATCTGTTTTATAGTATAAAAACAAGGAACTAACTAATGGAATTAAGTGGTAAACTTCTCACCATTTTCACCCAATAAAAAATTAATTTTAGAACTCGCTACAGAATTACTGTCCTCTTTGAGACTGTCCTCTAGCAATTGTTAGAGGGATTGTTATACTTGAATTAAAATATCTAAAATTGATACAGTTAATGCTACTATTTTGGAAAGGAGATGAAAACTCAGTGCCTGTTTCAGTATCAGCTGGTAAAGGTTGACTGTCTACTAATGGTAATGTAGACCATTCTGTGTTTGTGACTGGTTGATCACACATCTTGCGCAACAGCCAGTTGTTAACAAAAAAAGAAGCCATGGAAAGCAGAATCGGTGAAGGAACAAAAAGTGCAGAAAACTTCTTCACTTGCACAACGGGAAGACATTTTTAATTTTCATTTCTTAAGACACCATTTTCCGTTGAAGAAACAGGTTGCTACTAAAGTCCTTCCTGGAAGTTACGTTACTTGATTAAGCACAGTCAAGATGAAATGGGCATACTAAGTGTATTTTATGATCCAACTCTAAAACAATTCACTTTATGTGTAAGTCTATCTATTATCAGGGAAATATTGTTTTGCCTTAAGAGTTACTTGTAATTTCAGGAGAGAATGTATTCTTTGTAAACAACAGAGTGGCCAAAATCTTGATTTCAGTAATCAGTTTGGGCTGTGTTGCATGTGCATTTCAAGTCTGTGTTGCTACTGAGAAAGGAATGTCAGTGCCAGGAATACCTTTCTTTGTGCTGAGCTGTGTCCCAGCATCAGAGTAGTGACTACGCTTGCGACTAATATAACTGAAAAAACTGTGGGTTTCTTTGGTTTTCACTTTTTTCCATTTTATGGTCACACACCTTTCTTGCCACCACAATTCAAGTTTGATGCAGGGGTGGGGTTTGAAAGTAGGGGACAGGCTTAAAATGCACATGAAATTACAGCCTTAGCCATTTGTTAAATATGCCAAGCGTTTGGGCTCTCAGCACGGGGCTGCCTTAGGGAATATTGGCATAGTTCTTTGGTAGTTGTTTCTAAACTGATGGGCCCCTTTTCCCAAGAGAACAAATGTTAAAATTAAGGCTCTGGTTTGGAGCCAGATAATATTTAGTCTACTTGGCATCTGTGATACAAGTAATGAACAGCACCTGGACATGTATGTTAAAATAATTTAATCATAATGTTCCTCTCTGACTCAATGCTATTGTTGTTTAGGCCAACCGTTACCAGCTGAAATGACGCTTGCCCAGCTTCTGACTCTGCTGTATGACCGTAAACTCCCTCAAGGATACCGATCAATAGATTTGACAGTTAAGCTTGGTTCCAAAATCATCTCGGATCCGAGCTTATCCAAAACAGACTCATTTAAACGACTTCATACAGAAAAAGGTAAATGTTCTTACTTTTTTGGTAGCTTCATTTTTAAAATGCTTTTATTTTGGACAAAAATGTTCTTGATTTTCTTAGTAAGAAAAGCAGTTTTCTATGTTTACTTAGGTGATGTTCCTGAGCCATTCTCTACAAGACAAGTGCTAAACATGATAAAGGACAAATTTCATTGCCTGTCTTTAGATTGTATCTGTAAGATGCACCAATATGGTTGTTCTGGTTTCACTTTTCTTCTTTCGTTATAGTGTTGTATATGATACGATTATGATTGTATAGATACCTCGTATTTTATTTCTTGATGTGTATACCACTTCTCTGTAGTAAGTGTTTGTGCTGATAACCAGGGCAGATTAAGTGATGCAGGGACTGTCTGAAACCATGTGAGCTATAGAAGCCTGTGAAATTTTTCATTGCAGCAACTTGGGTATTTACATGCTTCTTTGAAAATGGGAATTATTCTCAGGTCCACCTAAACAAGTCTTTTAACTCTAGCTTTTAAAAACATTATTTTTAACATTTTCTAATATAGTCTGTTTCTTGCTAAGGTTTTTCCTAATTGCTTGCTATCTACTTATAGCACTGGGGAAAAGGGAGGGAGGAGCTGTATCCCAGGAATCTGTTTTGACATATTTTTTATATCATTCCTTTAGGGAAGGACTTAGAGGGATGGGACCTTGAAATTAAGTTTAGGTGGTCTGCTGATCACCAGCCTGCTGACACAGCATGGAATTACAAAGTTAATCATTCAGCTATTTTAAGACAAGAGCTTCTTGTAAAAACTGTTCACTTGATAGATCAATCTCCTTCTAGAAAAGATAATGAATAGAAAGAAGAGTTGAAAAAAAAAAAGCCTGTTTTCTTGCTGTCTGGTTCTAAGTATTTCATGACTCCATATGACTGGATATACAAATCTTACACACTATTGAGAGGCCTTTCTCTTTCAAATAATATTTTTGGTTTGCTGTCTTATGTATAATAAATATTTTTCTATTTGAATGAAACTCAAAGGTCATTAGAGGAGATTCAGTTTAGTAGTAGAGTTCCATATGAAAACATATGAAGGTCCTCTTTGAACTTTCATTAAGTTCCAAGACTTTTTTTTTCTGAACTTGGGACTAATACTTTTGAAAACTTGAATTTGTCATTAGAAATCCATTGATCTCTGCTGCTATACAGCACAATATTAGTTACATTCAGTTGTTTCACAACCACTAGTCATCAATTATGAAGATTAGTGCTACTGCTCTTTCATGACTCGTTTTTAATATCTATAGAAATCATTCTTATATGTCAGTATTTCCTTACTTGCTACTTAAGGTAGGCTTTTTTTTTATCTGTGGTGGCTATATTTTATAGCTTCACATGGTGTCTCCAGAGCCGCATTTACTACTACTATACTTGAGGGAAAGTGTCATTTATTTAGTTTTTTCCTGAGTGCCTCAATGCCTTTGTTTGAGATCAGCAGCTCTCCATAGCTGAGGTGCATTACTTCACTAAAAACTTGTAGAACATTCATGAAGGTGAAATGGTTTAATTTGGGTTATAAGATTAATGAAAGCAAGTACTACAGAAGCATACTGAAGTGTAACTCCTTGCAACGATACTTAAGATGTGAAAGGAGTGGCATTATATTTGCACTCATAATAAAAGATCTGTCTGTACTCTGATAATGTATTTTTCAAGCGTCTTTTGCAGAGAAGCATTTGGCTGTAGTGACTTTTCTGTGCATTCTGAATATCTGTGTGTGTCCTTTGTTTTCTTTCTTTGGGAAGGCTTACAGCTTTTTGCACTGTAAAACAGAGGGGCTAGTCTACCTTCAAAATCTTTGTTTTGCAATTTTTCTTATAAAGGAAATGAAACCTTTCTTGTGGTGTGATCAATTCACGCCATTGCAAGCAATCAAAAAATCATGTTCAACCTAGTGTGGTGACATTATCCACACGTCTGATGGAAGGTGGTCCCTTGCCGAGACCATCCTGTTTGCAGACATCCTCTCTCACTGTGTCTGGTGATAGGGAAAACTTCCACAGGGGTGGTTTCTGTTTGTATCCTTATGAACAGTAGCCATTAAAGCTCTATGTACTCAAAGTGTTAAGTTTGAGTTCTTTCTTACAAGGATTATCCTGCTTTGGAAGTGTATTGACCTTTTCTATTTCTCAGTACTTCAGATTGAATTAAGGAAAATTGATGTACGTGCTTCTACGTATCCTTGATTTGAGCTTATTAAATCTGATACTTTGATCACATAGCTCCAAAGCAGTGTGCTCCTCCCACAACATATCCATGATGTCCTTGTAACCTGGGGCTTCTTGCACATTTAAAAGTTGAGAATAAAGATGGGGAAAGGCCTGCTGTTCCCTGTTCCTTTTCAAATTTGGGAAGAAAAGATTTTAAAAGATAAAGTATCTGTGGTTAAAACTCTTTTTTAAAAAGTTAATTTCAGTAGTTGCATGAATTATGCTTTAATGTGCCTCTGTGTTTTTACAAAAATATATTAAATGATGGCATGTGTGCATACAAACATTTGATGTTTAATCGTGGATTTTAAGCTGAGTGTCAGACTGCTCACAGCAAAGAGATACTGAAACCACTTGATCTATGCTGCGTTTTGATGTGGTTATACTGCAAAGGTTTTGAGGCCCACTGCATTATAGTGGGTTCTTTAGCTGAAATAAATTGAATATTCATTGTGAAGTTTGCCTGTGGTAACAAGAAGAGAGTTAATTTTTGGCAAAATGAATTGTGCTAGGGTTCTGAGTATAGTTTGTTTGCGTCATTGTATAAAACTATCAGGGTTTTGTCCATTGTACAAGATACTACAGTGCTTAGTCATAAACTGGGAGGATGGAGGCTAGTAGAAAGTAAAAAATTGAGATCTTGATCTTTTTTATGGGGAAGAACAGAATTAAATTTCACAGCTTTTGGCAGAGGGTCATTTTGACAGCTCACAGAGAGGAGATGTGAGAATGGTAGGTGTGGTGAGTGAGAGGTGATAGGATTTCATGGATAGTGACTTAAATGATGGGAAAGGGCAAACAAAAAAAAATTCTTGTTCGACATTTTTGAGGAAAAAGCAAGACTAATTTAAGTAAGGTTATCTTTCCTTTCTTCAACCGTGAACTCTTTATCGGAGAGTAACAAGCCTACTCTTATCTCCTAGATGAAATACAGTGTTAAAAAACACCGTACTTCTGAAGTTAACAAAGTTTTGAAGGCATAGATCATATTCTAATAAAACATAAAATTTTAATACCTAACATGTAACCATGTATAAATAATCCCAAATTATGATGTAGATCTGCTATCATTGGCAAAAGGTACCACAGATACTTTTATTTTCTTTTGATACTTTTGTACTCATTCATTTCAGGTTCTTGAGTCAGCTTTTGCTTAAGCAGGATCTGCTACTTTTGAAGCATACTTTTAAGTGAGGATGAAGAAATAAACACAATATTGATGATGATTTATTGATTTCTTTTACCCTGTGTTGTTGTAGAACATGCAGATTTACTGGGACCTTGCCCTGAAGATGAAGCCATCAGTCCTGGGGATGAGTGTATGGATGCAGTCCTAGATGAATCGCTTCTTGAAACCTGTCCCATACAGTCTCCACTGCAAGTTTTTGCAGGAATGGGTGGATTGGCCCTCATTGCAGAGAGACTCCCTATGCTTTATCCTGACGTAATTCAGCAAGTGAGTGAAAAAATCGATGTAGAAAAACATGCTGAGAGTGTTTTATTTATTTGCTTGAGGACAGTATTTTCCTTGTATTTCTCCATGGCTCAGTTTGACATCCCAGATATGCGGGCAAGCTGCTTTAAAATAGGCGAGTGCATAACTCTATGCCCAGTCCAGCTATACACGCTGCTTCCCTACGCATGTTATAGGTGCTTGAGTGTCTATGTCCTCGTGGAACAAATGCATGAATTCAGTGTTGCTGCTTGCCTTACTTCTGTTAATTTGTAAAATATCTTGGAGGGTGCAGTAACATAAAGTTGCTGATGTACTATAAAGCCATACTTGCTTATCATTTAATAGCTTATGTAAATCATAGAATAATAGAATGGTTAGAGTTGGAAGGGACCTTGAAGATCATAGTGTTTCACCCCCCCCTGCCGTGGGCAGGGACACCTCCCACTAGACTAGGTTGCTCAAAGCCCCATCCAGCCTGGCCTTGAACACTTCACAGGATGGACCATCCACAGCTCTGGACAACGTGTTCCAGTGTCTCATCACCCTCACAGTAAAGAATTTCTTCCTAATATCTAATATAAATCTCCCCTCTTTGAGTTTGAAACCATTACCCTTTTTCCTGTCGCTACACTCCCGGATAGAATCCTTCTCCATCTTTCCTGTAGGCCCCTTTTAGGTACTGAAAGGCTGCTGTAAAGTCTCCCTGGAGCTTTCTCTTTCTCCAGGCTGAACAGCCCCAACTCTCTCAGCCTCTCCTCACAGGAAAGGGGCTCCAGCCCTCTGATCGTGCACTCCAGCTGATCATTGACATAGAGGGCAACACCCCCTCCTTGTCTCTCCTGCCTGTCCTTCCTGAGGAGCCTGTATCCTTCCATTTCAACAATCCAGTCATAGTAGCCACCCCACCACATCTCCATGATGCCAATAAGGTCATAGTCCTGCAGGCGTGCTCACGTCTCCAGCTCCTTGTGTTTATTCCCCATGCTACGTGCATTTGCATAGTAACGTTTAAGTTGAGCCCCAATGAAGCTGACTTACTGGCTGGAGTGGCTGGAATTCCTTTGTGCTATACTCCAGGCTCTCTCCTGTTGACCTTTGACCATTCTCCAGGCCCTGGGCATCTATTACTGACTGGTATTGGCATCATATCAGTAGGAGTGGGAATGTACTCTCAGAGGAATTTTTTATGGTTAAGTGAAATTCAGTTCTCAAAGCAGATAAAATTATTTTAGATTTATTATTATAAATAACTGTATAATCTTAATTAGCTTTATAATAACAAATAACATGTCTAAAGTAAAATTATATACTAAATAATACATGTCCTATTTATTTATATACTTGTAATTATATATAGAATTTCTCTGGGGGTGCTGGTAGGCTTTTCAAAAGTGTCGGTCGTGGCATTAGTGTGGAATTACTCCTCGGACTGCCATTCTAGGTAACAATCTTGATTAAAAAGGGGAAAAAAATTCTATTTGGTTATATTTTTGAAATTTTTAGCTGATATTTCTAATAGGAAAGATTGTGAATATCTATTCCCTTTGAAATTAAATTAATCATGAGTTAAGTGTGCTGTTCAGTACCCTGACTGCAAAAACATGGCAGGCATAGGAACCCTGTAGTGGGACTGGGTATTTAGTATGACTTCTTTTCTAAATAGGACTTTTTAGAGGTCTCGTATCAGGCCTGTTCAAAAATTGAAAGTTAATGAAATGTGTTCACATACGCATTTACTGTATTTTGAAATCTGAGAGAGGTAACGTCCTCTGTATTGAAGAAGAGAGATTCATGAGATTCTGCAACTGATGAAAGGCAAATTACGACCGTGAGAAATGTCATCCTTTTTCTTCCTTCTTTTTCTGTAGTCCTGGGAAGTTATTTTCTTTTCACAGTTTTTTAGCTTGAGATATGTTTGGATTCAAATACTGAATAAGAATTCTGTGATCCATAAAAAAAAATTGAGTACAATAACGTCAAATAGAAGATTCAGAGCGAAAACTGATGAATTCTCCAGACTCTTCAGTCCTTAATTTTACTTTCACATTTCTCTGTCAATGATACTTCTGATTCTGTAAACTTTGTTTTTTAAGTTCTCCCTAACTAGTCTCTTAATGTAGATGATTGTAATAAATGCAGCTAAATGTGGCTTTAACTTTTAATTAGGAATTTGGTATTCTGAATAAATTCTGCAAGAACTCTTCAGATTAATCTTTTCCAGGTTAGATCTGCCTGATGATAAATACTAAAATTTTAGATATGATTGCATAAGTTCATCTGTATAGCATAAAAGCCTGAAGCTTCAGTGATGTTTAATTATGCGAGGGACCTGGGTGTCATGCCTTCATTTTAACTGAGTCTGTGACTGTTTCCTGGGGAATTGTCCAACTGTTATCCCCCTTAAACTCTGATTCCCACTAAGCCTGGCTGCTTAGTACAGTGTTAGTTTGTAAAATAGAACTATAGACTGTTGTGTTAAAGCATAATAGTAATAAAGCCTGCCAAATCAATCAAAAGCCCCAAAGGAGCACAAGTTGCCACAAGACTAAGATACCCAAATTTCTTCTTAGTTTTTAAAGGTATTAGAATTGTTCTCCTTTTTGGTATATGTAATGAAAAATTAACCACTTGAGTTCACACTGTTTAATGTTAAAATTAAAAGGGCCATTTCTTATTTAACAGTCTAATATATAAACTGATTTTTTGTTGTTTATTTCTGTGTAATGCACGTCTCCCATTCCTTTAGATTTTAAGCAACACGTTTTTAACTGAGGATTTTAGTGACAAAATATAGTTGCTTGCTTGTGTAGGTGGGACTTTCTAGAACAGTGTTGAAAATGCAACAAGTATGCCCTTTTTAGCCATTTAGCCTTGTGCCTGTATCTGTAAATGGTAATGTATTTCATGTGACTTTTAAATGGTGTCCTATATTAAGATCGTATGTCCTTTAGATCCTAACTTTAATAAAATTTGTGCCTAGGTGATTAACTGAAAGACTGCCAAATATTTTGTTTTTGTTTTGGTTGGTTAAGGTGAGCACTCCGGTGGTTACATCGACCACACAGGAAAAGCAGAAGGACAGTGATCAGTTTGAGTGGGTTACCATTGAACAGTCGGGGGAATTGGTGTATGAAGCACCAGAAACAATTGCTGCAGAACCTCCGCCGATCAAGTCAACAGTTCAGACTATGTCTCCCATACCTGCGCATTCTTTGGCCGCCTTTGGTTTATTTCTTCGTCTCCCGGGCTATGCTGAGGTGCTGCTAAAAGAACGGAAACATGCTCAGTGTCTATTGAGATTGGTGTTGGGAGTTACAGATGATGGTGAAGGAAGTATGTGCTGCAATTACTACATTTCTTTGTAGACCACGGCTAGATTGTTTTATTTAAATTTATTTACACTGTAATGCTTTTATCAGGAAGTTAGAATTGATTTATGCAGAACTGTGTTGGTAGCATCTTTGATAGTCTGTTGTCCCTAAATATTAAATTGTCTGGCAAAGTTTTGTCACAATCATCAGTATTCAAGTGTTATCATCTAGATGTCAGAGTAATTGTAAAATAACTGCTGATAAAACTTCCAGTGACATTCAAGATGACAGTGTGCTCAGACATAGCAATCTGAGTAGCTGGGTATGCTCAACTAATTGAGAAAAAATCATATAATCCTGCAAGCAAATGCAGAATAATATGGTTAGGAGCATAGCTACAGCAGTTGTCAAATAAACTGTTGAATAATAGTGTTTTAGAAAAGGAGGGAAAGATCTGAAGATCATAGGGATCAGATTAGCTGCGCAGGAGCTCTACTTTAATGGCACGGTGTGAGGTCAGTGGGAGAAATGGGGTATTCTGCAATGAATGAACAGATGAGCTGAGAGACAATTTGTAGTCAGTGTCTTTACAAGCAAACCTGAAATTCTGCATATAGTTCTAATATTTGTATTTTTCAGTGTTTTGAAAAATTGGAAGAGTGTACATGAAAGATGTTTTAGTACTTTTAAGACATTTTCTTTCATTATGACTTTGAAAAGAATGCTGATTTTTCTATGCAGCAATCAACTGAAGTTAGTCTCTGTTCAGCAGCTTGTAGAGTGGTGGACAACATGCAGCTTTTAAGAACAACTGAGAAATGAGGAGTCTTGTTTACTCTCCCTTCTGTTTATGCTTTTATTTCTCTTGTATTTAAGTACAGGACAGTAGACAAGAAGAAAGTGGGTAGCAAAAATTCAGTCTGGCTGCTTAGTCCCGCCTAATTTGAGTAGTAATTATCTGAAGGACATGCAGTCCCACAGATTTTTGCTACTTGAGTAACCAACTCAAACCCTTAAAACTCGGGTTGCTTTCTTTCTTGTGTGCGTGTATCCACTATTGCTATTGGAATACAGTTTCCTGGTAGGTGGGGGCTGCTTTAATTTTCAGCTTAAATTTATTCATATCCAGTTTATGCCCATTTATCATTGTGCCAGCATTGTTCTGTTCTCTGATGCATTTGTTGACAGGAATTGCATTCCCTCCTAGCCTTTGTTTTTGCTGGACTAAGCAGTCAGTTTCTCCATTCCCCAAGCCAAATGTCTGAATCCAACTCTTTATCAAATGTGGGATCAATTGTACACAGTAGTTCACATTAGTTCTCCATATAAAACATTAATATTTTCCTTTTCTGTTGGAAAAGGTGCATTGTGCATCTTTTCATACAGCTCTTTACTTTCTTGCATAATAATGAAGGGCTGCAATTATAAGTCCATGGCTTATAGATTAAACATGGATTCAGTTGTCTGTGAAAATAAATTGTGGGCAAATGTTTAGATTTGCTTTTTTTTTTGTCTCCTTGTCATTTGGCTACAGCTGCAGTTCTGGAAGTCTGTCCTATGGGCTTTTTTCCAGAGGTGTTCAGTTTTATTTATGAAGGTCCCAGTTAGAGGACTTTTTGCTTCCTTCTTTTTATTGGCTTTACAAAGAGTATCAGATAACTTGTGTGTGTATGGATGTGTATGTGTAGATACGTTTGCATACACATATAGACATACATATTGGTAATATATTTCAGTTTAGACCTCTGGATTATTCTATATCTAATAAAGAGGGAGAAAATAATATAAATATATTCTAAATAAGAAGCAAACTTCTGAACAGAGTTGGCTATTTTGAAGTATTTTCAGTTGTCAGATATCTCTATTTACATATGCACTGGGGAAGGAATGTGAAATGCGGTGTTAAATACAGAAAAAATTGAGACAGTTTCCCAAATCTGAGTATGTTGCATTAATAGGTCGCTCTGTTGTTTGAAATCGGCTTTTAAAATAAGTATTTTTTTTCTCATACTGCAAAAGGGTTAAAAATTTCAAATATTTGTACTACGAAATTCAAACATTCAACTCACCTAATTAAAATTATGTTAGTATTTCACCATGTATTCAACTTGAATAGCATCACAGCTTGGATTGTATCAGTGACTTAACTCCCACTTTGGGCACGTGAATATGAAAAAAAATTCCTACATCACGCTAAACTACAGCTCCTTGTCCACCGGGCTGCTATTAGCTCATCGTGTGCATTCTTTAACTTGCTGTATTTGGAATATTTTAAAAATTGAATTAAAAAAAAAAATTATTCCAAACCACCTGTGTTTTCTTCATTCAGAAATGTGAACTGAATGTAGTCAAATACAAAGGTATACTTACTACTATTCACAAACTAAGTTTTCTCCCTGGAAATGGCGAATCAGATTTTATAACTTTGGTTCTTAACCAAATCCATAAAGAAAATAAAGAAACATTCTTTCTTCTACACTCTTCTCCTGCTGAAAATTTTTTGTAAAAAGACCTAATATTAGATAGTTTACTATATGCAAATGCTTAAATCCTTAGTATGTTTCTGTATGTTTTGTTTATAAACCACTGCAGAGATTAAGGGGCTGCATTGAACTAGCGCAAGGATTTGATATTTTTCTTCTTCCATCTAGGTCATATCCTGCAGTCTCCTTCAGCAAACGTGCTTCCAACTCTGCCCTTCCACGTGTTGCGTAGTTTGTTCAGCACTACACCGTTGACTACTGATGATGGAGTGCTGCTTCGGCGGATGGCCCTGGAGATTGGAGCGATACACCTTATCCTTGCTTGTCTCTCTGCTCTAAGCCACCACGCACCAAGAGTCCCCAACTCTAGTCCCAACCAGGCAGAGGTAAGTTTAGCAGCAGAATAATCACCACTGAGAAGCAGTAAGAGTTTTAACTATAAAAAAAGAAAATAATCTCCATGCTTACAGTCAAACTTCTGCAGAGTTGGCGTTTGAATAAAGAACAAAAATAATTCGAAAGTACTTGTCCTTATGTGTTGCAAATAGACATAGTAATCATGAAATTTAATGAACAAAGAAGGCTTGTCATGAGACATTAAGGTGTAATCAGTTTCTTTCACAGGACCTTCTTTTTCAGTGTGTGAGAGGCATAATGCTCAATGGATGGTGGCTCTTTAATCCTCATTAGGTAGCATGACCTCATTACCTTATTTAGCATGCATCATCTAAACTCTACTGGCTGCAAATTATTTCCTCTTAAATGCTTCACAAACGTAAATGAGTTGTAAAAATTAATGAATTAATGCAGTGATTTTTTTATCCCCTTTTTACTGATGGGGAAATGAGGTCCAAAGACAAAAATTTTCCATAACGTTCAAGATCGCAAGTGAATCTCCAAAATTAAACTTTTTCAAAGTACTTACTGTATTTTACTACCCTTTATTCAGAACATGTATATCCTGATTTTTTTAGTATTATGAGTTGCCATTTCTGCATAACATACCAATTGTCTATAAAAGAGTTCAAAAAACATTCATGACTTGCCCTCTTTAGCATCTTTGTCACAGAGACTTGCATGAAAAAGTTTCTGGTGGCTAAATATGGCTAAGTAGGTGCAAAATATAGGGCTGTCCATATTTTAGCAGCCCTGATACTGATGAGGGTTGAGCAAGAAAGAGATGAAGCTCTGCATGAGAATAATTCACTTTTAATGGCTTGTCAATTTTAAGGGGAAGCTGAGATATTCTGCTCCTAATGGGGTATCAGGCTGCTGACACATTAATGCCTTATCGTTATTGCGCTTTTGGAGGGAAAGGGCAACCATTAATTCTAATCTCTGCTTCAGTTCTACTATGACCCCTTAAACAGCTTGCTTTCTCATACTTCATATCTATCAGGTGATAGACGGTAACTAGAATCTGGAGATCAATCAGGCCTGCACCGAGGCTTGTATTTCTGGGGCCAGGCTTTCCGTTAAGTGCTTTAAGTCAGTGCTCATGACAGTCCTTTTGAGTGTTAAGGGCAGCATGTTCATGAGTGATGTAATGAGTAATGTCTACATGAGAATAAACACACAACTATTTCATCACTGAGATGCTTTACATTCCCAACGTAAAAGTTAAATGGTGATTCCAGACTACCGTCAGTGAAGTTTTTCATAGGTGAACTTTTTTTACCATTGCAGTCTGTTCATACGTAATTTATTTTCCTTCAAGTATAATCCTGAAAAAAAATTACTGAATAAGATCTGAACAGAAAATGAAACTTAAAGCTGTAAATCAAATACTACAAATTAAAGTTCGGCATCTACTCACATAACCTGGTTTCCAGTAAGGCTACTTGTCACTGAGTAGCTCTAATGAAAGTAGCAAGTGTTCATCGCTTTGGAAAATGAAGTCACTTGTTTGGGGTGCTAAATGTATAATTAGGAAAGGTTAGTTAAAAAATGCTTATCAGAGTCTTTTTTTTAATCTGGTAAACTTTCAAAATTAGCATAAGTACTTAAATAGTTTCATAAGAGCTAAGCAATGTCATATTGGAGTTACGTTAGCAAAATGTAATGATGCAGACCATTGGAAAAAGCTGTACAAACACCTTTGGAAAAATACTGTCTCTCAAAACATTTTAAGGACAAGGTATTTTCCCCCTGTTATTTGAAGAGGAAATAGTGTGTGTTTCAGTGACCCAGAGGTCACATGTTAGAGCTATGCGTGTAACTTACACCTCTTGCCATTTTGGAGCATCTATTAAAAATGGACACATGCTTGAGATTGTGTACTTTTGATGACATTTTTATTTCCATTCATCTCCTTATGCTATTAAACTTGACTAGGTGTTAAACAGTAATAGTTGCAGAGCTGTGATGTTTAGCGTGATATGGATTAAGTAGCATTTTAATACCCTTAATCATTTAACCAGTGATGGTATCTTCAAAGAAAACAAAAATGGGCTTACAGAAGAATAACTTGTAACAATTTAGCATTGACCTATAGCGGCAGAGTCTTTCCTACTTAAAGCTTTGAAATCCCCTGAATCCCAGTGATATCTTTATTAAGTTAATGAATCAGTATTACCTTCTTTTGCACAACTAGGGCTTTCTAAAGAATCGGTTCCTAAGATGAAAAAATTTAAATTATTGTGGGGTTTTCTGTTTGTTTTGTTTTTTCTTTTGTTTTTAATTTAGCCACAGGTGTCAAGTACACACAACAGTGCATCCACAGAAGAACAGCAATTATACTGGGCTAAGGGTACAGGCTTTGGAACAGGCTCCACAGCTTCAGGATGGGATGTTGAACAAGCTTTGACTAAGCAAAGGCTAGAAGAAGAGCACGTGACCTGCCTTCTACAGGTGTGTAATAATGAAATTTTGATTAACAATAAGCATTTGAAACGTTAGAACCTGGATAATAAAAATCAGGCTTGTATTTTTTTAGTCATATAGCATAGTAATTATGGTATTTTGGGAGAAGATTAGTTTACAGCCACCTGTCTATGTGAAAAATGGTATAGATCGTATTGTGAGTGAGGCTGTGTTCAAACGTCAGAAGGCTGCTGCATAACAAAATACCTGAGTGGGTAACCCTGCATGACAGTTCTGAATAGATAATGAGCTAAGAAACATTCCAGTGTATTTCCCTGGAGCTGTCCTATATCTCTCTGAACGTAACTGAATTCAATCAAAAGTAAAGACTGTCCATTAAAGGAGGAGGGTGCAGGAACAGACGTTTATTGTTTTGTGTGCCAAATAGTCTTATCCATTTCTTGCATAGTTTTGCTCTGCTTTAAGGAAATGCCCACAGTTGTTACTGGTGTCCTCTGTGTTATGCCAATATAACAAAATCTCACACAGGCATACTATAAAATGATGAGTATGTCAATTAAATAACAATAGTAAATCATCAGTAAACATCCAGATCTTAGTAAAACTCTAATGCCTTCCAAATGCCTCATGCTAGAAAGAAGAAAATCCTGCATAATTAGGCTTTTCATCCCATTGTGAAATGCGACCGACCCCTGTTATCTTGGGTCACTGAGGGAAAATGAGATTCTATCTAGTCATCAAAATTTTCATTCACAGAACTGTCAGCTCAAGTGCATTGGCTAACCTCAGTGCTGGGGTAGAGCAAAAAGGAGATGAAATTCTGAAAATACCCATGCCCTGACTAGTGAAGATATCATTTTGATGTTGTTAGTTATTGGAGTCACTGTAGATTACAAGGCACAAGTATTAGGTCCATTGAAAAAGCAAAACAAATAAAATCTGAAACAATTTTCCTAAGCAAGAAAGAGGAAAATCACCTGAATTACCCTTGATGAAGCTTCTAGGCAGTATTCTATATTATGCCATGCAGAGGTTTAGCTATAACTGTCAGCAGTCATGAGGTAAGGAGGCATTCGTTTTGAGCAGTCAGCAGTTGTAGGAAGAAGTAGAAAACCCTTCAGTGTTTTGCTGAAAATGTCAACCAGTTGTACAGCAGACTTTGGCTGGTCCCCCCTCTAGAAAGTTTGTTTAGAAAAAATCCTGTTCTTTTGTATGGAGCACTGCAGCAAAATGCCATGGGGAAGGGTTAGAGCGAAGAGGAAGAATGAAAGGAGAAGAGACTGAATTGGTGAATAGAGACTCTGAGGCTTCAAATAATACAGCCTTGACAGACTTGAAGTTACTTAGAGAGTGCAACTGCACAAATCAGACCCATGGAAATGCATTAAGTTGTACGTCTGCAACACATGGTGCGGGCCTGTGAACTCAGCAAGAGCTACCCTTGGGACAAGCAGGTGTGCCGTCATGAGGTGACTCCCCTCCCATCACTGAGGGGAAGGCTTCTCTTTGGTTACTAAAGCAAGAGCTGTGCTCACAAGTGCTTGTTCCAAGAAGCTGTCATACTCACTCTAAGTTGTTACTTCATCTGTAAACCCTGAAGTCCCATCCAAAAGGAAGTTACAAGTGTTTTTAAGACATCTGCAGTTAAAAGAAAAAAAACCTTTTGTTGCTAGTGGTTGTTCTGAAGTAAATGGGCCTGGTCAGCCACGTGTCTTGGTGGTATGAGCTGGCAAACTCCTGCTTTGAGTAACTCCAGCAGTGTTGTCAAAATTCATATTAATTCATCTCTTAATGTAATTCAGAATTATAATAGCTGTTTAATTTTAGCATTAGCCAAAGTTGGAATCATAATCTAACAACTGTATAGAATTTCTTCTGAGAGATCTCTGGGGCTGCTAAAATAAATACCAGTACTAAATTACCAAAATAGCAAGTGGAGTATTATGGTGTCTTCCTTAAGGAAGGAAAGTCAAAGTTCTTTTGCCTGAAAGAAATCAGGCTTGATTACATATTTTTGTGCATTTCAGGTTCTTGCCAGTTACATAAATCCTGCAGGGAGTACGTCAAATGGAGAGACCCAAACTAGCCATGAGGGGAGAGGACAAAACAGCAGTGCTCTTCCATCTGTTCTCCTAGAGCTACTCAGTCAATCTTGCCTCATCCCAGCAATGTCATCGTACCTCCGCAATGATTCAGGTAATGTGCCATTGTCTCCTTCTAAATCAAAGTTACTTCTGTCAAATAAGCTTTTGTCTAAACAACAGGTAGTTCTGTCTAGTTTCAGTATGTTTGCCAATTTAGAATTGAACTAACATAACATTTACTTGAGCCTTAGAAAACAAAATGATAGTGTTCGTTGAAATACCCGTTTGTTGTAAGAGTTTAAACTTTGTTGTTTTAATGTTTGTTTTAAATTTGAAATTTAATTCTTAAACTGTTGAAATTAAAAGGAAAATAGTCTTTCCATTTGTATAGTTGATATTTTAGTTGTTCTGTAGAAGATATGTGGACAGAGAGAGTACTTCATACAAGACCATGAATCTTACTGTGAAAAGAAACTTTCATTTTGTGAGAAAATTGAGCAGGTATATGCATGAAGTTGGTAAATGTTGCATGTACTATGGCAGTTCTCTTTTACTTTGAGCAGAGCTTTTTCAGCTTTATTTAGGAAATATAAAAACAAGCCTGTTATCAAAACTGCAAAATTTCTCAAATATATGGGAACAGTGAAATAGCTGTGGGGTTTTTTTTAAATGTTGTCATCACATTTCTACTCATAATTTTAAAACCTTGCTGTGAAAACCATTTCAGTTGTATACGGTTGTGTCAAGCAGTATGAGTTAAGCAAATGCCTGAGTGGAACTAATGGCAAAACCAGCAGACTGAGTTTGTGATTTATGTTCAGTCTCATTAGATGACAGGCTTAAGTATGAAGATATTGATAAGCATTTTTTCTTCAGACAACTGTCAGCCTGAAGTTTTTAAGCACTGCCTTAGCCTTAGGTTGAATTTTTGTTTCGTTGCTTTGTAAGGATGGATTTAATCCCTAAATAGCAGAAGGAGTTGTTACAAATCTGAAGAATTTGGTTTTGGACCCTTTTTTTGCTTGTCCTGTTTTTGGAGTAACTGTTAAACGTCGCGTACTGCAGTTCTTTTGAATGCCATTTGTAGGGTGTGGTGATGTGAGTTTCTTGAAACAATGTCATAACTTCTGGTTGAATTACACAGTATGTTTTATCTCTGGGGTAAAAGAGAAATCATGTGTGTCTGAAGTATTTACAAAGTTACATAGGACTAAAACAAGAATGTCGCTCTTTTAATCTGTGGTAACTAGGGCATAATCTTGTAACTACATAATCTTGTATGATGAAATGGAAGTAGTTCAAAAAATCTGCTGGGGCCTTATAGTAAAAATAAAAATATGAAGGTGTTTAACTTTCCAGTCCACAGTTTGACACCTCTCCCTTAATTTTGCAATGAATTTGTGGGTTCTATTTTGCTCATATTACAGTGAGGAAAATGAACTCTGTAGCTTATGCACCGGGGTCATTATTGCAAATGAAAATCTAATATAAAACAATAATGTGAATGATAAAGTAAAACAATAAAGTAATCTTTCTAACAGATACTCATAAATTCTTCTTTGTTGAGGTAGAAAGGAAAAGTCACTAAAAGACCTGGCAAAAATGCTATATTATCTAAAGGATGAAGCTGTTGGTTCGGAGTTATAGATGTATTGCAGCTGTTGAAATTGCTTTTTGCTGTTTTCAGTAGAAAAACATATCTGTTTGTGTAAGTCACCTTTAACTGGGGAAGAACAGTCAGATACTGATAGAAGAGATGAGATATATGGCTGGTGAAGTTCCAACTAGTTTGGCTTTCTGGGACCAATTTGTTTTCCCAAAGTACAAAGAAAAGGCAAAGTTTCAGTGGGAAATGTTCATTTTCGGTATGTTTTCCACTGCTGGACTACTGTTATTTGTGGTTGGCAGGGGATATTCGTGTGTTGTGCTTGTGAAATAAAAATTAGTAAAGAGTGAACAAAACAGATACTTCCTGCTTTTTCATAAATTGATCTGGAGCTCTGAACATAGCAGCGTTGTTAGGTTAATATGTTGATCCAAGAGATAGCCTTGAATGCTTCTTACTGTATTTTTTCAAAATTCTATATGTAAAACTATAAATAACAATGTTCTTCTGGATTTAAAAAAAAAAAAAAGATTTGCAGGCTTATGTCAGTCAAGCTTGTCTTTGAAAACGTAATAGTATATCAATATGAGAGGGAAATGTGCGAAATGGCATGACTTCTGGAAAGAATGTCATCTCTTCATGAATATTTGAGTCAGCTGCATTTAGTTTGACAAGAGTCCCTGAAAATAGTTTGTCCTTAGTGATAACCAGGCATAATTCCAATACAGTAATTACTCTTTAGTTCAAAAGCAGACAGATAATTCTCACATTAATGAGTCTGAGTTGCAGGTGATGCTGGGGCTCTAGGTGTCACTAAAGGAGTGTCAGGAGAGAGAGCTGACAGAGCCCAGCTGTAACATGAGAGACAGAGGTTGAGAAGCTCTGGAGCTATGTTCAGCTCTGCTACAATACTTGTAAGACTGAAACATTCCTTTCTCCAATAGGGCTGAATGCCTGCTCAGGGGGAGCAGGAAAGGGAACAGCATTATAAGTAGCACTCATGTACATCGTCTTCTAGTTTTCAGGCCAGTGTACCTTCTGCTATCAAAATGTACTTTCATGTGGAAGAAGCAGGTAACTGTATTCTTCCTTTAACATGCCGGACTGAGAAATTAAGACACCGCATACAGGATGCTAATAGAGCGTTCCTGGGCTCTGGCAGTCCAGCAGGTACAAGCTGTGCCCAGCACGATGCTGACAGAAAATAGCAATTTTCAGCAACTTGTAACTTTCTCAGATTTGAATGGATGCTAGTGATACCAGTTAAAGGTTACGCTTATGCTGGAGGTGTTCCTCTACTACTTTTTTGGTTTTTCTGTGAACAGTTGCAGTAACACTGGTCTTCGCATATTACATATTTGCCATATGCATAAAATTATGTGGGGAAGAAAATTCTATAAAGAAATATAATATTCAGCAAAGCTGTTGGGTGTGCTGTTTCCCTTTATTGCACAGTAGGCTGATACCACTATGGTGATACAAGATGGAATCTTTTGGTATCGCTGAGAATTTTGTATTTGGCTTAAACATGTTCAGTTAGCTACAGGTATGATGCATCCTGCTTGCAAAGTTGTTTTGGCAAAATTCTCGAACAGTTCCAGTGTCTGAATATAAAATTGGCCTTTGTCACAGTTAGAAATTTACCTCGGTATTTTGTTGCTTAAATATGTTTTGCCATCCCTGTTCAATTTGCCCACACATACACAGACTAGATTGTTATCTAGATTTTCTACATAAAAGGAATATTGATCAGATAAGGAGTGCTCACGTATCATTTAATCTTTTAGAAACCTCACCTTAAAGCAGATCTTTACAAAATAGATTGCTCTGACACATTCTGCAGCTTCATCTGCATCAGAACAAGATGATTGTGTGAAGTCCTTGAAAATTGTGAACGGACCACTTTCATTAATTTCCATAATTGCTTTTTTTCTTGTAAAGCAAGAAGGTTTATCTGTCTATGAAGGACTTTCCTTATTATGCAAGATAGATAGCTGTAGTCACAAGGAGCAATAGCTGCTATAGTCCTCACCTGATTTCTTGATCATTTTTTCCTGTGTCTGTTTCTTATCTTGGTGTGGCATTACTGTGGCTTTTATGATCTATAATCTTTTATGATCTATAAATGAAAAAAAGTTTGTCTTGTAACGTGGTGAGATTTATTTTTTTAAACATTTGTGTTTATTCTTAAGTACTTAATTCATGTTTACATTGGTAAAATTCATGTCATTCTTAACTTCTGTATCATGAAACATCTAGTGTGTATTAATTGCTGAGCATTTATGCACGTTTCACACCAAAATCTGTCATGTAAAACCTTTTCATTGTTGTCTTGTATACAGCACGTTTCATTTGAAAGAATTATCGCTATAGGAACTCTTTCAAATATGTGAACTTTTCTCTCCTTGAGCAAATACTCAACAATAACATTTGTTCCATACCAGAAGAGGTTCCCAGCAAACACGTGTCCGTCAGATTCTAACTAAAGCACGTAGGTAGCTTGAAGGTCTAGATTTTGCTGATAAAAATAAGAGTGACTTGACTGATGGACCTAGGTTTATGAAAACTAATACAAGCAGGAGAGAAGCAAGCAGTAGTAATACTAGTCTTTGTAGCTAGCAAGGTTTATAGAGAGAAGGCAGAGGAAAGGAATCATGAAACAGAAGGAAAATCAAGTGACTTTTAGGACAGGGACTGTATATTTTGTTATGGGCTTGGACAGTAAAAAGCCCAGTGAAGCTGGGTTTTATCAGTGATACCACAATATTAGGTGGACCCTTCTTGCTTTTAAATGTAGTTGTACTACTTTGTCCCTAAACTAGTATCTAGAAAACCTTAAGATGACTTAATCTTGTTTAAAGCTGAAGAGAGACAGAGGTGTGCTACCACCTTTTCCTTGGAAGACATACCTCCTAGCGAGTTGGAGAATTCTGCCTGACCTGAACTCTCTTTGCTTCAGTTCCCAAGCTTACAGGAAGCAGGTGGTGGTGTGATTTTAGCTGGGGTTTTCTTGCAGCACTTTCTCGGCATGCTCCCCTCTTAGCCACCCTTTCTTCTTTGGTGGACAAGGTCTTCATGTGATATGGTCAGCATAGCTCATGGTGGTACATTAGCTCAGTCTTCTTTGGGTTTGAATGCTGAGAAGAGATGATGCATTTCTATGTGAGGGCTTTACTAAAAGTATTGTGTTTACTGACCCACATGTTCCACTTGATAAGAGTTCAATATTTGCTTTTAATGTACCTTTCATAGTTTACCAAGTTCTGTTGCACCCGGGACTTGTAGATTCATTAACAGTTGTGCTGCTTCATCTGGCTGCCAAATACCTTATTGTGAAATTTATTTAGTAATTTGTATGGACAAATCTGTTGAAGGTAAACGTACTGAATTACTTTTTTCTGCTTCTTTTTGTTAGTTGAGTCCATTAAAGTCATAGTTTTTGGGCCTTGTCTCCTTGCCTCAGAGCTTGAACTGTGCTAGATTGCCTGCTGACGTTAGAGTATTTCTTTTCTGTTAATCATACTTGCTTGCAAGGCATTATATGCTGTTGCTTTGGTTTTTGCAAAGCAGTCCAGTTCCACTGGACTGAGTAGGCTGAGCAGGAAGCTTGTGTTCCATTATGGGTCTCTGAAGTTGGTACACTGGGGTCATTCAGCTGAGAGTACTGCATGTGGTGTGAAGGTGCCACTGCAGTGTAAATGTTGATTCACTGTTAAATTCTGCTTTTCCCTAGACTACTGACTTTTTTACTGTATCAAGTAAGATGTTGCTGTTAAGGTATTTTTTGTTGTTGAGATTCTTACACATATATTGGATTAAACATATAAGCACCAGAGCTGTATATCGGAGCTCATTTAACTAAAGTTAGACTTAGGTCCACATGAGTATAGCGTGCAAGTATTACATGTTAAGAGAGGATATCAGACTTCTGTTTTAAAAGAAAATCTGGCTCATGCTGGGGCAATGTCTAATAATAATATTACCCTGTGACTTCCTTTGAAGGGTCAAAGCTTTTTGCTGTAAGCGAAATTAGAAGTACAACAGTAGTTTAGATAGACAGTTTAACATTAACAAATTACAAATTCCACTAGTTTTCATTAATGTTAATGAACAAATTCATTGGTAAAAGAATGATACTAAACCTTTGCTGTATTTTGTTATAACTTTGGGATTGCTTTTTATCTGTTTTGATGTTGAAATGTTTACCAAAAAAAAGTGCAGTATCTCACTCCAGTGCTGGAGTACTAGTTGATTCACAATTTTGAGAACACAGCTGTGCACTGAAATGACATGAAATAAAACTGTTTATTTCACAGAATTGACAAATTTTAAATAATTTCAGCATTAATTTTGACCTGAATTTCATATTTCTGTTCAGTTTTGAGGTTCTTCTAACCTCTAATTTTTAAGAACCATTGCAAATATCCTTTTATGAGATTAATTAATAATATCCATAAGTATGTAATATAAGAAGTACATTGAAAAATTTAATAATGTATTGACTCTGTACTATAGTCTTAAATATACATCAATAACTTGCATAATTTCTCTAGAACGTAGCTTAGTTTTACAGAATGCTTTGGTGCTTCATATGCTGGAAGTGAGTATACAATACTAGAGATTTGCTGTAGACTATGGAGAGTAAATGAATTTTCTTGTCTGCACATGTTTCCTTCCAGTACAGTCTCAGCTCTGTTTATCATTTCTTCTGGATGAGCCAATATTGACTCAGAGTGGCAAAACCAGAATATACCTATATATCTTGCACCTCATTCATCCATAAATCAGTGTGTTACAGCGTAGTTTCTGCAACTGACTGAAATATCATTGCCAAATTCATTCTGTTCTAGATCTTTGACCTTATTTTATGCATGTGCTTGTTTCAAAGTGATTTCCAAAGGCTTTGTTGGTGTAGCAGTTATGAAGTTCTATACTGTAATAAGCTATCACCTATATAAGAGATGTATTTCTTTGCTTGTCATTTTATGGACTGGATGTAGCTTTGCTGCCTCGGAGAAAGGACTGAGATGATTTTCAGAAATGCAACTCCTCCATTGTTCCTCTGTGGCACGCGTAATATTAAGACTGTTTTTTTATTTAAATCAGTGTTTCTTTTTTTTAGTGTTATTTTTCTACTTTGTTTTAAATCCTAAGATCTCAAAAGTAGCTTTTCTATTAGAAGATATATGTGAGATAGAAACTTTTATATACATGAATATATGATTTCAGACTGCAGCTTTGGATTTAATTCAAAGACATATGTAGGATTAATTTAAAACATGGAAATAGTTTAATCAATTATAGTATAGTCCATGAAGTATTCCTAACAGTTGCAATTCTGGGCCTCAATCATAAATGATACAAAAAGGAAAAATGTCTTCAGAAGGAGAGAGAGTACACTCTTCTGGGCAAAGATATTAAACCTGTTTTCCATGCAACACCACAAATCCTTGTGTGATATGTTTTATTTTACTTGAAAATAAGCATCAGGATGAAAGCATGAAAGTTTTATTTGACTTATGTTACACACTCTCTAAAAACAGTGATCTAGAAAATGTAGCTTAAGATTTTTTTCATTTGGAGAATATGTATTAGTGTGTCATTTTAGTTATTAATATTTATTAAAAGAAGTACTGAAACTATTCTTTGCTTTTCTCACACCATTTTAAAGGATTTTTAATTAGAAAAGCACATCATCAGTATAGCATGATTTCAAATACAGATTCAGTAAAGGCAAGAAAATCTAACCTTTTTCAGCTTTCCACAAGACTAACAAAAATGCTGCAGAATATAGTAATTAGTTAAAATTTTATTTATAATATTACAATTTTTGGTATAACAGTGTTGCTGTTTCCACACTTATACATTAGTGTAAGTTATAAGCCTAAATTATGGTGATCTAAAAAGAAAACCCTTTTGTCTGTTTTCTGGTCTCGGCTATGAAGAGACATTGCACAAAACCATAGAAAGCATCATGGGGCTTGCTTATATGTATTTATATATTTAATTAATCTCTTTCTATGTTCTGATTGTTTTCAGTGTTTCCTTACATTTCTTGTGTCTTGTGCATGTTTGCTGGCAGTAAAACAGTGCCATCTCTGTTTCTGCTGTTTAGATTTCATCTGTTATCAATGAGAAGCTGAGCATCGTCTGCCTTCATTTACATAATTCAGCACACTAGCTGGGCTCACAGATACATTTAGCAGTCATTGATGCAGCGCCCTTAGCCAGACACTTTGCTCTAGAATATTTTTGATAATCTTTTCAAGCAGTGGGGGGTTTTGCTTTAAATTTAGAAATCGTTCTTACTATCACTGCTCTTTGCACTGTGTGCTATGCAGTTGATATTCAAAAATGTCATCAAAGTGTAGTATAGATGTACACAAAAACAATAACAAATAAATTGAGTACAGTTCCAATAATCCCAAGCAGTGCTAAAATAGATTCTTCCTTTTCCTCTTTCTCCTCTTGCCTTTTTACATCTTCCAGTGTTGTGATGGCAGAGGTCCCCATTTTTCCTGCAAATACCTTCACCAGTATTCTGGCAGCTAGCTAGAAGAAAGAAAGCAAATGGTAAATCTGGTCTGACAAAAATGCAAGCTTTCATCTTTTTAAAAACAATTCTGTACTTCTTTACACAATATTTCTTAATGCTCTGTTTATTGAGTTATATTCATCTTTTGTTTTCTTTTTGTATGAACATGTCCACGTTAAAAGTAATTGTTCCGTAGATAGAGATTTGGTAGGAGTGAAAAATAGCTTGATGGTTCAAGCCAATTAATATACTTTATTATACAGGAAATTTAAAATTTGTCTTCAGTCAGCTAATTTGTTTCCTTATGAAATCTCAAATTGATGAAAGCAGGTATGTGAGCATTGTCAGATACTCTGAAATGCCTCAGGAGATTATATGAATTTTCAGCTGTTGTTAAATATTTAACTGTTACAGCACTAAAACAGTTGAAAATATTCATGTCTGCTGTTTTCGAAAGTAAAAAATACGCCACTTTAATAGAGTAGCGCAGTTTCTTCACCAGTGAGCCCTAAGCAGGCGATTGCAGGTGAGATCTTATCCTTTTACGTGTTTAATAGATCAGCTTTTGGACATCCATGCAACAGTAAACGTTTAACAGAAGATGTCTGTCTCTTCAAACATAAAGGTTGTTGTTATTATTATATATGCTTATTAGTGCAGTATGACAAAGGACATTAGACTTTTATAGTAACAAAATTCTATGCAATATAAGGACTTGAGATTTTTACAGATGTGTGTATGATTTATTACCTTTTTTGTGGCAAAAGCGAGGTTGACAGCTGATCTCTATTACTTAGCTACTCTTGCACTCTTAATTTGCAGTCAAATATCGTCTAGAAACACATTCCCTCTAAAATTATGTTCATTGGTGGCTGAGATGTTGAGCTTATATGTATTCTGCTATGCTGTTTTAGCCTTATTAATCAGAAATTTCCAACCTTAAAGCAAAATCTGATTTGGATGTCTACTAGTTCAGATAACCCCCATTTACTGAAAATTTGCAGTCACGTTTTATAGTGCAATAGCCTTTTTCTCTCCTGGCAAACATCTTTAATCATTGGAGATAAACGTATTTCTGCTGTGAATCTAATTAAAGCCATCAGCTCAGAGCATCTCTCACAGAAAGGTTAAAAAAATATGATGTTTCTTACCCTACATTGCATCAGGAATAAAATGTCATCAGACATGCTTCTTACTCGTCGACTCAGTGGCAAACCAGGCTTTTTTCTTCATGGAGGGGCTGCTGTCCTCACTCAGACAGACCAGACAGGAGAGATAGGAACATGAACAGTTCCTTGATGAAGAAGTTTATCAGTGAGGATAATGTTACAGAATCTTCAAATGACTGGCCTTCTCTCTCGGTAATCCACTAAAGCAAGTGCAGTCGAAAAACAGTAAAACCTTTTCTGGTAATGATCCTCGCTGTTGACTAATTCTCATTAAAATTGAGGATTTTTTTTCCTGAGATGATGCAGAGCAACGAAATGCATGCTGTTCGGTTTTGCCCTTAGAAAAAAAAAAAAAAAAATACCAACAGCTCCTGGTTTTATTCAGTTGCACTTAGTTATTTATTAAGACTTCAGAAAACCCCAGCCTTTGATTTACTCTTTGTGGCAGCCGTCTGAGGAGACTTTCTCACGTTGACATGCTGTAATTCCAAATGCAGCGAACTATGTGCAGTCACACTATGTAATTTTAGTCCAGCCTGAAAAAGGATGAAAAGAAGTCTGCTTTACTGGCAGTAGTGTGAACGCTGTCACACACCTGCATTCAGAGCCTCTGGAAAGAATTCCAAGGTATTCTTCGGAGCATTGCATAACTTAGCCAGGCAAAACTGAAGAGAGGAATGACAGTGGCTTTAGTTGCACACTGTGGTGAGCTGTGACATTGATTAAACATGCACTTGGCACTTGCTGAATAAAGAAGGAGCTACGAGCCACCCTTGCAGACAGTGAGTTGCATAACAATGTGCGATGGCTCTGCTGTTTCATTGTCAGGCCCCGCACATTTTAATCCTCTACTAAGGGAGGAGAAAGTGCAGGGTGTAAAGAGGAGTAGAGTTAACTGTACTTGGGGGGGTTTCTGAGGAAGTGCTGCATGACAAATGGTGACATTAAGGCATTCAAGCTGAAACAGTGTTTCTGCCTTTTGTCTTTTTATGCTTTGTTTGGCAGGCAATTGTTTCTATGGGAAATACTACTTCTAAGGCTTTTCCTCTATTTATTTGCCACCCAAAGAATGCAGGCTAGTGTGGAATTAATGAAAACACAGACTTCAAGAAAAATATTCCTGTTTCGATTTCATAGGAAGCTGTAACTCAGTTTTTTCCTAGGTAAATCGGAGAGGTATTTTTTGCCTGCCCTATTTGAAAGCAGGGGGGAGGGGGGGGTGGTGTGGGTGTGTGCGTCTGTGAGGTCTTCTTTTCTTCCCAACCTCTTCAGACAAAAACCCCACAATTTTAATAATCTCTGCAAGTAGCTGTGTTTCAAACAATTTTTTTCAGTCACTTTGTTCTATGAAGGCTACCAATGCAATGTGTTTTTGTTGGTNNNTGGTATACCATAGCTTCTTGATACGAAGGCAATGGTATTTTATGTATATTGGAAAACTTATTTTTTAAAAAATACTTAAAATATCAAGCAATTCAGAATTTAAAGGTACCAAAAGTTTATGCATATGAAAATGCAAAAGATAATCAATTACATTTAATTCAAACAGTAGGAATGTAGCTGGATCACTTTCCAAAACAGTATATTTTAGAAATTGCAAGGCAATGTTTGAAACTCAGTTTTAAGCAGTCTTTTTGTGAGAAAGCAAAAGAGAGTAAAATCCTTTCTTTACTATTTGAAATATTTCCATTTTCAAATTAATTTACTTACATGTTAAATTAGTTTCTTAGCAATGAACAAACCTGCGTATTTTATTTTAGTGGCAAATACCATGTTTAAAGTGCTATGAGTTGTATGGTACTTACACGTGATTTGCCCTTTATCCTGAAAGTGATGTTGCCAGAGTGAAATTGTTTGTCCCTAGAAGAATTAAGTAACTGGGTTAAATTTCTCCAACGTAGCTTCTTTGAAAGATATTCTAATATGTGTATGTGGTCTTTCCTTTTATGCCCTTCCCTTACTCTGAAAAGGCTGCTCCAACTTCACTTGTTCCTGGAACTGCTTTCTGTCTATGTATCTTGAAAGTGTTTCTGTATTCATTTAAATTCATTCAGAGATACAAAGATGGGGAAATTTTCACCTGTGTATTCTGACCGTTCATGTTGCTGAGAGCACCTAGCAATAACCAAGTTTTCAAACCATTGTACCATATTAACCCTCGCATGTTAAAAATCAAACCCTTTCCTTTGTGAAGGGGGGAAAATTGTGCAATGTGCATCTTTAAATAAAAGATTATTGATGTATTTGGAGAGTAGGAATTTGTCACATTGAGAACAAAACCAGATATAAAGATACAAGGTCAGCAGAAGAATTTCTTGCAATACTGTCAAGTGTAAATAGCAACAAAGTAAATTCAGCAGTTCCACTGCAAATAACCAGCTAATGAAAATGTATCCACAGAAAGCAGCAAAAGATTCACAAAATATTTCTTGGCCTGGTTATTGCCGTGGTTGAGGTCTTACAGTGCTCTGCTGTTTACATAGTCGTGATGCAACTGGCACTTCTGGCTCAGGTGAACCCAGGGAA
Source organism: Limnodromus scolopaceus (assembly GCA_028565335.1). Taxonomy (NCBI): domain Eukaryota; kingdom Metazoa; phylum Chordata; class Aves; order Charadriiformes; family Scolopacidae; genus Limnodromus; species Limnodromus scolopaceus. The sequence goes on along the minus strand of JAOXNO010000024.1, from coordinate 35,243,581 downwards.
ACAAATCTCTCTGGGCTCCCTCTGCACCCAGTCAAGGGGGACTGACACCTCTTGCACACCAGGATTCAGATCCAATATTTTCCACAGACCTTAGGTGACATTTCTCCCCTCCTGTCCTTCCATTGCATTGATATGCATGTCTTTGCGGACATGCCATAAACTGGTTTGGAAAACAGACTCAGCCAAAAATAGATCTTTAGCACAGCACAATAAGAGGAACGGGGCTGTAGCTGCTTAAGCTGTCAATATTGGCAAAGAGTTGCTGGTTGGGGGCAGTGAAAAGAAAAAAGAAAGAGGGAAAAAAAAGACAGAGAAAGGTTGTTAGGATTAACGTTCCTCAATTATAGGAAACTTGAGGAACTTATCCATGTTGGGTGGAAGCTGGTATTTACAAATAGTACAATGCATCTTCAATACAGAGAGAAAAAATTATGCAATATTTCTCACATGAGTGAGGCAAGTAATACAAGTCATTTTGGAAAGGCCTTGATTTATCCATAATATTTGATGATACTTGGAAAAATGGGTAGATACTTTACCTTGTGTCTAAATAAGATTAGAGTCTGGGAGCACATTTTATACATCAGAAATAAAAACACCTGTTTTGGGTGAACATTACATGGTTACACAGTATTTGGGTTTGGCACTGGTATCCAAAAATGTCCTTAGATTTAATTCTGTTACTTCTGTCTAGGCAGAGCTTTCAAGCTCTTAGTAAGACTTTGGCAAGTCTTTGGTAACTGATTTATGTAGCATCCCAAGAGCAGAACAAATTATGTTGATTAGAGGTCATTCTGTTCATTACCACTGATGTTTGAGCACTTGTATTGCATGGGAAGAGACCTTAGGCAATACAAAGATATGTCAGATTTTAAAGATATTCATACTTCAAGAGGGAGTTGCCACATGATCTTGTAAAAACTCAGTGGTATAAATTCAACAATTTACAGCCTTGATCCTTTGATGATCATTATCCTGCTATATGCTACTGCTATGAGTAACGTGCATAACATCACATTTACAAAAGGAACGAGTACTCTTAACCAAAGTGTAAGTCTTCTTTTCCCTTATGTATTTTTATGGATTTATATAATTTTGATTTTCATGTACTCGAAGATTATTCTATATGCTGTATTTTTTCATTAAAATAGCATGTTTTGAGTCAGATGTTGTTTGCTCTTATAGAGAGCAAATGTTCTGAGACTGCAAGTTAAAGTGGAGTGTAAAGGAAGATTTGAAGGAGAAAACGGAAAGAAAAATATAAAGAGCTGTCTGGATTTAACAATCTATTTAGGTAATGAAATGCAGAAGATCATTCATACATCAGTTGTCCATGAAGACTGTTTTTCCTTGTAGTTGTTCTGCATTTTCCTGAAGATGCAGGAAAATACTTGAAATGTAGTAGCACATGCATCCTGTAGGTGATGCAGTCTAGTTTTCTTCTGACAACCTCCACAAACTTCTTTTTATGAGAACTGACAGTTTTTCAGTTAAATTGCAGAACAACAGAGCAAAGCCGTGTCTGTTGGGAGATGCAATAGTATGCACAAATTAAGATGAACTGGTTTGCTTAGCATAAGCGAGGAGTGGATAGCCATGCTCCTTCTTTCTTCCTTATTTTTTTTTTTGTTTTTTTTTCTTTCTCCCCTCTCCCCGCCTCCTGAGGACTAAACACCGCTACCGTTTACTTTGTGGAAACTGTTTTTTATGATACAGATTGATGTGTGATGCCCTTGAGTCAGCAGTGATAGGCATGGCAAATTTTGAGCCAGGTTTCAAAGTTCGGTGTTTGATATTTTATTTTTATTTTTTTTGCTCTTCTGTTGAAAAAAGAGGAAGCACTCAGAGTCTTCGTCTGTAGCAACACAAGTTACTTCTAGGTTTCTTATTATTCTCATTCACACTTCTTTCATGTTTTTCATCTCAGCATTGACTTGATGATTTTGTGATTTTGACATTTCAACTATCTGTCTTGTTTTCACACAGAATCACAGAATCACCTAGGTTGGAAGGGACCTTTTAAGATCATCTAGTCCAACCAATGGGGGGGGGGGGGAACCACAAACACACACACCACACCCACCACACAAAACACCACCCAACACTAATCCATATCCCTGAGTACCATGTCAACTCGTCTCTTGAATACGTCCAGGGATGGTGCCTCAACCACCTCCCTGGGCAGCCCATTCCAATGCCTGACAACCCTTTCAGTAAAGAAATATTTCCTAATATCTAACCTGAACCTCCCTTGGTGCAACTTGAAGCCATTACCCCTTGTCCTATCATCTGTGACCTGGGAGAAGAGACCTGATTTCCTTCTGATTGAAGAACTTCAGTGCTTTTTGGCTATTGTCTGGGTTTTTTTTTTCCTTATTTTTTAACTTAATTACTGATACAGAATATCCTTGGAAAAATCTAGAATTATCTCATAACTAGAAGTTCCTCAAGGTTGTTCCCACCTGACAGTCTTCACTTACAAGAAATTTACTTGTTCGAATCTCTGGCACTTGCTTTAAAATAGTTCTGTGTTAAGAAATCAATTAAACGGACATAGAGTAGTGCCGGTTCTTCTGCCACACTCCTTTTGACAGCAGCATCTCGTAGCACCAATCAGGGTCAACCACTGCTTTATTGTCTGTCAACGTGGTCAGAATGCACACCAGTATTTTCTCAAGAAAAGAGGTAAGTTTGCCAGTTGAGTAATAGTTTAGGAAAACCTGAGCCATTCTGCCTTTGAAAGGGTGTCAAGTGACATGTCACATACTGGTTTTGAGGGAACTATGTTAATCACTCTCTTGATGAACTGAAGTAACTCTGACCAACAGAAGTTGGTGACTGATGAATGTTCTAGAGTTAGAGGTAAGGGTTTCAGACCCAGCTGTGTGTGGTGACCTTCTGGATGTGGTGGAAGGGAATGGTCAAAAAAGGCAAGTGGGACATCAGGCAGTCATCATTTAAAATGCTTCAGTCATGATTCGGTGCTGTTCTCTGTAGTTCAGAGGGTTTTTGTCAAAGACAGCAGGTCTCCGAGACTATTTTTTCACATTGTTTTGAGTGTAGGCTGCATGGTTCTGGAGGAGTATTAGAGCTTTCAAGTAAAGCATCAGTTTTTTGAGCTTTCACGTTCATAAATTTTGTTGTTTTAGAGAAGTCCATTACGTGAATATTGGGTCCTCACTTGAGAAGCAGAGTAGTGAGAACTGATCCTAGTCCTGGAGGGTGGCTCTCCTCTTTCTCCAAAGTCCTTAAAAGTATCTTACCTTGTGAGAGAGAACAAATCTTGTCCATATGGGTTTTCAGGTGACTGATCTTAAAAATCAAAAGTAGAAGATGCCACCATCCCAGCACTTTTTGCCCCATCTCTTTCCTCTGATTTATCATCTTCAGTTGGAAGTAGAAGGGTGAAATTATTATCTCATGACATGTATTATTTTCTATTGCAAAAGAATATGAATATATGCTTGTTATATTTTCAAAGCATTTGAAAATACTATTTCCTAGTAGATAGTGCTTTTGGAGTAGAACTTAACAGAATTTTTTTTAATGTCAAAACTGATTATCTGTTTGGATGGTTAATAATATAAGATGCATTAAATAATAATAATAATGAATAATATAATAATAAATTAATATAAATCATATAGAAATTTATATAGAAATTTATATAAATTATATATAAATTTATATAAACAATAAATAATAAATAAAAATAAGATGCATTAATAAGATGCATTAAAGAACAAATTGTAAATTTGGACTTCTAGTTCTACCGTGTTGCAGAAATCTGTTGTAATTTATAGGGAGTAATTATGAAGTATGTATTGAAACATCATCGCATTGAGATCTTTGAGAATTAAATACCTAGTTGTTACAAGGAACGAAGCAGCTTAGATTTGGTTTGTAATTGGGTATTGGATTGCATGGCGGTGAAGCACTTAATCTAAAGACTGATGGTTACTTAATTCAAGGAGTTAATGGAAATATTTTTTTCAGCAAATTATTATTTAGGCAAGATCACTGAGAGACTAACTTCTGCTTCAATCTTTATCTGTTTCTGTATTGCAACCTTGTTTTATATGACTTTTAAACATAAATCTGCTAACTGGAGAGCTCTTCATTGAATCACACACCCAGTGGTGGATTTTGCAGCTGTACATACAGAGCATACTTCAGACTAGCTTTCAACCTCTGGCCCTATTCACTTGTTCATGGTGAATTAAAGCGCGTGTTAGATTTTCCAGAAGCAAGGGAGTTTTGTTGGAGAGTCAAGAAATTACCAGGTGAGAAATAGGAAGGGTAAAGGCTAGATTTCCACGTGGCTTCTCGCGTCTCACCTTGTTCTTCCTTCTCCTGTTTCTCAACCACGTATTCTTTGTCCCCTTGCTAAATAATAAAGAGTGCTTTTCAGAAAAACAGTACTCTGGAATCAAGAGTGGAGTAGGTTTTTTTTTATCTGTTTGTTTTTACAAGCCTTAAATCACAGAAATTTTTCCAAATGATGAGTAAGCCACTGAAGATGATTTACAGAACAATCCTGAAAACATAAGTAAACAAGGTTTGTTTCTCATCTGGAGACCACTATGAAGTTCTAGACCTCTGTGGTTACAGGATAGTGTGACTGTCTTGAAAGCATGAACAACAGACTGCTTATGTTATCTGTATCTGCCTGCCAAGGACCTGTAATTTGTTTGCTGTTCCCCTTTGGATCCACTTAGGCATCACTCTTCTGATACTAACGTGAGAGAGACTTTTTTGACAGACCTTGATGCCTTGCACTCCACTGTGTAATATGTTTTATGTAAAAAGAAACTAAACTGTGGTGTTCACCTTCCTGCCTCCCACAGCTGAGTTATCTTTTTTAGTCAGTTTTCAGGAGAAATGCAGTTAGATGCTGATCCTTGATACAAGTGTGTGTAAAAGCGAAGAAATCATACATGAGATGCAGCTGGTGTTCTCTTCATTCCTGAAGTTATTTTTTTGTATGTTTATTTTGAATTATTCACTTGAGAAATAAAAGTTAGGGGCTGTTGCCTTCAGAAGTGTTTAGTTCTGGCCTAGTGGTCCATGAAATTCTCTCTGCCAATAGACTGTCACCATCTTGGAATATCTGTTTAATTTACAAAAAACAGTACTGGTCACTAACGTGACTGTTCAAGGCACATTGCAATAAAGCTTCTGCCTTGTTTACAGAATCACAGAATCTTCTAGGTTGGAAGGGACCTTAAAGATCATCTTGTCCAACTGTCAACCTAACTGACAAAAATGTGGAGGGAGCCTATCCTTAAGCTTTCCTGGTCCTTTTGTCTCATTGCGAAAGCCCATGAGCATTTCATCCAGGAATTCCTTTTTTCCCTTCAAAATTTGGAAGCCAAAACTGGTAGCTGTATCCCTGCTTGTAGGACAAATACTAGATTGGTTTTCCCTCTGAAGGTAATTGGTAAAGACATTCAGCAGGCCCTTTAAAATTTGAGATAGCACATTGCATCTTTCAAAATTTCCAGAGTAAATGTAACTGAGCCTCCCATTTTTTTTCTTGTTTTACTTTAGTCAGTACATCTCAAATGGCTTCATTTAGACTTGCTAATCATGTATAGGAATATGAGTGCTGGGTGTCTGGAATAGATTGCTGTGCAGCACACATGCTACAAACATTCACAGATTTTACTGGAGGCATTAAGAATTAATTTTTAAAATTATGCCTCTCATTACCAACAGACTCAGTCTTTTTTAAGAAGAGAGTATGATATCAGAGGAGAATGTGACACCATATTAGATGTCCTGTGGTTCCATATTATATTGCAGAAGTGTCCAATCCACTTCTTTGCCTTTTTTTTAACTCTCATGCTTCCTGGTCCTTGTTGCTGAAGATGCAGTAACTGCCAATGGGGCACAAGTGTTTTATTGGTACACACAAGAGCCTCCTGAAAGGACTGCATTTTCAATTTTTTTGTCTTTTTCTGTATTAGTGGCTTTGACAATTAGTGGCAGCACAATTGGATAAGCTGCTAAAAATTTCTTGACTAAATGAAATAGCAAACTCTTTCTTCCTGTTCATGTACAGAGCAGATTGCCTGGGTTAGTTTTAGATATTTTTACTTCATGTAAGAAAGAGCTCACTCTACTTTTAGGGAAGAGTTTTGTCAGCTGAGGAGTGTAGCTCAGCATGCATTTGAAGAGGAATTTACTGGAACACTGAGGTGAGGGCCAGCTTTTGTTTTCAGAAGTTGAAAGTCTCGTTTGTTTGGTCAAGTGGTACCTTTTCGTTATTCTGGGCAGTAACAGTCTCACTTGTCTTTTAATTTTTTTTTTTTTATTATTCTTGCTTTCTCTCCTGTTTTTGAAAACAAAATGTTGTAAATGTACCTGGCATTTCCTGTTCTTTTATGCAGACACTTTCTTTTACTGTACTCTGAGGGTAGTCATAGTATTGAGTACAAGTCAAAGGGAACGGACCTCTGTGGCTGAAGGAGTTAGTCTAGAAAGAGTTAATTTATGGTAGATTATTCCAACACATGATATCTAGTTTTTTTACATTTGTTTATATCCTCTTGTCCTCTTTAGAAGACAACTTCAAGATAATACTGGTGATTAGCAAAAGAGTATTTTCTTGTCTTCTGACATTGTTGTTATGCTCTAACATAATGGAGGAGGATCCATTTTAAGAAGTGATGCAGGAATCTGCATGAGATTGCACAAAAGGTGCAAATTCTCCTGTTCCACAGTTCTGGGGCATGGCGATGATTCTCTCCATCACCCCATCTTCCCAATACATGGTGCTCAGTTAAACTGATTGATAAATTTTTCACATAGCTATTGGCATTCTGAGGCACTTTCAGTATGCAGTGAGGGCAAGGGGTTACCTTTCATTTAACTTAAACTCAAGGAGGCTATTAGGCTTGAATTTTTCTTTCCAGCCTGCACTTACCAAAAGCTGGTATTTAAACAACCAACTATTCTCTAGAAAATACACTAGTGATAAAAGTTCCATTTTGCATCTGCACAGGGGCTCTGCCATCTTGGCCAAGCAAAATAACCAGATGTTTAAGGCAGAATGAGATTCGTTAATATTCTCCTTTCTGTCCCCTAAGGACGTGATCTTGTAGGTGTGCTTACACATATAGAAAGTTTGTCATAAAGTATAGGAACTGCACATCTTTTCATTCCGGTAACAACGTTGGTATCCTGTGCTGACAGTCTGACAATAAGAGTAGAGGACCCAAGTCTTGGCCTTTTTCCATCTGCTGAAGTAATGGTTTAAAAAAAAAAAAACAAACTAATTTTGAGTTTCCACATTGATTTCTGCAGCATGTGCAATGAAATGGCAGGTTTCCATCTTATTTTCAATTCCCATCTTACTCTAAAATACTGGTGACTGTTTTATGGGCTGGAAGGGATAACGCTCAGACTGAGGACCATTTCAAGATGGCTGCTTGCCCACTCCTCTGCCAAAAATAGTGAAATCATTATTCCCTCCTTCAGTGCAGGGATGATAAAAGCCAGATTAACTTCCTTAAAAATCCTGCTTCATGTTTTTAGAGCATTGATACCTTTCCTTTCATCTTTGTGGAGTGCCGGCAGTTAAAACATTTAACATGAGGTGGTAGGCATTTGTTTTGGTTTTATTTTCACTTTTTCAAGAAAGGTTTTGTCTGCAGAGTATTTAAATCTTACATTTTTTTCTCTACAGAAAATGTTTTTCTTATTTTCTTGGCTAAGTGAAAGATTAATTTGACACTTCTATCTTACCTTTAATATTAGATTTATTTCATTGCATCTACCTCAAATAGAAATTATTGGTCCTTTTATATTACTAAATGCCATAGTAAAGAGTTTTATTAACAATGAAGTTTTTTTCATCCTCTGACAAAAAAACTTCATTCTCATGCAGTCTCTAAATGCCTTTATATATATCTTTCTCCATATCTTTTTAAAAATCTTTCTTTTATCTATGCCTGTCTTTATATCATTATGTATTTATTGGATAACACAGAGCAATTCTGTAGCTTTACATTGAAGTTTCCTTACACTTGTTTTCTAGATTTGGATACAAGCTTTAATTTATGCTTTAATTGTGTTTCTTCATTTTTTATTGATTTTAATGAACTGATGTTGGGTAAAACCTGCCATCTTTCAGAGAAGAGGTTCTTAAAAGTTGTGGTGGGGTTGGATCCCATGGCAGTGGGAGCTTCCTCTGCAGTCAGTACTCTGCTCACGTACTTTCTATACCGGTGCCTACAAACAAACAAAACCAATGAATATAGAATTTTGCATTTTTAGTTTTCATTGGTTGTTCCTACTTGATGATATATTCCCCACTGCCCCCTGTGTTAGATAACTCTGTAGCCTCCAAGGAGCATCCCTTCATTATCTGACCACCTTCCCAAGATTATTTGGAGCACTGTTTAATGGCAGAGTAGTTTCTCTAATGATTCTATTATCAGAGACTAGAGTGTGGCATGACAATAGTAGAATCTCTCCAAAACCGGGGACCACGCGTGGTTTCAGTTGTCTCTTATGCTTTAAAAACTCAGTTTGTTTTTTATGTCTTTTATATTGTTTGGGTTTCTTTTTTCTGTCCTTTCAAAACTCAGGAAATTGCGTCTGTTTACTCAACTGTACACACCAGCCTAATGAAAGAATGCCTTATGCTTTTTCTGGCAAAGGTTTTATCTGTATAAATGTATACATTTGTGTATATACACCATGTATACATTTGTGACAAGTTTTTAAGTGTTGTTCAACTTTACTTGTAAATTACTCAACTTCACTAAAATAAAATATTTTTTTAAAAAATAGGAAAACTAGAAGGAGTTAAGAGTAGTGGTCTCCCTTGAGCCACATTACTACACTAACTCCAGATAACCGACCAATTAACTTGAGCAAGGCATTTTGCTTCTATAATTGAAATACATGATTTTCCTTTTGTATTGCAGAAAAACTGTTATTTTTTTCCCCAAGTATCCTAGAAGATGCTTATAAGAATAGTAAAGCCAAGACAGACAAAGGTTTTTACCCATTACTTTGTCACCAACAGTGGACAATAACAGACTGGAGAATATAGGAATGGGGCTGACATACAGATGCTGCCCTGGTATTGCTGGTATATGGCCAGCTGTGATGTCACCTCATTTATTAGCCCTTGATGGCCTGTTCTTAGATGAATTTACCCAATTACCTTTGAACATGTAACAATATTTACTGTCCTGGCATTTAATGCTAAGCTGTTCCAAAGCTTAACAGTGATATGTTCCATAGTGTCTGTTGTTTTATAGGTGGCAATATTTCTTCTAATGGTGCACCTAGTCCTTTGAATGTATTGATCAGTCCAATTCTATTCACTTTTTTTACTGCTCATAATTTAAAAAAAAACCCAAAACTTTATCATACACTTCATTAGTCACTAAGGCTGCAAAATCATAGTTTATTTCATTTTAGATAGTACAGCAGCTCATTTCGTACCTTGGGTTGTTCAGTCACCTTTCATCCCTTTTCCACTTCTGTCCTGTCTCTTTGAGAAAGAGGAAAAATGCACACATTGTTGAAGTGGTACTAATGATTGAATGCAGTCTTGTTAAGTGATTTCTAATTTCTCTTCACCTTTTCTGACATTTGATCTGATTTTTTTTTTTTTTTGACTGCTAATGGGCTCAGTGCTGACATCAGAAGAGCAAAATTTTAAGGCTATCTCCGAACAATAACATTCATCAACTTGGACCCTGACACTGTACACGTTGAATTCAGAGGCCCACCCTTCTTGCATTGTTTTACTGCTTTGACACAGGATTTGTAACTCATGACCTGTAAGGGGACTTGACCCCTCCTCCTGCTGCTTCATTGTGCACAGGGACTAGTATTTTCTGATACTCAAAATGGTACTGTGAAAATGCTTGTGTTGTTCCTATAAAGAAAAGTGAAGAAAAAGTCAAGCTAATTAAATTATTACAAGATGACAATATTTAGAAAGCATTTGTTTTTCTTTTACCCGAAGGCTAGTGTTTTCTTAAAAAGATCTGATTTTGAAATACTCTGTAGGCAATCTTTTTTTCCTATCAATACGGAGCAGAACACAGGGTGTTAATTAGGCCTATTATAAAAGAGGCTTGCCCTGGGTTGATTCTGAAACAGAAAATCAAGAGGCAGTAGAGCATGACGTATTTGGAACTGACACTATTGCCTGCAGCGTGGACTGCATTCATAGATCATATGTTTGCAGAGATGCAGTAAAGGGGGACTGAGGAATGGCTCTGGATTTAAAATATTTAGAAAAAGGTTGTGTGGCCCTATTGGGAAGACGGTAACTCTCATTCATGCTTGGCAGTATCTATGGCCACAAGACTGCGTCTGAAAGTTTTAATTAAAAATACAAAATGAGTGTTTCCTTTGTGTGGCTTTTTTGAATAGCGGCATTTGTAGCTACTGAGAGTCTTTAATATGGTAATGAGATCCTGAAGTCTTTAATTTAATCATGGCTATGGGGTTTAGGTTTGTGAATAACATACTGAGGCATCAAAAATATGTCCACAGTAATTACTAAGCGTGTTTTAGAAATGGTGTAAAATTGACAGGACTTTAAGATTTATTTTTAAATTATTTGGAGGTAGAAAAAATTAAAAGAAAATGTAGTGCCAGGTGTGTATTGTACTCCATTCGTGAGCTTAATGTTGGACTTAAACTATTTCGTAAGTAGCATGGTAATGAGAATGTCTTATTTTACTTTTAGCTTCTAAAATTGATGACACCAATGTCCATTAAACTTTATTACTATAAAAGAAAAAATAGGTGTCTTGAAAAACAAAGGTATTTTCTTGGGGTTTTTGCAGGGGTGGTTTGGATACACTGTAGTAAATTTTGAGCATTCCTACATGATGTGAATAGAACAGTTTTATACTATAGCTGCTCCACTTAACTGTCGATGATTTTCTTTCATGTTACTTAAAACAGAGGCAGGATTAGATGGCTATTTTTGGACAAATATTTAATAAAATACAACAAGTCATCTTTCCAGGAAGATATAAATTCTCATTGAAATAAGAGAAAAATAGATCCAAAGCAAAATAAGACTTGAAGGAGTCTCTTGGGTCACTGGAAACTCTATCCCATGCAAGAAGGAGGCCTCTTGAAATGGTAGATGAGAGCATAATTATAAAATTAGAATTCAGCTTCATCTTTGATTATAGAGGTCAATCTGTTAATTTCAAGTTTTGACCTGTTTTTCCCCCCTCTTCTAATCTGTTAAAAGTAAGCCATGCTTGTAGCCATTTGCAAGAATTTTTTGGTTTTAGATATGCATTCTCTGCAGAATGCCTTTTTCTTTTCAGTTATTTCCTTTAATTGTCCACTCATGACCATCTCTCTCATGTTTGCAGTGGCAGATCTCTTTGAGAAAACAAAATGTCTGTAATTTGGAAAGAGTTTTCAGTGGTGCCTTCTACTGCGGCTGCCAGGACACCCTTCTTTCTTTCAGCAAAGACAGAAAGTCAGTCGTGTGTTGGTCAGAAGCAAAAAAGAAATTGCATGTAAGAAAAAATAGTTTGAAAAAGTCATACTTTTGTGAGCCTCTAAAATAACTGAAATTCAAGAAGTTCTGGAATGAAGTGAGTCTAGTAAATGAGAAATAATGTACAGGAGATAGATTGAAAGCATCTACATGCAGCTTTTCTACCATCCCAGAAGCAGGGATGGTATGCACGGTTTTTTCCTTAAGTGTCTCTTGGTTTATTGTACATCAAGTTTGTAAGCTGGTTGGAGTAGGAATTTCTAGGTTGGTCATGGTGAGAAATAGGGTGGGAAGGCCTTCACATTAGATAAACTTTTCCTTTTGTTTCTTACAAATTATTCTTCTCTGTTTGTTTCTTTAATCTGCTTTAAAGTCTGAAGATTTTTTTGATATAATGCATATGGTACATGAGTAATTGCCTTTATTTTAAAATAAATGTGCGTGTTCTTTGCGATACGTTTTAAATATCCTTTGCAATGGAAATAAGTTTTATAATCTTATTCATAGCCAGTTAAGTTGTACTGAGGATGTTAAATGAATTGAAAAAAAAATTTATTGCTGTTCAGTACTATCTATTTAATGGGCCATTAGGTCTGGCTATTCTTTGTTTGAACACTGTATAATATTGAAAGAAAGCAAAGGAGTGTTAGACTCAGTTGGGCCATTATAGTGCTACAGATAGATATGCAATTTAAGGTGATACCTTGATCCTATGAAACTACCTGCCTTCATATGCTTTTTCATTATATTAAGATTGTAATTGCATATGGGTAGCCTTAGGTCTTTGTAAGAAATAGATCTATATTGGTAATAAACAGATGTGTGAAAAGCAATTGAAATGTTTTTAAATCACACAGACAATCTTTGAATAGTAATCAGTTGTTTCCCAGAAATAAGTAGGCTGTGTCTAGAAGTTTTCAATGCTCTGATCAGCCCCTTAATATCTTGTGACCTTTAGGCATTTGTAAAAGACTGCAGTTTTCAAAAGACAGGATGCTCAGCAGTTTCTGAAAGTCAAGACTTCTTACAATAACTTCAGTCAGACTCCTCTTCCCTCCACCACCACCCCAAATCAGAACTGCTTGTTATTAGCATATAAGGGAGATCTGGTTTTATGAAATGTCTATTTTTTAATCTATTTAGCCTTCAGCATCTTTCTAAATCGCAAAGAATGTGTCAAGACACTAGCTGAATTGTAGTGATTCCAGTAAGACTTGACCTTTATTACCCTAAGGAATGGGAGGGAGGGATGAGACTTTATCCCACTAAACTATGTTTTCCAAATGTTTTCCATCCCTACCTATCTCAGTAAATGGCAGTGGCCTTGCTGGAGACTTCTGCTTTTCATAAATGCAACAGAATAAATTTAGACCCAAGACACCTTTTTCACATGAATTGTGAGTATATACGCATGCTGCCTATTGTCCGGAAAGGCTATGGTGAACTTCCTTGCTAATTACCAAGGACAATAAGACATCGGTCTGTCTTTTGGATCCGTCCACTCATCCTTCTAGAACTCGTAATTCCTACAATTTAAAAAACAAAGGTGGCAATAAAGATGCACTGGGATTCCAACCTCCAAGAGCACTTCTGTCATTGCCTTGCCATGCACCCTGTGGTGGTGTTGCCCTGCTGCTCTCTGTCACCTCCTGCCCCAGCTCCCCTGCCCTGGGCTGTCACAGCTGCCTCCTGGCCACCAGCAAGGGACCGTTCTACAGGTCTCCTGAAGCGGGCTGCTTATGCTCCAGGTCCAGGAGCAGTTTTTAGCTTGTGCTCTGCTTCATGCTCTGCTGTTTCAACTGGTTGACTGCTGGTATAGCCAAAAGGTAAGACCTTGATGTGTATTTGGCGGCTGCAAGGTGAGAAGCACATAGGAAGCTGGCAGGGGAAGCAGACTGGGTCAGGCGGTGCAAAAACGACACTCCAGGGCACTGGTTTTGGAGCCTTCTCTGAGATAACACTTGTCACCAGGCAGCCCTGTCCTGCTGGCCCTGTTTAAGGCAGACAAGGAAGCAGGATAAAAACTTGAGTACAAATCCCTGCCCTAAGTCTAGTAATAAAATAATCTTTACCTCTCTTTTGATGTGAGTATGTTGGATATAGTATTTGTTTGAAGAAATGCTCAGGAAGCCTAGCAAAAGTCCAGACAGGCTTTCTTGGGCAGCAGTTCTGTTTGAGAGTCAACAAGGGGGAGCGTCTGAACTGGTCCCTGGTATTGGGGGTTAGACCTTCCTCAGCAATTCACTGCCCTGCGAAATCAGGGAGCACTAAGAGCACAAAGATCTTTCAAGGATGTGAAAGATCCTACAGTTTGTGTGTGCCTAACAGCCAGGATGGTCCAGGTGTACTCAGTGTGGGAGTCTGAGAGCACCAAATGGAGTTGTATGGAAAAGGTATTTGTCATTATTTAATAACGTTTTTGATAACGTTTTTGACTTTGGGGTAACAGAGAATCCTGGATGATGTATCCATCTGTCATTTTTACAAAGCCAAGAATCTTAATCTCCTGTTTTCATTTTCTTAGGAATGCTGTGTATTTGCAGTTTGGTTTGCTTATGTGCATGCCCATATAAATCAAATGTTGTTAGTGCCACCTTATACAACTGAAGTACCCATATTAAAAAAAGCTGACATATTTAAGAAGTGCTAATGCTATTTAAATTATAGCTGTGCGATAAGCAAAGGTATTTGTTTCTATTTTGTGATGTGTTGGATTTTCTTTCCTATACAAGAAGGTACCTTATTTAATTCTAGTAGAATGTTATGCTACACCTGTATGGCCTGATTTGTTCAGGCAGAAAAAGGCTGAGTATGTTCCCAAGGAATAGTATACTTTGAAGAAAGCAGTGGATTACTTTTAACACTTGTTCTTCATTGAAGTTTATATTTGCTTAAAATTCAAATTGCTGGCATCTTGGTAAGATACCTGTATGTGTGGAAGATAGTCTGAATGTTCCATTGCTTCCATTTGATGGAACTAGGATTTGTTAATTTGCAGATTTGTATTTTATCTTTTTCTTCATGTTTTTATTACCTTAATTCAGTTCCTATAAATGATTTTGTTACAGGATCTAAATGTTTGGGTTTTTTTCGCAAAGCTGTATCATTTCTATTTCTGAAATACTCTCCTGAAATATATATAGATATAATGATATCTAAAGGGAAGAAATCTATCGTAAATCCCAACATAAGATGCCAACACTAAAAGCAGTAAAGATGATGATGGAGTCTGAGTGGTACAGCCTGAACATTGAGGCTCTGATTTGACCACTGCTGGACTCGCTAAGCCTCTGTCAGTCCAGAAGGGTGCTATTAGGACATCTGTACATGCAGCCAGCCACCCCAGGAGGCGATGGGCAGGTCAGCGAACAGCAGATCTGGGCCAGGGGGTTATTTTACAAAGGAGTGTCTAGTGGTTTAAATATGATATCTTAAAAATTGAGTGTTACTCAATTTGGAACATCTAAGTACATGTAAATATAGAGATTAAAAAAAGACTCAAGTCTTCTAAACCTATTTCAGAAAGCAGAACTGTATCCGCAGAAAACATATACTGTAGTCAGTACAGCATTCTCTTTCAATTGAAAGCAAAGTAGGCACAAGTAAATGAACTGCCAAATAAAGGTATTAAACAGTAATTTGTCAATTTTGAGTTCCTTGGAGCAAATTTTTCTGATATTTACCCAGATATCCAGTCCTGATGAACATCTTTAGAATTTAGATTGGGGATGAGAGAGAATTCTGACATTTTGGACAGACAGACACTCTTGCATGTGTTATAATCCTTAGTAAGTATAATAAAGGTCTTGGACAAAAATAGTGTAAGACACATAAAGGTATCAAGAAATTGAGTTTTGAAGAGGCTAGCATTAAGGTAAAAGTGAATGCTTTTCATTTGTTTCACATGGGAACAATTGCAAAGCAGTGCAAGTGAGTTGAATCTGCTAAAACCAGATATTCTCCCCTATCTTTCTGGAAAACATTCCCACTTTAAAGTTAGGTCAGTTCAGTTTCCCTCCTGACAGTAATTTTGAATTTAACTATCCATTTAGCAAAGAAGAGGGCAAGCAAGCACTGAAGGATTTGAAATTATATATTCTGGCCTCATGAATATTTCATGGTTAAAATAAATAAATAAAAGCTTTCCAGAAATGAAATGCTGTGGTTATCTAAGAGGTCATATTTCTTCTTCACTCGCTATCTTCATAATAAACAGCTATTGATTAAATTGAGGAGCCGCTCGACCTTTAGCACTACAGGTGGGAGGTGATTTCTGGCAAGAGCCACACTATGGGGTTTTATGGTCCCCGTTTCTCCCTTTGCCCTGCTCTCCCCCCACACTCCTTTCTTTTTCTTCTTTTTTTTTTTTTTAATTCACACATCATCAGATCTATTCATGTTTATTTTAAGGCCATTTTGCACATTGTGAGGATTCTTCTGTGGGCAATCAATTTTGACTAGAGACTGAGAATAAGGGATGCAGGTGTATATATACAGAGATATATGTGTAAATATATATAAATGTATATAGAATTATATACAAAATGTAAGAATCAACAGATAATTTAAACTGGTTTTCTTAATGCCAATGTTCAAACTCAAAAAAGTTGCTTTAAATATATGGAATATTTTGACACAGGAGTTTTTTAGAGCCATGATACTAGACCTGACAGACTAGTGCTTTGTTTCAGTAAAATTTCTTCCTGTTTAACACAACAGAACTTCACAAATGTATGAGTTTGTGCCATTGTAATAGTTTCAAAATATGAGTAGCAATCTGTTCATCAAAGAACTCTTGGTAGAGATAAATCCAGCTTTAAATCTGGATGAACATGCTAGTTGAATTTTGCTTGGCTATTTATACTGTCCCATCATGCTTTTTTTTAGAGCTAAGGGTTTGGTGACGGGAGATGAAAGTTTGTGCTATGCTTTAGCTTAGAGGGTGAGATGTGGTAAATGAAACATTAGAGTTCTGTGCTTTATTCTGTCCTAATGTGAGTTGTCAGGGCTTTTTGTTTGTTGGGGTTTTTTTGCTGGAAAAAGCATAAATTTATTTTATCATAAACTCAGTCATTTGTAAATACTTTGAACTGGAGCAATTTTTTTCTGCAGTTGGGTTAAAAATAGCATGTCCTAGGGACAGAGGAAGCAGCTGTGTTAAAGTATCTGCGTTATAGCTACATTTTCAGGATTTCTGTTAATGATACAAAGTCAGTTGAAATGACATCCATTACATATTTGTCCAAGTGAGTGGAAAAGAAAAATAAACAATGTGGTGCTAGAGAAGCCATTAGAATTGTGTGTCTCTGCCTGTCTTTCCTAGTCAGAGGAGCTGATAGCTATATTCTACCCACAGTTAGTTCTGTAATACATATATGTCAAACTGAGCAATACTAAGACAGTGAGCTTTGCCTATCTAATGTATGTTCTTAATCATCTTTACTGTTTTGTGGTTCATATGTATGTAGAAAAAAATTGTATCTTCTTTAGAGCCTTTGCATGCTCTGAAGAATGCATACTGATTTTTAAAATGATACTTTCTCCATGAAAAGCAGCAAGCTAGACTTTTTAGTAATAACTTCATTTATTTCGTGACGATAAATATTCCTGCAGTAATGCAGACAAATTTTCCCAAAGGAGAAGATAACTATAAATAGTGGGTGATATGAAAGTCTGCTTTATTAATGCTTATGCTGTTAGAATTAGCAAAAGCTACCCTGCTGCACCATAGGTTACAATTTTTCCTACATAGCTATTTGTTTGCAATTACTGTTGGCATACAACTTGAGCCAGGACTACATATTAAACTACTAGAAGTGAAATATAGCATGTGGTAATCCTGTTCCGTTCCTTGTCAGCACTTCTGTCCTCTTGTGTCTTTTGCTAACCTTTGTTTTCCAGGTATCTTATGCAGATTTTTCTGGACAAGTCCATTAAAACATAATTTAGAAATTGGTATTATAAAATACTGCATTTTATCATTAAATGTTATTAATATTTTAATACTTATTAAAATCTAGCTTTTCTGTAAAACATCTGTACTAAGAGTGGAAGGGTCTTCTTCAATTGTAGTAATTTTTGTAAACTGTTTTTCTCTCTTAGTTTTGGATATGGCCCGGCATGTTCCCCTTTACCGAGCCCTGCTAGAATTACTCCGTGCTATTGCGTCCTGCACATCGATGGTACCATTACTACTTCCTCTGTCAGGGGAAAATAGTGAAGAGGAGGAAGAACAGTTGGAGTCACAAGCTTCTGTTGGGACATTGTTGGCTAAAATGAAGACCTGTGTAGATACCTATACCAACCGACTGAGGTAATCACTTTTATCATCTCTAATCTTCATTTAAACCGTATTTTGCACTTACGTATTAGGAATAGAGAAGTGGAAAAAGATTCAATTCTGTATATTTATCTGAACAGGTACCTGAGAACGTACTATCTGTTTGATCCAAATTTCTGTTTATATGCATATATTCTGTTTTACTGTATTATTTAGAAGGATGGGGTTTTTTTATGACACAAAGAAGCTGGTAGGTTTGCATACTCTTCTCTCTTCAGTAACTGCCCACTGATCGGAAAGAGGATTGTTTCTCAAGAATGTAGGGGCTTCAGATCTCTTAAATTTCTTTCCCTTTGCAATGAGGTGAATCTTTTGTTTGCAGGACTGTACATTTCCTGCTGTCAGCTTGAAGGCAGGAGCATTCCTTGGGAGCTGTTGAAGAAGCCCATTTTGTAAAGAATGGGACTGGGGAGGGCCAAGCCAAATGGTAGTTTTTACAAGAAATGTCCCAGCTCTCTTCTGTATGCATTTGTGCTGCTTTACTCATTGAGTAAGGACCGCGTTCCTCAATGGATTCTCCATTGGAGGCTAACTGGTTAGGATAGAAGCCTTTGGCTTCTGTCAGGAAGAAAAAGGTTCAGGAGGCAAAAGATTTGGGAGTTATTATTTGTGGCAAGTACCCTAACTGTACAGATGGTTGAAAATTTTTGACTAGTGGTACCCGTTGGTGCTACAGATGAAAAGCATGTTTCCATGCATCAGTGATTTTCCTTTCTTCATCTTGATAATTTTCTGCTTCCAGCAATTAATTGGTTTCTCGATTCTGTTTACTTGCTTCTAATTTAAAGATGTCTTGTTAGGAAATAAAACCCATCCTTCCCTGCAAAATTTAGTACTGTCCCTAAGCGTATGCTGAAACATGAAAAGAAGGTAAATATAATGTCAGGAAAAGGCAATTGCATGATGTTTTTCCTCCCACTATAAACAGACAATATTTACCAGCCAATACCTGAGATATTTTCAGAGCAGGAATCCCATTATTGGGAAATCTTTCTAGTAACTCCTGATGGAGTGGACTTCACCCATGAATTTCACTAATCCTTCTTGATTGCGATTGCTCGTCGTGCATATCAAGCATGTCATGTATCTGGTTGGATTTTTTTGCTGACTAAATGCAAAAAAAACCCAGAATCAGGACGGACAAATAACAGTTCTTTGTGTTGGGTACCCATCTAAAAACGTCAGGTTGTGCTTCCTGGCTATATTATGTAGATCATAGTGTATGTAATCTTCTTAAAATAGAAAAGAATATATATTTTGCTTCTGTGTAATCCATTTCCAGTATAGATGTATGTATAACATTCTCTACCACAATTACTTATTTTGCTAGTCCAATCGTCTGTTAGCCTCAGATTTAATGGGCACAGAAACCTGTGTCTTCTCATGTCACTTACCCAGGTTGAAGTCTAAAAAGTCTCTTTGAGAGAATGGCGTATGACTACCAGTCATAAGCTCTTTTTAATTTGAAAAAATAAAATACAGTATGACTAGTTCTTCATTGTCAGTTTAGGATCTGAAAAATAAGAACAATTCCAGAAGCACAGTTGGTATTATTTTAATGATTGATGAATTTGATAAAAATTCCATGGTTAGTTCCGTTACATTAGCTGTACAATTTTCTTCTATTACTTTGATATGTCAGCACAGAAAGAAACCTTATCTTTCACTGGTTGGTTTAAGCATAATACTGTTTGTCTTTAAAGCAGTATATAGACAAGGATGGAAACACCAACAGCCTGCACAGCCTGGAATCATTGGGGTGGAAGGTTTTAATTCTCAGCATTTTAGTTGAAGGTTTGCCAGTAATATAAGCAAGTTTTGGCATGAATTTCTTAAATGGGACAGTCTGCTGCCCCTTTTAGGTCAAATGCCAGAACAACAACATAATTATGGCATCTGTTTTCAAAGGCAAAACTTTCCTTTATCCGAACAGCAGTTCTACTTGCATGTCTACCACATGTCATCTCCATGTTGGAGCAAGAGTGTCCACTTGGATCCAGAATTTGAAGAGAAAAACTTTTGGGTTTGGATTCCAGTTAGCATTTGATTTCATTTACTTTCCGTAGTAGGCCATAATAGTCTATTGAAAAATTGGGAAAATTCTGGATAATGGAGAGGGATTTAGGTACGAATGGTTTCTCGTGACTGCTGGAGAGTCAAAAGCCAGCCCTAATTTGAGTGGTCAGGTTTGTGCAATGAGTTGCCACAAGGGCTGAGTTTGAGATATTTGTTTGCTGTGGTGACCGAGCCCTGTGCTACAGAGAGCTGCTGCTGTGGAGCAGAGCAGGCTCATCTGAACCACCATCTGCTAGGTTAGCTTCGCGGCAAATTGCTACACT
This sequence comes from Limnodromus scolopaceus, assembly GCA_028565335.1. Lineage (NCBI taxonomy): Eukaryota > Metazoa > Chordata > Aves > Charadriiformes > Scolopacidae > Limnodromus > Limnodromus scolopaceus. Next base: position 35,223,402 of record JAOXNO010000024.1, on the reverse strand, counting down.
TGGCAAAATAAGCGGATGGTTTATTTGTGTAATATGGAGTACAGCAAGCCTACGGCTGAAATTCCTAACTCTGCTGTTCCTTTCCGTATCACCCCAGCCACCCCCATGATAACTGCTTGAAGGATATCTGCATTCTTTCATCTTCACACTTCTGTCACTTGTCAGTGCTGCTACTAAGGGTTAATCCTGCCGGTTCCAAGGTTGTCTGAATGTATCAGCCCTGCCCATCACATTGCTGTTATGAGCTGGATGTTATTCTGTTTGAAAGGCTGAGAGACCTGGGTCTGTTTAGCCTGGAGAAGACTGAGAAGGGACCTCGTCAATGCTTATAAATATCTAAAGGGCAGTGTCAAGAGGATGGGGCCAGGCTCTTCTCAGTGGTTTCTGTTGACAGGACAAGGAGCAACAGACAGAAACTGGAACATAGGAAGTTCCATCTGAACATGAGGAAAAACTTTTTTACTGTGAGGGTGGCAGAGCACTGGAACAGGCTGCCCAGAGAGGCTGTGGAGTCTACTTTTCTGGAGATATTCAAAACACACCTGGATGCGTTCCTGTCCAGCCTGCTCTAGGTGAACCGGCTTTGGCGGAGGGTTGGACTAGATCATCTCTGAAGGTCCCTTCCAAGCCCTACCATTCTGTGATTCTGTTGCACAGGGATGCTAGAATATAACCTGGTATGCCTGAGGCATTTTCCCTGCTATGGCTTTTCATTGTCTTCACTGTTATTTTGCAGAAATTCTATGTGAAATGGTGCATTTTGCAAACAAAATTTTTTCTTTGTAATTTTGTCCCAAGAATTGAGGCCTGATTTGTTTTAATGTATTTTTCTTTAAAAAATGACACAACTGGATTTCTCTCGCTGCACTTTCAAGCTCATGTTGGGAGCTGATGGTTGGCTGCGGGGGGCAGTCCTGCAGCCTTTGCTGGTTTGCGATGCTTCAGCTTCATGTCTGTACATGCAGTGCTCGAAGCCCTGAGGAGTATGTGGAGCCAGCTCAGAGGAAGTTACTAGCTTTCAGCAGTGGTTATTTCCAAAGGCACGGTCCCTTGCTGCTTTTGCCTGATTTCAGGAAATCAGTTTAAGAATCTTACTGGAAGGAACAAACTTCTACTTAGTGCCAGTGGAAACCTACGGAAGGTGGGGGGCCATGAGAGACAAGTGACACCATGGTTGCAAACCTGTGGCAGTTCTGTCCCAACACAGTGAGCGTCAATATAAAACTGAGCAGAATTCTGCTCTAAGCACCATCTCTGTAGTACAGAGGGGCTGAATGGTTCATTGGCTTTATGTTGTCGATACTTTGATACAGGTATCATTCTATATCAGCACGTTTACCTCTAAGTGTCAGGCATGGGTGAGTAAGCATCAGTATTGGCTTTAAAAATTAAAGTTGCCTTGGGAGTGTATCATTCATTATTCATTTAGCACAGCGTGAAGAGAAGGCTGTCATTTTCTAGCATAAGCTAAATTAATGGCTTAAATTATTAGCATGTACACTGCTGTCTCTTCTAGCAAATATATTAGTGACTGTCATCCCTTTAAATATGAGTTGACATGATTTTGTCTGCTTTTTCTTCAATAGTTGAAAAACTTTATAGGGAAGTTTCTAAGTCTAAATTAAATATTTGGCTCCTCCTCCACTCTGAAAATTGTAATGTTTAGTTAAAGGTTTGGCCTTTATTAAGTAACTGCATTAGATTTTGCTTCACATGCAGAATCTTGGCAGAAAGAAATGTACAGTATAACACAGACCTTTAAACATTTCTAAAAATAGAGAAAATGTACAGCAAAATATTTATATGGTTATATATTTGACCTTAGTTTCTTATTTATGAGTATTACTGGTTCTCATGTTTCTTTGGAATACCGTATAGTTAGAGCTCAGGAGTTTGATTAGCACTGTTAGTTTATCTGCATACCTAAATTTATATGCAGGCTGCTAGAGCGTAGGGAAGGATCTTACTGATTTTATCACTTTAATTTTGGTGTTTCAACTTCTTATTCATATTTTTGGGGGGAGAGCCTTGTAATTCCCAGCAACTGCCTCTCTGGAGCTGGGACTGAACTTGTCCCTCCTCAAACACTTGTGTGTCATGCACAGCTTGGAGAGAGCTCGCTGTGGTTCTGAATCTCGGCAGGAGAGCAGCAGCAGTATAGAAATGGAGATGATACCAAAAAGGGAGGATGATGTTTTCTCAACTAAGAATTTGGTTTGCGCGTTTTACACGTGCTAACAACCCGTAGAACGGTCATCAGGCTGCTTTTTCATGTGCATACAAAGTAATACCATGTGTTTCAGGTTACACTAAGAAATGGGTTTGGGGACTAAAATATTTTTTTTATTGCTCTACTTTTGTCCTTAAAGTAACATTTGCACTGCCCTGAAAGTTCTGCTTCCCACCTCCAAGACCAAACCTAACAACACCTGCTAAATTATTTATTATTTAGGATCCATACAGCAGGCCAGTGGGCCACCACAGGCATACAGAGGCCACAAGAGCCTTTGACTTTTATTTCTCCAAGTGTTGTCAGATTCATCTATGCATCAGTTACATGTAAAACCCATTCAGCTTTTTCACAGAGCTCTGAATTATATTTGTGTCTCTCCCCTTTTATAACCATATAGTTTAGGAAACTGTATAGACTTTTAGATTTTCTAGACAAGGGTATGCTGTTACATCAGGGAGATGAGTATATAAACCAACAGCACATCTCTCTCTGCAGTTGCAGAGCTGTTTCACATGAGACTTTAATCTTATAGCGTGCCTAATCTAATTTTCTTTAAATTGCATTATTAAATAGTCATGATATGATTGTAAGGATACGATTTTAGAAAGGGCTACTGTCATCTTCTAATGTAGAGAAATACAAAATCAAGTGTAGTAGCTCATGGAAGTAGCAATGAAATTCAGTTCTGTCTTATACAGCTAGAGATGACATAATTGTGTGAACTTTACAAATTATAATCAGAGTGAAAATATATAGCACTGGGGAACCTTTGACAGATTTCCCCATGTAGAGTCAGGGGAATTACCTGATTTACCATATGTTGGTTGTAAATAAATGGACAAGCTGTAAAGTATTGTTGAATATCCCCAAATAAGTGTGTGTAACGCTACATATGTAAAGAAGGTCATGTAGTGACATCTTAGGAACTGTGCATGATTAATCACACTGAGTTGGTATTAGACAGCAAAAGATTTGAATCAAACAAGGGTAGGAAGGCAAAATGGGGGAAGAAAAAATTGAGGTCATCATTAATGGGAGTCTTAAGAGTTATGGCTGTATTAGTTGGGTTTTTTCCCTAAAAGACAGAAAAAAAATATCTTTACCCTAATCATTAGAATATACAGGCATGATTTGTGTGAGGAAACTAAATGTTGATAAGGCGGTAGGTATGTCTGATTTGGGGGATTTGTGATGCCAGCTAGCTTGTACTCACTGACTGACTGAAATCCCTGATCAGGCAGAATCAAGGTCAAATATGAGACCTGAATTCTTCATGGCACCCAAGGTGGAATCATTCTGCAATTCACATCCTAAACTGCTTTTATGCAGTCTGAGTTCTGGCCTGAGCGGGGATTTAGGCAGCCTGGTAATGTAAAACATCACACAACCTCCAGATACCTACAGGTGACAAGGTAGAGCTGTTCTGTCAACCCTTGATTGAAAAGGTATATTCTGAGGAGTGGCAGGTTTTTTGTCTGTTTTGATGACGATAACCGCATACAGAATAGTTGTATCGGTGGTAAAAGGGACATTAAGAAAATATGTTCTCTTGTGATAGCTCAAAAGTGCTGAAGTGTTCTGAACAGCAGGGGGAATGAGCAGAACTTCTATTATTGGTACTGAGAAATTGCATTTGAGTCAATGCCTCCTTTTTATACTGCTTCAACTAGATAAACATTCCTTGTCTACTTAGGTAGTTGACTGTCAGTAACTCGGTATATCTGTAGCTTTTAAGCATGTGGTTCAGTCTTTTGTCTAATGAGGCCAACACTTTTTGGTTTACTCTAAGACGTAGAAGGAAAGACTGTAGAAGGAAAGTAGAAGGAAAAGACTGGTAGTCTAACTTGTAAAGCCACATGAAAGGTAAAAGATGACTGTCTTGAAAATAAGTCCGTAAGAATTCATTTCACTTTCAGTATTCTTCACCAATCACATTTTAATTGCTTTTCATGCATCTCTCTTTTGGGTAAGTCCATTGACATTTCATTTTAGTCAAAATTTCTCCAAGCAAATAGCTTAAGGATTCTACACGAACAGCAAGCAGTTCTAAATCTGTACACCTTTCTTAGGACTGGTGGCAGCTAGCATGTCTGTGATATTAAAACAGGTATCACTGGGGTTTAGTGGGCTTAAATATACATTTTTAGGTTATTTTAAAAATACTGGCTTAGATTTCCTCAACTAAAAGGCACTGATGAAGATTTGGGAAACTGTGAATGGGAGAGGCAACTGCTGCTGCTTTGTCTTAAGCTGTTCCTCAAAGGCTGGATGACACTGTCTGGCTCTGATGCTTTCCTCCAAATTTTGAGCACCTGAAAGCTCAGAATTGCTTGAAGCCAACAACGGGCTAACGTCCTTTGGAGTAAATCTGGAACAGAGAAGATATACCATGATGGAGTAATGAATTTTGTTATTAATGCACTCTAGGGATATTCTCATTTGATTAGGTACAGTACAAAGGCCTTCAGTATTACTGTAATCACCTCTGTTGAATATGTTAGACTTATTCTTTATGCGTTATTTCTGACTAGATTAAAATACAGAAAGGATATAGTATTTGGTAGTTGCTAAAATACGTTTAGGACGTCAAAGCATTAAATTGCTGATTTTTCCTCTTTAGATAGCTTTCTGGTTTGCTTCTAGGTATGGTAGTGGGAAAGAGAAAATGAGGGCTTCTCGGCTATTGAACTTGTTTGGATCTCAAAATGAACAAATGCTATTAAAACAAAAAACGTACAGAAATTACAGTAAAATAATTTGGGAGCTGTTAGCATTAAGATCTCTTAAGCAGGATGACACTGTAAATTTATGCTAGCTTTTAAAACTCCGTAGCTTTTAAATAGATACATTTAGATAACAGTGTTATCAAATGCCGTATCTTAATTTCAACAATTGAATATATATGCTAGTAAAGACTGAGTTATCACAATCAAAATATTTAAATTACCAGGCAACCAGCTTCTATCAAACCAATGCTGTTAATATATACTTTATTTTCAAATTATTTCATTATAAAAATTTGAGGTATTTAAATTTACATTTTAATTTGCAGCACATTGATTATAAACATCTAATATAATACAGGAGTCTTCTATATTTGTAAGACTTTTAAAACTATGTTACATTAAACTGTTTATTGAAATAAAAGGTCTTAAATTATAGCCCAGAAGAGAACTGCAGAGAGACACAAACTTCCTTTTTGACCCACTCTATTCTGATGCTGAAGTTGTAGTTCATAGACACACTGTGAATTTATACTAGAGTTTTCCCAGTGTTTTACCCTTAGTGTATTTTAAAGAATTGCTAGTGTATTGTGGAACAGGAAAGAGTTCTGTATTACCTATTTAGGATGTGATTTTTGCACCAGGATCTACACTGGGGGGGAGAAGTGCACATTTACAACATGATCTTTCTTATGCTGATTTTGTAAACTTTTCTAATATTTTTTTTGAAATGTGCAAACATAAGGTCAGCACACAGGCATAATGATCAGAAGTAGTAAATGGTTGACGCAGAAACTAGTATACTGGTCTCACTGACTTTGAGTTCAATTTTTTACTCTTCATATCAGATGCACTTGTGTTTGTCAAATCAAGACTGTATGTTCAGTGCTGTCACAGCTGATTGCTTCATTCAGTGATTAACCCAGAGATACATAGACACACCCCGTTTCAGAAGAGTTCTTTTAATCTCGATCTTTAATCTTTCGTATTTTTTCCGAGTTGACAAATGCGCTGAATACTTTATGGCTGGTTGAAAAATATTCTCTCATGCTATGTCATATTTCTTTACTAAAAACAGGTCTAAAAAAGACAAAGCTAAAGCAGGAGTAAAACCAGATGCTTCTGATCAAGAACCAGAGGGACTGACCCTTTTGGTACCAGACATCCAAAAGACTGCGGAGATAGTTTATGCTGCTACCACCAGTTTGCGCCAAGCAAACCAAGGTAAAATAGAAATACTTTTGTAAGTATTCCAGTACCTGAAGGGAGCTTACAGGAGAGATGGGGAGGGGCTATTTATCAGGGAAAGTAGTGATAGGACAAGTGTAATGGTTTTAAATCGAAAGAGGGGAGATTTAGATTAGATATTGGGAAGAAACTCTTTACTGTGAGGGTGGTGAGACACTGGAACAGGTTGCCCAGAGAAGCTGTGGATGCCTGATCCCTGGAGGTGTTCAAGGCCAGGCTGGATGGGGCTTTGAGCAACCTGCTCTAGTGGGAGGTGTCCCTGCCCGTGGCATGGGGGTTGGAACTTGATGATCTTTAAGGTCCCTTCCAACTCTAACTACTCTATGACTCTATGAAATATTGTATAGTGTTTATTTTTAATACATTCATTAACAGGTAACTTATAAAATAGCTTAAAAGCAAGGAAAATAATGCTTCCCCTACCACTGACTACATTTTCAAGGGCAGTTGGAACCTTGTGGTAGTCTTAAATGTTTCAGTTGGGAACAGGATAATTCAGGTAGGTGAGAGGACATCTCCCGACTTTCAGCAAAATTATGTGGCACCTTTTCTTTTTCACACAAGTGTATGTCCTACTTTAAATTAAAAAATATGAGAAGAAACAATAAAAGTATATTCATAGCAGCAGTAGTCATGAATTATTTCTGAGATAACAATATTTACTTTGAGTTGTTCAGATAATGAAATATGTAGTAGTGAGGAAAAAAAGATTTGTATGTTTTGAGTGATCCCCAGTTTTCAGACTTCTCTGCAAACAATGTCACCATAAAATGTCATTTCAAGTTAAATAATCCCCAAGTGCTTGCTGTACTTGTCTCAGAATTACATGGTTAACTACAAATAATCATCATATTTTCTATAACAGAAAAGAAGATGGCTGAATACTCCAAAAAGGCTGCTGTGAAGCCCAAGCCTTTGTCTGTTTTACGGTCTCTTGAAGAAAAATATGTGGCTGTCATGAAAAAACTCCAGTTTGGTAGGTTGAGAAGTGTGAATATTTGCCTCTTAAATAGCAGGTACCTAAGAAATGCAATCTGTTGCCCCGAATCCCTAATTATTTTAGAAAGTTACCAACTTTTTTACATATGTGACCACTGACACTTTTCACATATGGAAAGCGATACAAGTCAGTATTTTTAGGTTACTGACTAATGTGCTGTTTGAACTAATAAGAAATGTTTTAAGCATACACTAGATGTTCATGTTTTCATTTCAGTAATGATTTGCGAGTCTTTCAGTCTTCAAATTATATTGAAATGTTAGTCATGTTTGACTCTCTATATAAGTTCGTTAATTTAGTTTTATTTTTTAAATGGAATAGAATTCAGATTAAAATGTGTTTTTTAAAATGAAACTGCAGTATAACTTCATTCTGTCCTTTCATGGAGTGCATCACATTTTCCAAATGCAACATATTGGGGGTTGGTGCTTATTTTGGCCATAAAGGAAGCACGTACAAAAAAAATTCATAAAGAACAAGTAGTATCTCATCCAAGCAGATCTATAAAATTATTGCAAAAACATGTTCTATGAGTATTTTTTGAGTTGCAGTGACAGCATTTGCAATCATGTTTCTTTGCTGTTGTGTTAGTAAGGGATTTTCCTCACGAATGTTTGGAGCATATGCCAAGAATAGGAAGTAGGAAAGTTTGTAACGGTGGCTTTTCACCCTGGCAGCCAAGCTGCAGATTTGGCGTAGGAAGTGATTAAAGAAAACTAGCTTCACTGTAATTTTTTATGATTCTTTAATAACATTGCAACCACCACACAAGTAAATACTGTTGGCATTCTGCTTCACACCGATTCCCTTATTAGCATTATTATGTATTTGCAAGTACCATTAGTTTCCTGGTCTGGAGAGGCTGGTAGCTTTCTAACTCAGAAATGGTGTACGTTTGACAAGTTGCACTTGAAAGCTCATACATTTGTTGCAGAAATTAATTTGACCAAGGACTGTTAATGCTTTGTTTTCTCACAAAACTAACCCACCAAATACGGTTTTTTGGCATTAGCATAATGCAAATTAAACTTTCCTGATAAAAATACTTAGAATCTTTATCCAAGACTAATCCATTATTAACTTCACTGTTTTCCTAATGCATTAAAATTTCCTTCTCTTCTAGATACATTTGAAATGGTTTCTGAAGATGATGATGGAAAATTGGTTTTTAAAGTAAATTACCACTACATGTCTCAGGTAAAAAATGCAAGTGACGCCAACAGTGCTGCCAGAGCCCGACGTCTCGCTCAAGAAGCTGTGACTCTTTCAACATCACTGCCTCTCTCATCTTCATCCAGCGTTTTTGTGCGTTGTGATGAGGAACGGCTTGACATTATGAAGGTAAAGAAACAAAGTTATTTTACTTCGCTCTTTCAGCTTGGCACATAAATGTTTAAGAAAGTGCTTTAAATCTTAATCAAAATGAGAAGTATTTCGTGTGTACTTTAATTGCTGTCCAAACTTTAACATAAGTAATAGTATTTTAGTCTGATCCTGATTTCTCAATAACTTGGTGGGGCCAGGGAGAGTCCACCTACCACAGGAGTGCTCTGTTGGCCAAGGAGACTTCACAGAACAAGGTTCATTCTTCTTCACCTGCTCTGAAGGGAAAAATTTAATTTTGTCATTCTGTTATGGCCAAAGTGTATATTTGCATATGACCATTTAAGTCAATTAAAAGCAGTAGCCATGGATAATACACTGAATATCTCTGGGCCTGAAGTCTAAAGAAAAATTCAGTTAATAGCTTCCAATAGCGGATAGAGTTTAGCTCCTTCTGGTTTATTTTCCATTTGTAAACTGGAGAAGTGAACGTTAGCAGAGGGCGTCACTTACCCAGAGTATCAAAATGAACAGAGTGACAGCCTGCATATGATGATGTCTAACAGTATTTTCTGATAAGTAGCATGTGAAAATAAAATGCTTGATATTACTTATAAAAAATCCAACTGTTTGGCTTTGGTTTTTTGAAAACTGTCATCTTTTTTTTTTTTACAATGATAGGTTCTCATTACTGGTCCTGCAGATACCCCTTACGCAAATGGTTGCTTTGAATTTGATGTATATTTTCCACAAGACTATCCTAATTCCCCTCCACTTGTGAATCTGGAAACAACTGGAGGCCACAGTGTGAGATTTAATCCAAACCTCTACAATGATGGCAAGGTAGGTCAACTTTCTTCTTGTGTACAGATGTAACGAGAAGTGAAACGGATGGAACTTTTTTCCTTTTACGATCAAATGATCGGCAGCTCCTGACATACTGCAGGAAGCTCTTTTGTTAAAACTGATCTTCAAACTGAAATGAAGAGGAATTTAACAGTTTCAAATGGGAATGATCTTCTCTCTGAAAAGTCTTGGAGATTTTTGGTAGCCTTTATGAGCTGGATTGGACCAAAATGCAAGCAATTTGGACCTGGAAAAATGATCTCTTCCATCTTTGCTAAATTAACTAGGCAGAAATCTATTTTGCATAGCTGAAATACCCAGGTTCCTTTCCATGGACAAAGTAGGCTTCATATCAACTACAACTGAATGCATTTGCCAAGTGTCCTGTCTCTCTTTTTCCATGCAAAAGTGTTTTTTCTCGAGGGAAGATAAAGACTTCCCTTAACCTCAGTATCCTTTATTTAAAAAAATGTAACTCTATAGACTTAATGGCAGTTTTCTCAAAAATTAGTAGCATTTTTTGAAATAATATTAGAAGTTAAACAAGCTTTCCCCTTTCCCTTCCCCGTCTCCTTGGTACATTGTGGCTCATTGTAAAGGCTCCAAAAAGCTAACAAGTGCTTATCAGGGAGATGTAACTTCTAGTTCTATTAAAAATAAGCACACATTAAATTCTCTGCAGAACTATAGAGGTGGCGATGTGTATGTCTCCACCAAAGCACAGACCCACAGAACAGCTTTGGCTGTAGCACTGTGGCACCCTTTCAGCCTTTTTTTCGTGAGTGTAAACATTGAATCCATTTCTCCCTTATTCCACTGTCGTTCATGGGTTCTCTGTGCTCCCGATTTTCACAAGCTATTAATACTCCTTTCCAGTATGATACATGGAGTTTTCTTTTAACATGGACACAGAATGTAATTCATATTGGAGACTTTTATCTCCTTTTTCCTTTGCCCAACATACTTTAAGTCCTGGCAAATACTCCTAATTTTTTTCTATTTATTTTGCCTCTGTGTTCTTTATTTGTTCCACTTTTTGATAAGGTTCAAGAACTCCACAGATGTCCCTTAAGTCCAGATCAGTCATAAAATTTGACGAATATTTTCAATTCCTTGATAGTCTGTGTGACAGAAACCACCTTCTGCATGCTTAAGCAGAACGATTGTCTTTAAAATCTCCAACAATAAGTGTTAGAACAGTATTTAAAGAAAAAAGCAAAGAATCAGATACTATTCATGACTCGTTTTTGAAGCCACTAGAATCCGTAGGCTTTCCTTGAAGAAAAGCAGTCTACCTTCCTTTGTTTTTATTAAAATGCTGTTCTTGCTTATCCACATTATTTTTATCTGCTTTCATTTCAAATTAGTTTCATAGAAACAAATTTATCTTTTAGAATACAAGTTATACAAAAGTTTGTAAAAAAAAAAATAAATTTAAATGTAATGCTAACATTTTGTTTTGCCCAAGTAGAACAATTTCATCATATTTGTCTGTGGCATTTTCAGGTGTGTTTAAGCATACTTAACACATGGCATGGGAGGCCAGAAGAGAAGTGGAATCCCCAAACATCAAGTTTTTTGCAGGTGAGCATTTCTTCTTTCTCTTCAGTAGATGTCATTTAGGAGTAGTAAGTGCTCTGTCAGTCCTAAGGATTTTTTTTCTAGTGCTTTTAAACCAAAGTTTTCTTAAATATGCATAAATAAAACAAAGTCCTTGGAACACTAGAAGAGAAACACTGTAGAGTTAGACAAGTTCTTCAAAATGCTCTTTCCAACCAATATTTCTCCTAAAAGTTCAAGAACAGTCTACTCCAGTGTGTGGAAGTCAGGCAAGAGTGGGAGAAAACCAGCATGGGTAAACAAGGAACTCCTGCCTAAACTCAACTGCAAAAAGAAAGTACACAGGAGGTGGGAGGAGGGGATGGACTGCTCATTTAGAAATAAAGACATTGGCTATGCAGCAGAGAAATTAAGAAGCCCAAAGCTCAGCTGGTGGAGAACATGGCAAGGGACATAAAAAGCAACAAGAAGGGCTCTTGTATGTTGGCAGCAAAAGAACACATTTTCTTTCGGCTCTCCTGCTGCTCACTGGGGCAGGGAACCTGCTGACAAGGACATAGAAAAGGCAGGGGTCATCTCTGCCTCACTCTTTAGGGGCAAGCTTTGCTTTCCCATGTTCCTGTGCCCTCACTAGGAAGGGCTGTGATGAATGAGGAATTACCCACAGTAAACAGTGTTTGAGCTGATTGGACCCACAGGTTCACGGAACCAAATCTCATGCATAAGGTGGTGCTGAGGGAGCCAGCCAATGTCATTGCAGAGCCACTAGCTCTCATCTTTGAAAGGTCAGAACAATCTGATTCCTGGAAAATCTCACACTCGGCTCCAAATCAGGCAAGAAGGATGATCTGGGGAGCTGCAGGCTGGTCAGCACCACCTGACCCCTTGAAACTATTTTCACCTACATGGAAGACAAGAAAGTACAAGCCTGTGTGGTTTTACTGGGGATACACAGCACACCTAGCCCGCTTGCCTTCTATAGTGAGGCGACTGGCTCTGCACAAAGGAAGAGCAGTGGATGTACCTTGCTTTGGCTTCAGAGGAACCTCTGATGCAGGCTCCCGTAGCAGCTTGTAGCCATATAGGTGGGATGCACATTATATGTCGGTGGAAAAAGTGGCTGGACCAAAAAGATCTTAGTGCTGTCTTCAGTACCTAAGTGAAAAAGATATAGAGAAGATGGAGCCAGATACCTCTTAAAGATGCAGAGGACTAGGACAAGTACCAGTTGAAAAAAGATGGGACATGGGAAATTTTGATTAACTATTAGGAAAAACTTTTTCAATTTGAGGGTGATCAAACTCTAGGACAGGTGTCCAAGAGAAATCGTGGGATTTCCATGCTTGGAGATATTAATGTTCCCTCTCCCTTCAAGGGATCTGGAGATCTAAGTTGTGGTTCCTTGCATAGTGTCACTTTCCCAAGATACAACTTCTTAATCAAGAGATTAACTGAAATTTTTTACTATAACTATAAAATGAGTGTAGAAAAGTGCAAGTGTTATGAAGTCTTCTTTTCACTAAAGTCCTTTTTCTTAGATTAAAATGTTAGATTTGATTGTTAGAAATTGCATGCAGCATTTAAGTTTCAAATTTTGAAGTTTTTAGGGTTTGATTTTGAAAATAGTAAGAAAGCTGTTGGAAAAAGTTCCCCCCATTCTGGGAGAAAAACACTTTTTAGCTTTTCAATGGAAAACAGCTGTAGGACGAACTAAATTGCTTGGAAAGAATTAAGCTCTACATGTTTTTTCTGGCTCAAAGATGAAACTATTGTCAGACCACCCAAAATATTTTGGAAATTAACTTTTATAACCCAAATGAAACTGGAAGATCAGTTTAGAGTTTCTAATTCATTACAATTATAATTCCAAGTAACCACTTGTTATTAAGGCCAAGAAAGTACAATGCTGCATAGTGTCAAATTTCTCTACCATAGCTCTTTAAAAATACATGTATCTCTAAAATATAAAATTCAAAAAAGCAAAACTCAACTACTTCCAGAAACATGTAAAGGCCACAGATCACCAAAACACCTTAGGTACCTGAAGCGTTGGAGCTGAGGTACTCTACTGTGGCTTAGCACATTTGCATTAATATTCTCCTTTTTTTAGTATCACAAGTGGCCATTTTCTTGCTGGAACCTGATTTGCGAGGCACATTCTGTATATTTTAATGCATTTATCCATATTTTAATTTTTAAGTGTAACTTAAACCAGCCATGGCTGCTTCTAGTTGAATGCACAGCAGGCACAGGAGACAAGGTGACGGTGCACACCATCCCATGTACCAGCAGCTAACTGCAGCGCCTGCCTGGGAAACACAGAAACTTGTTTAATTTTCCTTCTCAGCCCAAAGGAGGATGCTAGTTCACATCTCCCACCGCACTGCCACCCACCCTGTCCCTCAGGATAAAGACTGAGCTGCCTGAGATTGCCCTTCTGTGCTGTTGTTAAAGCACAGCAACTACACAACCACAGCCACACTGCCATGGCAATAAGGCTGTGTTTCTGGGAGGTGATGGAGGGATGAGATTAACCTGGGTTGCTCCACTGGCTCTCGGGCTGTTGCTTTGATACGAGTTACTGGTTTGTGTCTGTGGGGTGAGCACGCGTGGCAGTACGGCAGGCTGGGCTGCCTTTGTGCTGGCGTTGCTACAAGAGAAACTCCGAGACAATGCCACCTTTAAGCCTAGAGCACAATGACCTACTCGTTGGGGTGCTGCCCTGTGAAAGAACCGAAGTCCTGAATTGTCGCTGACACGGCGCCTGTCTGATGTGAGCTGTACGTTCTGCACCTTCCAAGAAAAAGGAGGACTGTGGTCATCCATATCCAGTTCACAAACTGGGCTGCTAAATGAGGGGACGGCACCAGGCTATAAATTGTATCTAGGGTGGGAGGAGAGTCAGTTCCAGAAACAGCTACCCCAACATTTTTAATCTAGTGCAGGGGAGGTCTTGCACCTCAGTGTGCCAGGTGCTGGAAATGCCATTGTTAGGCATGTAACATATCATCAGCGCATCATCGGTTTTTCGATATTTGAGGAAACTTAAGTGTTCAAATCACCTTTTTTGAATTCTTTACAGTTCTGGCACTGTGTTTTTGACACAGAATTGTAATCCCTGAAATCCTTGCTGGACTTGGTCCTAAGTACATAAGAAAAAACTATCCTTCATTTAAAATAAATTTTTTTTAAAAGTCAGTGATGTTTTTCTACCTATATAACAATGTTTTTGCGTGTAAAATAGTTTTGTTTAAGTACAACAGCAGGTTGACAGGGCCAAACACTCTAATACTGGAAAAATTAGCAAGCCATCAAATTATAAGTATGCAATACATATACATTTGGATTCCTAAGTGCCCTGTTTATCTATTTAATTCTTTGTTTTATATTACGAATACTCGGGTGTATAGTTACATGCCTCGTATGTATGTAATCATCTATTCCCACGTGTAGTTGATAAATAAATTGAAAGTGGGAAAATTGCCATTTGCTTATCACTGAATACTTTGTGCTTTGTTGATACAGTACTGAAAACTTTTATTTTCCAATCTCAAGAGAAATACTGAGGTTTTGTTTTAATGGCATATGACACACGGGGTTTTGTGTAAAATCTGAAACTAAAGGGCTAAAAACATACCTAAATCAACTGAATGCATTTGAAAGGAAAAATGGGAGAGTGCATGTACCAAGATTTAATTTCAGTGGTTCAGGTATCACCTCCCTTGTTCCTTTGCCCTCTGGTTTCTGAATCCAAAGAATTAGTAAAGGCAAAGTTGAAGAATTGTTGACTGACAACTTGACAAATACAATTCCTTTCACAAAAGACTGTCATCAGAAATCTTGTCCTCTAAACATTTTCTTTTACTTATATTCGGGGGTTTTGTTATTTTTTAACTTATGTTTGTCATTTCCTTAGCGTTTAAGCTAAACACATAGTTATAGGATATATGTTTATGTGAAGTAGTGGTTTTGGTTAAAAAGCGTGGACATTTCCTACTTGCAAGTAGCCTGTATTACAAATGACAGTACTTTGCCAGAGAAGTGGTTTTGCATATAAGGTGAGCAAAACTATGTACGTTTCTAAAAACAAGTGGGTGGCACAATTTTAATATTTATTTTCTTCTCTTAACAGGTGTTAGTGTCTGTCCAATCCCTAATACTGGTAGCAGAACCATATTTTAACGAACCAGGTTACGAACGATCCAGAGGTACCCCGAGCGGTACCCAGAGCTCCAGAGAATATGATGGAAATATACGACAGGCAACAGTCAAGTGGGCAATGCTTGAACAAATCAGAAACCCATCGCCATGTTTTAAGGAGGTAGGTTTCGTGAAACACAGTAAATACCTTCTGGATTTATTTATCTTGAGTGTTAAGAATAATGCATATATTTTGGAAACATCATGCACGAGATGCCCTTTTTAGCCCCCTCTTTATTCCCTGCGGCGACTGACTCCACAGAGTCGGAGATGCAGCCCCATCCAAATGAAAACGCGTATCCTCTATAGGTGATCTGAGCCCTGCTCTGAGAGGGGAGCTTCTCGTTGAGACCGCTAGGCTTTTTGTAGGGTTGTGTTAGGAACCTTAACAATGATGATCATTCAGTAACATAAATGCAAAGGCATCCTGAAAACAGGCCTGTGAAAGATCAGCTCCTAAGATCTTAAGATGCTAAGATCCACAAATCTGAGCTGTCTTCAGCATCTTGAATGACAGGTAGGCTCAGGAGATCTAAACGGCTGGTCTTCAGGAGTTCTTCTAAGCTCCAAAATGGATATAAGGAATGCATCCAGAATTGAAGTCAATTGTGCTTTCAATATGCAGCTTTTCTTTAGACAGATAGCTGTATTCTGTAACATCTAGAGGGAAAGATGATTTTGTCAATTATGTTGCAATATTGCCAAGAACTCTGTGCTCAATAAAATTTCTTTGATTTTATTGTTTCTTTCACGAGGCAGATTTTAGAAAACCGTTTAAGACAAAGCCAACACTAAGCAGTTTTACAGCTTGGTCTGAGGATTGATTGGTTGGGTTTTTTTAAACTCCAATCCATACAGAGAGACCACAATTACAATGCGATCAAATGCTGGTTCCCACCCAAACTGGGGGTGGCTCAACTACTATTGCCTGAGAGCTGCAGTTGTCCCCAGCGGCCTCTGCCGAGGGCACGCAGCTGTGGCTGTACCTCTTCCACAGCAGCTGGTGTCATCCTTCTCTGTGCAGAGGCATGTTCTGTTCCCTGCTCATCGTGTTGACAGTGTTTCTGCTCCTCCGTTTTCTGTTCAGGCAGCAAGTGGTTAGTGAGAGGGGAATACTCAGTGCATACACTTCTCACCTGTGCTGCTTTAATCCAACAGGATTGTGAAACCAACAATAAAAGCCTTAATACTGTGTCTGTGTAACGCTGCCCCAAACCTCCAAGAACAAAAATTCCCCAATTTATCTGCAGCCTGGTTCAATGCTGAATTATCCTCATACTGATTTCCCCCTTCCTCCCCCTTATATCCAGTTAGGCTCACAGGGGTCTTGCCAGTTTTGTACTGTTAAAATCTATGGTTCTTAGAAAACAATGAACACACTGTTCTTTCGTTTGGAATATTTTCTTGCAGGTCATCCACAAACATTTTTACTTGAAAAGAGTGGAGATCATGGCTCAGTGTGAGGAGTGGATAGCAGACATACAGCAGTACAGCAGTGACAAACGGGTTGGCAGGACTATGTCCCATCATGCAGCCGCTCTAAAGGTGAGACTTGCTTTTATAACTTTATGTTCTTTAATCCAAAAATTACAAATGACAAAGAAATTGCTCAGCAGCTGAGTTTTATAACAACAGTAATAGAAAACCTCAGCAACTTTAAACAAACCTAAGTTTCCCAGCTGTCAAGAGATAACGTGTATGTGCACTCCACTTCAGTATTTTTTTCTCCAAGTCAGATTTTTTCCTTTAGGGCCTCTCCTGCCTATTTTTCTATAAATACTTATGTAAGATAGAGAAAGTTTATTTTGTCCTCTCTAAGGATGGGTGGCAGTTTACGATAAAGTTGCGCCACTACCCATTCCTTGCCAGAAAACAAGCTTTTTGAAAAGACAAGCAGAGTTATTAAACTGTGGTCCATTACAATTAGTTTTACTCCATGTTAAATTTTTACCGGCAGTTACAACCAGTAAAGTGTTTTCTTCCTTCCTAGCCAAGTACTTTCATTTGTGTAGTTTGTGTCCACAAATACAACAGACCATTTTTTTTTTCCCTTCCCCTGAGGAGAAAAAAAAAGTCGTCTTTTTTCTATTGCTAGACTTGGGTTCCTTCAATGTGGCAGGTGGTCAAAATGAAGCTACTGTTAGTTACTCTGATGAGAATACAAGTCTCTGTGCAGCTGTCTCTGGAACAGACCTCTTCAAGACCAGGAGCTCTTTATAAATTCATGTTTTGACTTTATGACCCCCCCCAGTCCCAGCCTGTTTCTGCTGCGATCGCAGGGCACAGATATGACTCAACTTCAAGACAAACAGCGTAGCATTTATATTGATGCACTTGTTTGCTGCAGTTCTCTTTACTGCCTTTAAGAGCAGCATTTGCTAATTATTCTGTCAGCACAAGGAAAGTACCAATCCTTAAATAGAGGGCAAGAGCTTATCCAGTCATTCAAACAGCACATTTACACCTTTTCTACTTACTCCTTTTTTTGCCTTATGTTCTCCAACATTGTGAAAAGTAACGTTTTAACCGTGGTCTCTTCAACGCTGACTTCTTTTTGTACATTCAGCGTCACACAGCTCAGCTGCGGGAAGAACTTCTCAAACTTCCCTGTCCTGAAGGATTGGATCCAGACACTGAGGACTCCACGGAAAAATGCGGTGCCACAACTAGTTCCGAAGAGACGATGTTGCACGAACAGGTTAAACCCAGCAGCAGTAAAGATCTCCCCACTGATTTCAAGTTGTGAGTTGCGTTGACATGGACTTTCTAGACACAAAGGCTTTGAAGCACAAGCCAAATATGTCAATATTTGTATGTAAGAAGCTAATTATGTAACAGGTAATGAAATTGAAACTATACTATGCCCTTAAGGATATACAGTCTAATTCAAGATGATCTTTTATTTACCTGTACAAGAGTGTAAACTTTTTTGTGCTTTTATTTTTCAATTGTGAGAACCACTGATTGGTATGTTTAAAAAGTTATGTATACAAGAAATGGATAAATCACTGATATATAAGGGAAACTACCTTAGGAAAGAATGTTTACTGAATGTTTATTATTTTTTTTTACTTGTAGAGTGAGGGCGGTTGTAACAAAGAATATATATTGGTCATTCTTACAGCTACTATTTAAAGTCAGAAAATTTTCACTGAATTTGATAGATTTTACGTTTGGCCATATATTCATGCTCATATTTGATTCTAAAGAAAACCTCCTGTATACTTCAATAAACGTTAAATGGACATGATCCCTCTTTTATGATTTACTGGTACATTTTTTAAATAAACTGCCATAAAATACATTCTAGCTGAAGACTTGCACTTGTATGACTGAATTCATTACAGTCAACATATTTAATTTTATGCTTACTAATTCTAAAATGCAGATGAAATAAATACACATGGTTTTACCTCATGCCAAAATTCGGACTTCTGAATTCATCTTTCGTTTGGCTATTTTATGCAAACTAACAGTATTCTAAATTTCTTAAGGGCTATTCCAGAACAAAGTCTTTCCGCTGTTGAAATGTCTGATTTTTACTTTAGCAGCTGTACTCCTGAGTACTGACAGGGGCTAACGACGCGCCATGCAGGACTCTAACCTTCCGTAGTTCCTACTGTATAGACTTATTTCAAATTTTATACTTGCAACCACCGATCCCTAATTATAAAAGGTAAGGGATCCGTTTAACAATCAAGTCTCGCTTTTAACATGACATGCATTACTATTACACTGTTCCTAATTTTTGAGCAGTCCTTGAAGGACTAAAAAGTTATTACTGCTATTACCTCGGACTAATGATCTGTTGTATTATAAATACTATAAATCAGGCAAAACCGAAGCTTTTTTGTTTTCTCTTTGTTCTTTGTTTATAAGTATCACGCTGGAATTTTTACACTTTTTGTTTTACAATGTATTACTTCTAATCATTAAAAACAGCACCAACTGAGGTTGTGTTCTTATGCTGATGGTTAACAGATTTTGATAGTTCCGACCAAAGTACAATTTTTCTGTTATATGGATATGTTGTGTTAATCCAAGGCCTGTCCTGATTGTACATACCTCTCAAAATACCAACAGGCACGTCTGCGTTACTTCAGGGGATCCTTCATCAAAAAGCAAAACAAGCAGCTCGGGGCCAGAGCTGCTGGTAAATACATGAAACAGAGTTTATGCCGCATAGTCAAAGTGTTGGACCTTCATCAGTGTTAAAAGAGCACTGCGTTTTTCTAGATGGGTATTTACTTCCCTTCTATTACTGTACAAAATGACTGTGATGCTCTTGTAAAGGCTCAAAAAAGCAAAATTACCCACTGACTTCCAACTATGTTTAAGTTAGTGGTTTCCATTAGAGCTCTTCATTTAGTGCTTAAACTGTCTGCCTACAGGAGCATAGTCTTTTTATAAAATCCTGGCTCTTGCACCAAAACCAAATGTATCAGACCTGAAGATCCTCCTTAAACGTGAAGGCTTTTTTTTTACCATTAAAAAACAACACCGAAATAAAAAGTACCTAACTTGCATTGATTTGACATTAAGAGGGTGGCTAACATGATTGTACCTTTTTCTCTTGTGTGTATTTATGGTATCATAGCAATGCTGATGTGAAGTCACTCGTGCTTAATTAAGCAGATGTAAACAGCTGCATGGGATATTAAACTCTTTAATTTGTATCCACGTACCAATTAGCATTTTTTTGCTCTTACCTAAGCTAGAATGGTATTGTACCAAATTCATGCAGAGGTTCGATCCTTAATGACTTGCACCTATGGTCCTGCCTAGTAACTACATTGTGAACTTGGCAACAGATACAAAATACGTGTTTTCAGGTTTTTAGGTATAACACACAAGGTAGTTATGGTACTTTGCAGTAAAATCACAGTAAATCCTATGAGGTATGTAGACAACAATATTTTTTTTAAACAGTTTCCTCATCTTTTACCATTCCATCAAATTGAATAGAAACCTGTATAGATAGATCATAGTTTCTAGCCTTCACATAAAAGTACTGTGTTTTAACTGTTTGCTGTTTTTGTAGAAAATGTTTTAAAAATCAACGGAAATTATTTTCAAAAGCGCAAAGGGCAGCAAACTGCTAATCAGCTCATTATGGAATTTTATCCCATGGTTTCTGGTACTGCCTTTGCCCAAGATTCACTGCAGACACACCGCTGTGTAGCGTGGGATGTAAACCAGCCCTTGGAATCGCTGGAGCTGCTCTGCCGGAGGAAGAGCGCACCACAGTAAGTCCTCCATAGGCTTTGCTGAGGTTTCACAAACAACAATGTCCAGCTTTTCTGATGGACTCAGTCTACCCTGTCTACCAGAGGGAACAGCTCAGTAATCTCCGAGACCTTGTGCTCGATGAGAGCCAACTGCTCGTTATACTGATTGCTGCCCATAAACAACTGCTGTTTTGCAGCTGTAGACAGAGTACTCTTCATATAGAGACATGACTGGTATCACAGCAAGATTTAGTGGTTTCCTCTGGAGTTGCCTTTGGATGAAAGATGTGCATAAAGGTATAGATTAATGCTTCTCTGCAACCCTACTGCTGGTATACAGGAAAAACCAAAGATGACAATCTCAAAAAACAAGAAAACTTGAATCGTAAGAACCCTGTAAACAATCTCTAGTTTCACTCCAGTAATTATGTTAAATATTTCGGTACTGTCAGGATGAAGTAAGTGTGACTATGGAGTGACAGGGTCTGCAGCAGCCTGTCTGGCATTGTTGGTTGGGTTTTGTTACTGTTTTTCTTTGACGTGAATTCAAGGTAGAGATTGTGCATGCCCGCTCGCCTGTCAAGGAGACTCCCTTGCAGCAGGTAAATCATGCCAACTCGGGCAAGGTGCTGGACTACTGATAGCTTCTAGGGACCTTCACTGTGTCTGTTGTCAGTACTGTGGCTGGATGGTCATCTATTCAGCAACGGTGGAGTTTGAATTCTTCCAAAAAAAAAATAAAGCAAGCTCCCATGCAATGCAGGAAATAAGTGTACTAAACTATTTATGATGGCTTTAGCCTCTGTTTGCTATAGCAAATAGGACATTCAGTTTCAGGCAAGAATCACATTGTTAAGAAAATATTAGTACAAAATATTTTTTTTCCATGCAACTCTGTAATGCTATACATAGGATGTTTATTAGGTGGGCTTTTCTGCCCCAAAATGTTTCTAGCGTTATATAAACAAATGTTCTGTTCTGTTCTACACCCTGAGGCAAACAACGTGAAGAGCAAACAGCCCTATTATTGATTTACCTTGTTTATCCATAAATATCTGAATACAAATCCAGCTGACCCACATTTAAGCCAGGACTCTACTATGTAACTCTGATCTCTGTGAGGGAGAATCACTTGGGCTTAGGTTTTCAGTTGGAGTTTCTCAGATATGTCGTCTTCATTTTTTACCTCTACACGCTGCCTTTGCTGCCTTTTTTGTTTTCTTCCTTGCTTCTCCAGAAGCCAGTCACCATCAGTTGGACTCACCTCCCTGGACTGTCAACCCCCTGTAGTTAGAAAACAGAAATTAGAAGTATTTTTCAATGGAGAGGAAACACAGATTTACACTTATCATCTTACCATAAGGAACAAGTATAAGATACAGAAGGTATTTCAGGTATATGTTCTCAATTTATTTTTTTTTTTTCCCTTGTATATACACACATACCTACCTATATATGTATGTGTGTCAGGTCCGGCAGGTATTTGTTTTTGAAAAACAGGTTTCTGAGCTTTATTTTCCCTCTCCTTTTCCATAGATAGTGACAACATTAGGCAGAATGTGCAGGCGTTTGCATCAGAAGATGAGTTTTCTGAAATACAGTAAGCTGAATGGGGGTAAACTAAGTTCCACAATTACTAAAACAAATCACAGGTAAAAACATTTCATTCTCTAGAGATTTTGTTGTTGCTGTTGTTTTATTCTCCTAGAACATGAGTGCAGAAAATACAATATCTACCCAGTGAATTACTATAGTATAGCTTTAAAATAATCTCACCACCGCCTCTGCTTTTAATAAAGATTCAGACAAAACAAATCCCAAACCAGAATGCTCCATCTTGATTGAGAGAGTTCTGCATATTGTGACCTGTCACATCTGCAGCTGCAATCTCTTATGTGCTTCTTGCCTCATAAGCAGCTTTTTGGCTCTTGAAAAGTGATAACCTGGACCACTTAGTTCTCCAGCTGTATTAATGCTTCTTATCCTTTACATTAAGACTGCCTATAATATCTGCATCATTTAATAATACAGTATCATCCTCAAATGTCTAGATAATATTAATACTAGAGTTAGTAACATTTCTACAATTCAGATAGCAAAATTTTGTATTTAAGGTTGTTTAGTTAAAAATCCAGAAAGGGAAGAGGCAGGTTCTTTATCAGGCAGAGACCATGCAGGGCGTTCAGCAGCCCCGCTTCTCATGGGAGGACACCTCAGTTAATTTTAGGAACCAGTGCAAGAAGAGCCCCAAGAAAATCTCCTGGGAGTAAGAAAAGGCATGTTACTGTCCCCCTCAAAGACATTTAGAAATGAGGTAACTGGTGAGACTTGCACACAACAGAAGTTGTTAAACCTTGAGAGTAATGCTCAAAATTATACTTAAATGTATTTGCAAAAATAATGAGCAGGTTGATCTGCTAAGGTTGCCAGAGCAACGAGTCTGACATGGTTTTACATGAGGAACATGCTTCTCAAACACATCATGTCACTGCATTTAAAAATCTGCAGTCATTTTCCTGTTGCCACTTGTGCTCCCTACTTCCAGCTTAACCACTTACTGCATATTTTAAAATGTATTTGTCCGGTCCCTCCTTTCATTGTTCTCTTCCTTGCCTACGGACTCAAATCCACAGACATGCATGAAGCCTTCAGTAGTTTATAAACTCTTTGCATAAAGCTCTATGGGTAGAAAGCAACCACAACCCAATCCCCCAATGGCAAACATGAACACATCTTAAGAAAAAAAAAGCAACTCCCCTCCCCCCCACACACCAGAAAATTAAAGCAAACTAGAATCTCATCATAAAAATTCAATTTGGCATCATTAAAGACCTCCTCAGTTCCTTCATTAAGCATTTTCTCATTTACCAGGAGAGCAAATGGAAAAAGCAAAATGTGTGTTTCCATCTTTTCTATTTTCTTTCAAACATGTAATTCAGAAGAGGAACACCAACAGAAAAAGCCTTTCAACCTGCTCCTAAACAATGGTTTGGACGTTCTCCAGAAGTCCTGTTCTCTCACTTTGAAACTGGAAGTTTTCAGTGGCAGAAAACGTTTGCCGGTACCTAAACTAGCACCAACCACATCAGTGCAAACTTCCAGGACTTTGTCAGTCAAAATGCCTTTGATTGAAACCTCTGGTAATAATAATAAGCTTATTTCTACAGTTATTTTAAGCAGCTTGTAAGAAGGTGGCAGTGAGTGGGACGCCATGCAGCTGTACAGCCATCTTAGCTGAAGCCCAGCGCAGCACAACTCTAAGCCTGGAGTATGCCAGCAGCTCATTAGCACTGCACGAGGGGTACCAGTGTGGTTAATTTAGGATGTAACAAGGCCATTATCATTACATATGCACAACCGGCCTAGCCAAGCACCAGCATTCCCACATTAGGGAAGCCGGGGTGCCAGATCCCTGCGCGCGCTGGCTGGGAAAGGTCCTGCGGGATGCGAGTCCCAGGCTCCATCCCGGCTACAGCTACAGTTCAGGCTCTCCTGAAAACCTTGCAAGTGTTTGCTGGCAGCAAACCGGGGCAACGGTTCAAGAGGAACCGGAGGTGACATGGCAGATCAAAAACTAATAGCCAACAGCAGGATTGCTGGAAAGGAAATGATACCTCTGCCAACAGGACCCATCCTCTCGACTACCACGTTTTCACTGGGCAAACCTCAACTGGATTTTGAGGCAGTTTCAACCAGTGAAAGTGGGTGTGATGTATGAAATTCCCAGAGGCTGCCTCCAGCTCAGCAGCAGTCACAAGAGAAGTCATGCGACCATCTGGCTGGCTGAATTTTGCCATAGCATGTGGGATTCTGGATAAGTCACAGAGCATTACAAAAGCCCTAAACTAGGGAAAAGAAATTTCTTCCAGATTCGATTTGACACATCTCCCCTCTGCCTCCCGGTCAGTAAAGGCGACAGAGCGTGCGGGCAGGTCACACCGACACTGAAACACCTGCTGCCGTACAGCTGCCTGGGAGGCTCTCAGCTTCAGCAACGGGAAGGATGCAATAGAGGCCACCTGATCCATGTGACAGAACAGGGGAGGCAAGGGTGGAAATGATATCCAAATGATCATTTAGCTCAACACAGATTTCACTCTAGTTTAAAAAACAAAACAAACAACGACAAAACAAAACCCAACCCAACAAATAAACGCTCAGTCACAAACAACTGCGGTTGATGACAGCAAATGGAGGCTGAAGCAGAGGTACTCCAGAGAACATAATATCCTTTTGTATCTGCGCTGCCTACTGATGTGTTAAACCTCCTTCAGCTCTTTTCTAGCTGTTCCTCCAAGGAAATCATTCCTGTTAGAAAACAAACAGCCAGATGAACAAATGACACACAGCAGAGAACTGAACATCAATAACCTGTATCAGAGGAGAAGCCAAGCCATTTAAACAAAGAATAGGAGAACAACGGTACATGGCTCCCGATAAAGAGCTGTGTAATTCAGAAAAGATGGTTCTATCCTGAAGAGCTCTCAAGAGTCTGGACTGCGGGCAGAAATCAATGAAGGATAGTGCTGAAATTTCAAGACTGCATTCAGAGAACTGCAGTGGAATGCTAAATCCAATGTATGCCTAATGCAAGGCATGGATTAATCACCTGAACAAAAATAACACAGTTAAAATGCTTGTTGTGATACTGCTGTCTTCCTGGAAATGTTAGTATGACATGCGTAAGTGTATTTTTAATTACTACTTTAAATACACTTTTGCTTTTACTTGCAAGTGCGTTTTCAGGCACAGAATCCAACAGCAAGTGATTTTCCATTGGAGTGTGCCCTCACAGACAGTTGTCCAGTCAATGTCACTAAGGACAAACCATGACTGTAAATTCATCCACTTTTCATTTTCCCCTGATAGTTCATTTTCCACATTTCAACACCCTGACCTTCTATGCATCAAAGCTCCACCGAGGCAACAGAGCAGCACTCTGTGCCCTGGCATTCATCACAGGCTGCGATTATGCGTCCTGCTGGTCAGAATCTGGGGTCCCACAGCAAAGCGTGCTTGAGCTGGCGTACAGAAATTATTCTCGATTTATTCCCAAACACGACGTCCTGTGACTAATGCAAAGTTTCCATGCAGATTAAATTGCTGGCAGTGCTCACCTCAACCTTTGCCTTGTTTCTACCAGACTGAATTTGTTCCATAAGCCTTCTGGAAAAAATGCCTCTATATACATTTTTTCCTAAATTTAAGTATTTCCGTAGTTGAAGAGCTTGTCTTAATGGCCTTTGGGTTTTAGTTCAGTTAGCATATGTAAAGAAAATATTTCAGAGTTCTTACTCAGCATCATCTTCTCATCCTCATTTAGGCCTTTGTGTATGACTTGTTATTTATAAGATATCTAAGGAAAAAGACAGCTCTTACGAAGCTAAAGGAAATGTTACAAGTGCCATTTTAAGGTATGCATCAGAAAAGATGACTTGCTCTTTCCTTTCTTGTTAAAATACTATTTTGCTGTTCGTATGACCATTCTGCATACTAAGTGCTCTGCCCAAAGTCAGTTTTATCACAGAATCATAGAAATGCTGACCAGGAGGGACAGTGGGAGGTCATTGCCCTTTAGCTTGCTCTTCCCCAGACAAAACCCCTTGCTCGCTCAACAGCTACGACTGCTCATGGGATGGGTGATGTAGGTCCCCTCCCATCACGAGAGTTCAGACTCTGCACTTCAAGGTACTTGCTTTCTGCCTCTTGTCTCTAGTCCCAGTTATGCAGTGATGTTACCATGGATACCCTGCGTTTATAGCTCACTTCAGTTACACGACATAATTTGTGCATTTTAATTTACTCAAAACCAAAACCATTTTACAATAGGTGAAGAAAATAAGGAGGAAAAATGAGCACAGGTCCTGTTCCACTTTGAAAAGGCCGGCCATTTCCAGTTTATCTCATACTTGCAGTAAAACCATTAATCATTGTAAACTCATTTTGTCTAAAAGCAGAAGTAATACATTTTTCCATGTAAATCATTTCATTGCCATGACAGAATGATGTCAGACAATCTAAATAGGTGATCTAATAAATTTGCCTTTTGGAACATTGTTTAGCATTAAAGGTTACTGGGCGGGCAGAGCATGATTGATGTCAGCTGCTGGTAAGAAAAATTTGGCTTTCATTTTCATAAAATAGACCTAAATACTATATTGACACAGACACACTTTTACGGACTGAGGGGAATATACCCATAACTTAATACTGGAGCAGTAAGAACCCAAGACCTTTCTAGACTAAAAATCCAACCCCAGCTAATAGTACAATTTTCTGAATTTTGTCAAAGACCCTTAAAATAAAAATTAACTTTGCAAGTTGTATAATGTCATTCCTCATTTCAAGGACAAGTTTTGAGCAATAATTCAGCCTTTTATGTTCACCATTTGTACATGTACATATAGTTGAATACACAGATTCTTTTAACTGAAATTAGCTTTGCATCTAATTTGGCTACGTGAATTCTATGAGAATTCACAAACAATTAAACAGTAGTACGGGAGAGAAACAGAACTTTATTTCCCCCCCTATATGTAACCAACCTTGCCTGAATTGCAGTCTATGCATTAACCAAAATGCAACTATTTACGGAAATCCTTCAACAGCATGATAAAACAAATACCCACATGGCATCATGGAAAACAGAAGGACTGCAACAAAACCTAGAAGTCAAAGCTGTTACTCCCTGTTTCTTTGTATAAGATCTCTCACAGTCAAGCCTTGGAAGAAATTACTGAGTTTGGTTTGATTCAAAGCTTTTTTTCTTTGTTTTGTTTCTATTTGCTCTTTTTTCCTTTTGGGGGACATAGATCAAAAAGTGAGTTTCACACAGCTTTAACCCATACTCCTTAATGCAGCAGCGGGTATGTATACTGGGTAACCACAGCCCTGCTGGGTAAGGCATGGCACTCCTCTTTCCACGTAGTTGATCTGATCAGAGCTGTGCCCACACACATCAGCTGCCATGAAAGAAGCGAGTCCCCTTGAGAACAGCTATTTCATATCCAGATAAAACATAAAGCTGGATATCCCCTCGGCATTTATCCAGCTCTTAAAATGGGTTTCTCAGCCTGTATTGAGCATCGGGGTTGCAGCTCTATCAGCTTCCCGATCAGCTCATTTAAAGCCAGCTTTTTGAACATAAGATCTTCAGATTTTAGATCTTCACTTACAAATTAGACACCCCAAAGAAACAAATACCATTTTGCAGAACATCTAGTCTGGGAAAAAGAGAACTAACACTTAAAAATATAGATTGGTTCATTATTTGTTTCTTTTTGTGTTCGAATTACCTGACTCCAAAGGAGAAGCAATTTTATGTTTTATTTCTGTAAAACAGTTAAGCAGGTTTGATACTGAACACAAGTGTTTTAATTATCCATTTCATCCTGAAGGACAGTACAGCTGTGAGAGACAGTGGGAATGAGGATGGTCCCCTTTTCCTCACTTCAGAGCTGCACTCCTACAGCTCAGCTGCCAGATGAGCTCCAGTGCTCAGCTGACCACTGCCATCACCGTGACAGTCTCATCCTCAACTTGACAAAAAGCTGCCTGTAAAAGAGGAACCTGTCAGGAACTGGGTCCTACCAAGGGAAAGGTCTCCTGGGTATCAGAGCAACCTCCCAAGGAAGGGGCAGGCAGTGCAGATGGAAGTAAGGCAGGAGAGCAGGGTGGTGAGACCTCTCATTTTCAGAGGCAGTGAGCTGTTTGGCCAGCTGAGCTGCTCATGCAAATACAGCTTCAGCTCTTCTACCTTGCTAATTTTTAAACTGACCCTATAACTGTCAGTTTCCTTTTCTGAAAAATAAAAATAAAAAAAATAATCTTAATAATAGATCTTAATAGCTTCTAAAAGTAATTTGATTCATTACCACAAGGTAGTTTCTTAGTGAATTCAACCTAATCTTTTCACCAGTGATGTTTGTTCATTTTTATTCAGCTTAATTAGCTCATCAGTTTTAAATTCTTCTAGATGTGCTCTGAAATACATTTTTAGGGTAAGACGTATCATTAACATGCCCTTGCACCAGGAAAACCTTAATACATACAGGAAAAAAAAAAAACAACCCACACAAAAATCCAAACAATACATCACCAGTAAAGAACCTTCATGAATACACACAAAAAACCCAAACAGAAACCTTTCTTTTTCCATACGTCTGCATACTGTCCAGGAATCCTTCTGCCTCTCACAGGACACATCAAAATAAAAAACAACCACCTCAGGGACAATAAATCTTTTTTTTTTTCCCTCCTCCTGTTCTTATCCTTCATAAAGAAAGAGATTGTATTTCTGTAGTTGTATCTGTGTGTGAGCCCACTGATCGTGACAGAAAACCAAAATCAAATAATTCTGCATCTGGCAGGGATGCCATGGTCCCGTCCCTTCCAATGGGCTTCGGTAAGCTTCAGCAGTCTGTCTATGCTGACATGGAAGAAGGGAAAAGAAACAGATTCAGCTGCAATATCAAGTGCTTTGGATTATCTATAGCTGCATATTGGTTCAGTGGCATCTTGGGGGATGCCACCTTAAATGAGAATAACCCTTGGTAGCAACCAGTCAGGATCTGGGACAGTGTAACTCCCAACACGGGATCTTTACTGCTGACTCTCAAGAGGTGCAGCACAGAGTCGGATGCGAAAAACATTGACTAAAACAAGTAAGAATTCCTCTCACTAAAACATTTTAAACACAAACACTGTGTTCACAAGTGCTGTTTCCCTGTGTGACTCCCTTTATTGATTCATAGGTTTTTCCATGCGCTTATCTTGTTCTCACCACAAAAACTATTAAAACTTTTCCAATGTTTGTATTGTTCTTTCTCTTCTATATTCTCCTTGCTTATGCAAAGCTTGACTTCTTTCTTTAAAAAATGCTTTCTTCTGGTAATGTGAGGTCCTTCTCTCCAGACTATTTAAGTAGTGTTTAGTACTTACATCATACTTGGATGCTAAATTCTCTTAACTCCTACAGTATTACCTAGGTTAACAGTAAAAATGTCACCATTTTTTCCTGAAATGGCAGCATAAATAAACCTGTTCATCTAAGTTATTTTTCAAGCTCTCCACCTTTTTGCCCCTTTTAAGAAGAAAAAATATAAAATGGAATTCAGTAATTGAAACAATGATTTCTTGAGCAATATGTTAATGTAATGTTTAAATGATAATGACAACAGTAATACAAATGAAAAGGGAAATGTATGTATACATTCTCTATATTGCGTTCAACTTAGGAACAGACTGCAGCTGATAATCTTGGATTTACTTCAAGAAAACGGAGTATTCATATTTTTATAGTCCTTGATGTTGATAAAAGTAGTATATTTTTTAAATTCATACTGAGGCCCACTATCATCTAAAGCCATGCTAAAAGCTGACAAATTAAAATCTGCCAGCTACGGATATATTAAATTCCCTCTAATTCCCTCAGCCTACTACATGCTGAAACCAACTACTTTTTTTTTTTGAAGCTCACAGTACTTTGCTGTGCATGTGTCTCTCTCTAATTGTTTTCTGCCAGGTGCACCGCAGCAAGCCAAAGAACAGCAATTCGCAAAACCGATGTACACAGCATTTGCTACAGTAAAACTTCTCTTTCTTCTGTTTTTGACACCCCAGTGACTGCACTGCAGAGCTGCTCAAAACACTGCACTTACAGGTGACAACATACTGATACCTTATTTAAATTCTGCAAGGGCACCATCTGCCCTGTATTCGAGCTATAAGGCTGAAATGCTCTTTATTCCGAGACAACCAAGAGGTCTCCTGGAGAAAAGGATGTAAATTGTGTGTGGGAGGAAAGAACATGGACTAGGTTTCATTTGCTTGAAAAATGCTATTGCACTCTAAAGAAGCAAAGCAAACTTCAAAATAGTCTCGATCAACCACTGAACCACATCTTGTCCAGATGCTTAACCTCTACCAGCAATGCTGCCACAATTTACCAGGTGGTTATTCCAGAACGTACCTCTCAGCATAAAATACTACCATTAATAATTATTTTCCTCGTCAGTGACAATAATGTATCAGGCTTCTTAAATTTCCATCACCTCCGGAATAAGATACTAGTGCTCTTAATACATATGTATGTAAATCGGTCCAGCCTGATCCCTCCCTCGGCGAGCAACATCCATTTCCACTGCCCATTTACCCTTTGCTCCACAAACACATTCATGCTTTCACACTGCATTATAAACAAAATAATGAAAAAAACCTCCCAGGCTTGTCTGCGATGCCACTTCTCAACACTCTTTCTCTCATCCTTTTTCAATATCTACCCTGACAGCTCCTGCAACATACTGACTGCATACACGTAGAGGGTTTGCAGCAATTTCCGTTATTTATGTAGCATTCAGATCTTTTTATTAAAAAGATAAAATCAGACAAGATGCAGCTGTTCACACAGCTGGCTTATGAGAACTTTATTTTCTCTGCCTTTTAATACATAAGCTCTCCACAGCATCTCCAAGCACATCTTACAACTACTCTTACCTCCCCATCTTAAACCCTGGAAGAATTCTTCTGAGGGTCCCCAGTGCACTAATAGGCCTTAACAGCCCCGGCCAGTCTCACCTGGGGCTTACACACACACCCCTGCCCGTGGGCCTGGAGCTCTATTTAAGCCCAGCCCGGGGCCACCAGTCTCTGCCTGAGCTAGGCTGTCACAGCGTGGGTCTCCAGCTCTGTCACAGCCATGGACCCTGCATGGACCCAACCTCTGGGCTGGCTTGACCTCAGACCTGCCTCCTCGCTGTGGGTTTGCGTGCTGATCTGGGCTCGGCTGAATCCGACCACAGCTGCCTTCTGCTGTGATTAAGATTTTTAGGCCCTATTTTAATACAGTTCATTAAAAATAAGAAAATTAACCTGGGCAATGAGTAAGCAAAGCAATTCCAATGCAGTACTTAATTTAGACTACTGTTTCTCTGGAAATGGGCAAACTACTTAATACTGAGTTTGTACAGTGACTGGCACAGCAAGGTCTGGGAGAGGGGCTACCCTAGTACGAACAAATAATAACGTAACTTCGGAAATTCAAAAAGAAAGGGCCTCATCCCTCATTTAGATGTGAGCTTGAAAACCATTACTGAAGTGTTACTATATCTACAAATAGGAAAAACTGCAAGTGCTCTATTACGTGAGCACTCTCTATGTAAGCAAAGCTCTGACTGGTGGCAGTTGAACTGCACTGGCAACATCGGGGGAAAATCCGTCACTCTTTTCTTACATTTGGTGAATGCAGATGAATCACCCTTAAGAGAAGTCATTCTTATTTTTATTTCATCCTGTGGCTTCATCCAAGCTACTTACAGCTTGAAGATTATTCTGTGCTGAACTTGCCAAGTTTCTCACATTTGAAATCTACAGGCTGCCAAAATTATACATAAAACCAACGCCTTGCAGCATACAGTGATATTTCTCAACAAGACATCTCTTTCACTTTTCAACTAGTCATTTGAATACAAAAGCTGTAAGAAAATTTAAAGGTATTCCACCTGAGAAATCTGTAAAATTTTCCAAGGGCAGATATCTGACTACAGTAGCACTGAAGCGTGTGCTGCAAAAGAAACACAGGCTGCTGCCGCATTAGCACGCAAAGCAGTAAGCTTAGGCACTGCCTTTATTCAAATTTCAATTACATTTTGCTTCATCTTCTTCAAAAAGTCACACATTACAGAAGCTGTGAATTCACTCATGCCTAGGGAAATTATGAAGACTGTACAAGTACTAGGAGATCATTATTTTTGAGAACTGATTGTTTTTCTGTGTCTCAGACTATTCTTCCATCTTGAATTGTATTCTAACACATACATAAGCAAGGACACTATCTCACTTTTAGTTCTGGTGTACAGATAAACCTCATTAGGATAAAAAAAATCAGAACAGGGATAGCTGTATTTTTTTTTAAAAGAACCAACAAGACAGACAGTTAACTCATCTTCTACTCATATTCAGCAAACAATTTTTCTATGAATCCTCAAGAGCTTGGAGATTTCCACAGTATATCCTTTTCAGCAGTTACTTACGGTCACAGCTGCTGCTTTCTCCTGTATGAAGGAGAAGGAGGAGAAAATCTTGGCTGGCCCCAAGCTCTTGGTGGGTTCCTTCGGAAGAGAAGTTCTGAATGTCACCTAAAATCATTCTTGCCACGAAAGCTAAATTTCACATTCCCTTGGGTTAAAATGTGAAGCCAGGTACAAAGTGATTTAGGAGACCCACAAGTTATATAAATTAATAAACTACTAGTATTTATGTTTACTAATTTGCTTTAGGTTTCTTCACAGAAAAGGAACAAGACAGAGTGTTTTATATTTAACTTCCACTATCAGCATAGCTCTGATGCTCAAAATAATGTTTTGTAAAGAAATATTCAAAGGAAATTCAAATTATTAGTCCTTTTTTTGTTGTTTTTTTTCTGGGTACTGGTTTTATTTTGGTTCTTGTTTGGGGTTTTTTTGTGTGTTTTGGGGGGGTTTTGTTGTGTGTATTTTTTTTTTTTTATTAAAGTATGATTAACTTCAAAAAGGAAAATTTTAGCTTCAAACACTCATCCTGAAACTGAGGTCCTACCCTCCTTGGCAGCATTTTTAAAATTGTAACTTAGAATTGTGACCTCTTGCACAGTGAGGAACAGGAACGCCTTCCTTAAATAAACTCTGTTCCAAAAATTCACAGCTTTTTCCTGGGCTCAGACAAAGCATTAAATGTGAAAAGGAAGCAGGCGGTGCTGCTGCAGCTGGGAACCACCATGAAGGTGTCTCTGTGGCAGCAGCAAGTCCAGAGCAACATTTAATTTCATTGAAATATATAGAACCTAATGGCAATATTCAGCTCTTTTTTGCAAGGGCAAGTGCAGCAAGAGTATTTTAATGAGATTTCATTTTTTCTGAATTTTTTTTTTTAGTTTAAATGATATATTTTGCAAGTCCATGGATGATACTACACATCTTACTCATAAACCCCTGTTAGCCCCTGCTACTAAAGATATTTAAGAGTATATATTGCATCCCAAGAGAAATTAAGACAACACCAAGAGAAAAATCACTGACAACTTTGCAATCCAAGGATTTTGGCAGATCTGAACCAACAGAGAAAATGTAACGCCTTTCCTTTCATCTCTTCCTCTCACACTTTCTCTTTAGCTAGTGTTTTTCTAGAAATTTTTAATAAGACTGTGCTAGTACCCCAAAGCAAAGCAACAAATGCTCCATGGTGGAAAGTCTGAAACACACATTGGCAAAACCTAGCATTACAATGACAGGAACATAAGAAATTTACAAAGAAAATCATTGTATATCAGAATCCCATCGTCCTTTCCTTCCCCAGAAAACATCAGCCTGAGTTATAGTCACAAATTTTGTTTCAGAACTGAAATCTGGAAATTTTTAAGCAGCACTTCTTTATTGATCAAAAGAAGACTTGAATGTAAGCTTGTCATAGAATGAAAGAAAATAATACTGCTGATTGCAATAGGGGACAAAAGTGAACTATAACAGTGGCTTGCACTGCCAATGGCAGCAGAATTTGGCCTAGATGTACGTGAATACGATGACATTGGAAAAGCAGTAGTAGGTGTAAGTACAAAAAACTACATTATACGAAGAGAAATTAAGAGACAGAAAATTTTACTGGGAAAAGTATAGAGTTTCCAAATTCACGTGCTGTGAGCAGAAATTTTAAGGATCGCAGTGATACAACTAAAGTAGGCATATTGCATACACAAGAGTTGGTGAGGCCTGGCTTCCAACTGCTTTGTGCCTCAGCTGACTGCAAGCTGCAATTGAAGGTTTTTCTGCTCTCAGGGCATTTAATGGTTCCCCTCTGCCCCCCACCACCCCCCGCCCCCCAAAGTTGAGGTTTCTATTACATAACAGTACAAAAGTTTTCACAACACAAACTGGAGCTGTCATATTTCTCTTCTCCTTTACGATCCAGCTTTTTCACAAACCTAGAAAAAACTTAATGATCTTAGAGACAAGTTATGCCTCTGTTTAAGTTTGGCTCAATGTGGCCAGTGGGTTCTGAATGTACTAAATGAGGACAGGCAGCAAGACCAGACTGTGCAGATCTGTTTTCCCAAGGAAATCAGACTAGAAAGAACAGTAATACAGGGGTGGGATAGTTCCTTTCTGCTCCCTTACATTAAGTGTTCTGTTTATTTTCAATCAGAGGCAGGACTAAGGTGTTGGTATTATCCCATTATTGGGATTTGTTAATACATTTTCATGTATCATCATCATCCAATAGACTGTAAAGTCTATTTATTTAGGCAGTGAGTCTGAACGCTCTGTTATTAGGCCAAGCTTCTGGCAGGATCTTTTCCTGGAGGTTAGATGGCATCTTTCCAAATTGCACCTTGGCAGAAATTTTGGCTGTGCTTAGACCCATGGGATTTTGCTATTTTTGTATTTCTAAGTCATTAAGCAGCAATAAAATCTTTATGATATCTAATGGCTTGAATTTTACAACAATTATTCTAGTAGTATGATGATAACATAGTTTATAATGTCTTTTAAATTTTGCTCCCACATGCATTACCTTACAACTTCTGTGTCAACAATCTCAAGGCTTTACATTGTGATAAAAGGCACTGTTCTCAGCGTGGGACCATCCTACAGCAGCAGGAAGTGTATTTTGATACTAGTCCTTACCATAAATAATATCAGAGAGTATAGTAACTGCTATGGGGTTTTTTAAGCTTGTTTGCAAAAGTTGGAATAATGCTATAATATCTAAGACTAACTGAAATATACGTATACATGCTAAGGCAAGAGAGTTTTGATTTATAGCAAATTCAAAAAATATTTCTAGGTAACACAGGTGACACAGAATTACATTTTCAATTTAAGGGTTCAAAATAAGCTACTGAAATAAGCTCCTTCTATCCCAAGTGCCCCTGTGCAAGTCTGAAGCAGCTAATGATTCTGTATTTGTAAGTCTGAAGATACAAACATTTAAAATTAGCTATTATTTCCAATGGCACTAAACCAGAAATGTACTATATACTAAACTAATAAATATGAAGCTTCCCTGCTATTAGGCCTACACACTTCAATGCAGAGACAGAAGACGGGGTTTGGAATACCTGAACGCTTGGCCATTAAAGTAAACAGGGGACACATTCAAAACTCAGTTCATTTGTCAGCCTGACAGCAGCTGGAAGATTTCTGCATGCAAAATATACGAGCATCTGGCTATCAAGAATATTTAAGAGCCTACCTATTGATCTCTTTCATCTGCTTAAATTAATTCAAGATGTTAAGATGCCAGAAAATGGTGATTAAAGATCCCATGTGTATAAAACTCAAATCCCAATAAGCAGTAAGGAGAAGATGATACAAATACTACTAAACAAAACCAGCAGTGGAGTTCCCAAGGAACCAATTGAAAACCTGGAAAGACCATAAACTTGGCTGCCAGAAATGGAGGACAGCATGGCTTATTAAAAAAACAGAGGGAGAGAGAACAGATTTTGTGACTTTTTCAAGAAGGACTTTAATGAGAAAATCACTGTAAGGAGAGATAAGGAACTAGAAGGTAGGAAAATGTGTCTGTGATTCTACTGCATGTTTAAAAAAAATAATCAAGACACAATATTACTTACAAGCATAAGCTAAGTGTAACTTCTCTAACAAGGACCTATAGTCTCTGCAAAACTCAGGTTTCACATAGTAAATTACTGCAGCAGATTCATTTAAGTTAGAAACTGGAGAGCTTCACAACATAAATGAACATATATTGCTACACTAACTAGGCGACTTGAAGATACAAGCCTCACTTTATTTATTCATTTTTAAGAGAGCAGGACAAAAGTCAAGTCCCCAACACCTACTTCTGTTCTTCCAGAAACAATTCAACTATAGCAAGGACACCATCTTTATCCTCAGTGCTAGCATAGAAATTTTATGGCTTGAAAATGAGATGTAAATAGAAATAGCTATTATTCTATGTCAGGAGCAAAGCGATGACATTAGAGGAGAATCTGTTCACACTAGAAGCCAGACTAAATTAAGTCTTGACCTATACCACACGGTGATGCTATCAACATCTGGCTCCATGCCAGTTAGTCTCAATGTCGCCTCTGCAATCTAAATTTGGCTATTAAAAAATATACTTACATATAGAAAAGAAGGAAAGCAACACACACAATTGTTGATAACCTTTCTAAGTTTACAGAAAAGTGATACAGTATTCTTTTAGAAGCTGAAACACCTAATGCCATTCAGACTGAATAATATATAACTTCAAAAAACACCAATAAAAGAGTAGCAGCAATTTCCAATCAAAGCTGTAATTCTATCTAGTCTTTCTAAGGTCATGCAAGTGTCATTCTCACAATGAGACTTATTATTCATTTGGGGCTCTGCCTGAGTGCAGAGTGGGGACTGAGATAATGAGCTAAAAGAAGAGAAGGAAAAAAATTTTGGTGGGGTTTTTGAGGGGCTTGTTGTTAGTTGGTTGGGGTTTTTTTGAGAAGCATTTGACTAAATGCTTTGAATCATTTGTCTAAAATTATTAGACTAAAAAGTATTAAAGTCTGATAAAGCAGCACTGCAAATGGGATACATAGTTTTAGACAACACATGTGCTTATTTATCAGATCAGAACCATCTATGGAAAGATCTCATCTCCCTTTTCCTGACTACACTTCAACAGAGCAGCACAGTAAAGCTCTATACTGGTAATAGTCGTTTCTATGCCAGTACAGCTGCAAAGTGTATTCTGTAGCCACCAAATATGAACACAACCTTCTCCCATCAAGGTGATTCAAGGTTCAGAGAAAAACTTAGAAAGAGACAAAAATCACAAGGAAAAAGCTTCATCAGGGAGGCCAGGAGATCATTTAGGAAACCACAGAAGTCGGAATGTGTGTGCTGAACATCCTGTACATCCTCTTTTGCAACTACTGCAAATAGGAAGACTATAATGAACTCTTCTAAGGCTTCCCCTTTTTTGACTAAATACCATCCTAAGTCTTTTCGCATAGGCTAGTTCATAAAGAAAAGAACAAAATCTGAGAAAGAAACCAGAGCAAACTTGAGAATTAATGATTAACAGAAAAAAAAAATCTAAGAAATTTAAGTGAAACTTTCCGGTTCTCTTTAGCCACTGTCAAAAAACCCCAAAAGAAAACAAAAAAACCCACAACCAAAATCACCTGTCCCTAAGGTTCAAGAAATCGTAATGAATTTGTCTCTGTGCATTCAGAGCCCCTGTGATGACAAATTCACTTAATTTCATTGAGGAAATTTTAAGTTATTGTGTTTTATTTCTGTAATTTAAAAAATAATCATTAAAATGTAAGGATAAATGTATAAATGCATTTTCACCACTCCAAAAAGCTCCTGTAGAAAAAAAGAATTTGTAAATGGGTTCTAAGAAGGATTATTTGACAATAAGGGAAAACCCTAGCTAAACAGTTTTATAAAGTTTAACTGCATTAAAGGTTGAAATGGCATGTGAGCATCCAGCGTGGGAACGATGAATTGGCCCTCAGCCTTAGAATTACTGCCAACTCCAAAGGAAAACTTGATTCAAATAACCTAAGCTTCAATTTCCTGCATAAGAAAAGGCAAGACATGGGTTCATAAAGTTTTTTCTTTAGAAAAAAAAAAAGAAAATGTGGACAAGAAGATCTGAGAATATTGTCAAGACACAGGTAGCAGCAGAGCGGAGACCCAAAACCTATTCCTTGGAAGTTCTACGAAAAGATGATTTATTCAGGAGGGCACTATCACTGTGCCTCTTTGACCTGATCTCTCCTCATCTTTGCGGGCTTATCAATATTTAAAAGCAAATCCTGTAGACTTTTGCCAGACATCAAGAGTCATATGCTTTTAGCTTGAGTATGATGACAAGAATTTGGCGGTAATACTAACATACACCTGAGAAGTCCTTGTGAACAATGCAGTGAGTAACGATTCTAATGACTTTGGGCAGATCACCCACTGTGTCATCAAGGTTATAGAAGACGATAGCCACATGTCAAGGCAGGAGGCCTCAAATTGTGGAAGTGTCTGGAAATGACAGGAATTCAATTGCTCTAGTAAATTTAACCTAGATAATCACTTGTGCAATATTTATGAGAAGTTAATGTTTTACAGTATTTTCAAATGTGATTCTGAATAACATGGAGCATCCCTGAAGATGCTGTTGGTCCTCCAAAGTTCGAGGTAAGCAAAACTGACTGCAAATGTTAGAAGTTGCAAAGAAGAAGGTTCTAGCAAAATAACTAACTATATTACAGTGGAGGGAAGTGGATGGAGAGAATATTCACAGTTAAAATCAGTAGGTCTGGCCTAGGCACAAGGAATTGAGTATGAATTTAAGATTCCTGTAGCAGTAGCTTTTAAAAAAAGCAGCTTATTGTTAAAAAAGACATAATAAATGTCTATGTTAATAATAATTACTTTAAACTTACCAAATATTTTACTGCAGGTAGCTTTTTTTTTCAGTGGTCCACAATGAGATCATCTGTTTCAAAAGTCTTTAGGGAAAATAACCTACAACAGGAGATAATTACTCATCAAAACAGCAGCACAGGTATCTTGCAAGGTGACATTGAATGTGCTAGTTCAGATACTACAGCAGCA
Organism: Limnodromus scolopaceus; assembly: GCA_028565335.1. Taxonomy (NCBI): domain Eukaryota; kingdom Metazoa; phylum Chordata; class Aves; order Charadriiformes; family Scolopacidae; genus Limnodromus; species Limnodromus scolopaceus. The sequence continues at coordinate 35,184,445 of JAOXNO010000024.1, read as the reverse complement.
TACCACTTCATATGGATAATATTCTTACACTCTTGGAAAAAAATTAAAGATGAAAGTTATTCTCTGAAAACTCAACAGGTTTGATTATCTACTTCCTGCTTAGAAATAATAAGCAGCACTATGCTAAAATCTTGAATCTGCATTCCACAGTATTGCAAAAGCCTTGCTTCCCTTTGAGCCAACTGGCAGAAGCAACGCTTAAATGCAAACAAAACCTATTGACTCTTCTTTGAGAAATACATGTATATTGTTAAATCATTTAGGGAAGCAAGCTTAAGCAGCAGATTTCAGTAAGTCTGTGGCAAATGGCAACTGATAAAACAATCAAACACATCTTTTACATCAGCAGTAACAATCAGTCCACTGTCAGTCAGGAGTCCACTAATTCCTGCTGGTATCAGTCCTGCCCACATACCTGCTATAGTTTCTAGACACCCACAGAACTGAATTATAGTGGGGAAAAAGCCTCACACAGCTGGGGAACTGGCAGAGAGGTGAGGTGAGAAAGACAGCAAAATATTCCTAGTTTTTATTAAGTAATTATATTTACCAACTATTAATCCCCAGAAATTTTTACCAATTTTCCCTGAATATAAAAACCAGAAAATCTCACAACAGGAATTTTTATTTTAGTATTATCAACAGACCATGCAAATGTATTTTTCATTTATTTACTAAATTCTTAGTTGTATTTTGACAGATATTCTGAATTCCCTGCCAAAAAGGGGGGGGGGGGGGGGGTATTGTGAAAAAT
>JAOXNO010000024.1:35171378-35183591 GCA_028565335.1 Limnodromus scolopaceus | reverse complement strand
GAAAAATATGTGTTATTTTACATTTTAGTTAGACTTCACTTAAGAATTTATCCATTTAATTTTGGAAAAAATCTACGTACATTTAATGCAGAACTTAGAAGGTAAAGAAATTTGTTACTGTGCAAGCTACATTTAAGCACAAAGAATTAGCGTAATTCCTACTTTTCATACAGAATCGCAATTCTATTGCTAAACACACGCAGAGTAAGCAACTAAGAGTGTTTTGATTTCAGATATTCTACTTCTTAACAGTGAATTTAATAAAATAAACTTCAGGAATTTACCATCCCAAAAAAGTCCGGGAAGTGGCAGTTGTTACATGACCTTAGGGCAGTAAATGCAGTCGTGAATGCCATGGGAGCACTCCAACCGGGAATGCCCTCTCCCACAATAATCCCAAGAGGAAAGGAGATAATAATTATTGACTTAAAAGACTGTTTCTTCACTATACCTTTACACCCTGATGATGCTTACAAATTTGCATTTTCTGTGCCAACAATCAATCAACAAACTCCCATGCAGCGATATCACTGGGTGGTTCTCCCACAAGGCATAAAAAACTCACCGACTCTATGTCAGATATATGTGGATTATGCATTACAAGGACTTAGAAAAAATAATCCTGACTTTATCTATTATCATTATATGGATGATATACTAATCACAGGGCAACCGGGTAGCAGACTGCGTGAAATACTTCCAAAAGCAGAAAATGCACTCACAGACTTTGATTTGGTTATTGCACCAGAAAAGATACAGCTCGAACCTCCCTGAAAATACCTAGGACTAAAAATAACGGATAGCAATATCATCCCGCAGCAGGTCCAACTGACCCAGAAAATCAGAACTCTTAATAATGTACAAAAATTATTGGGGCAATTGAATTGGGTACGCTCATGGTGTGGCATAGATAATCATGTGTTAGCTCCATTGTTTGAGCTGTTGCGGGGAGATGTTGACATCAATGCCCCTTGACAACTTACAACTGAAGCCAAACAAGCACTGGCAAAAATTAATCAACTTTTCAGTGACCGACAAAGTCATCACAGCATATACGGACTTGCAATTAATCTATATATCTGTAATCATGAGAAACAGCCGGTAGGAGTCATAGGGCGGTGAGATACAGAGCAAAATGATCCACTAGCAATTCTGGAATGGATATTTTTGCCACATCAGCCGGCTAAATCTATCACCACTAAGATTGAGATGTTCACACAAGTGATTATAAAAGGAAGACAAAGAATCACAGAAATCTCTGGAAGTGATCCAGAGACTATAATACTGCCAATAACAGATGTGTACTTGCAGTGGTGTCAGCAAAACAGTTTAGAGCTACAGGTAGTGTTGGCCAACTTCAGGGGACGATTGTCAGTCCATTTCCCACCACATATAAACTATTTACCTTGATACACAATGTACGCCTTGAGGCACAAAGGCTGTACCACCAACAGCCAGTAGCGGGAATAACAGTGTTTACAGATGGATCAGAAAGGACAGGAAAGGCAGCCATCGTGTGGCAAGACAAAGGAAAATGGGAAAGTATGGTGGTACTGACTGAAGGGTCCCCACAGGTCGTAGAACTACAGGCAATTATTGAAGTATTCAAACAATGGGATAAGGAACCTGTAAATATTGTATCAAATTCACAGTATGTAGTTGGGGTGGTGTGTCGATTAGAAAGGACATATTTAAAACATATTGATAATGAGTTGTTATTCATAAAATTCAGACAACTATTGCAGCTGTTAAACTTTAGAAAACACACCTATTACATTACTCATATCAGAAGTCATACATCATTACCAGGATTTCTAACTCAAAGTAATGCCATAGCAGATCAATTGACAGCCCCTGCATGGAAAACACCTGTTCCGGATCAATTTCACCAGACACAATTATCACATGAATTTTTTCATCAATCAGCAAAGGTTTTAGCTAAACAGTTTAATCTACCTGTATCAGAAGCAAAACTAATTACGAGTACCTGTGCAGATTGTCAGCAATTGGCCGCAACCCCCGTACCCACGGTGAATCCTAGGAGTCTTGAAGCATTACAGTTATGGCAGACAGATGTTACCCATATACCTGAATTTAGAAAACTGAAATACATACACGTGTCTGTAAATATGTGGCCACATGCGGCCTGGGCATCTGTTCACACAAGCAAGACCAGTCGCCACGTACAATGCCATTTTCAACAGACTTTTGCAGTATTAGGCATCCCCCAAAAGATAAAAACAGACAATAACCCAGCCTATGTCAGTCAATCCACAAAACAGTTCTTTTCTAAATGGGGCATAAGCCATATTACAAGCATTCCACACTCCCCTACAGGACAGGCAATCACTGAGCGAACCCATTTAACTTTAAAAAATATGCTTAAAAAACAAAAAGGGGGAAGGCAGGGTGAAAATCCCGCAAACCGCATTGCCAAAGCATTATACGTCATGAACCATCTATATCTCTGACAGGCACGGACCAAATTCCACCGATATGCAAGCATTTTAAAAGCAGACAGACAGTACTCGGGGAACAGAATGTGTTGGTTATGGCAAGGTCGCCTGCTACAGGAAAATCGTTTGGACCTGTTACTCACACAGGGCCGAGGTTACGCTTGTGTTGTTAGAGAACAGACTGTTGTAGGTGCTGGCATGGTGTATTTAACCATATGTGAAGAATACAAACAAAGAGACAGGAGCGCAGATGACCGAAGAAGAAGCATCTGATAGCCTTCTGATGCCAATCCAGCAGCAAATTAGTGGGATGGGAAATCAAGAATGGGCAGATTACCTCTGGGGATGCAGCACCACTAATGCTACTTTAGCCATAAATGCCACCTGCAATTTGCCTGAGGGGCGTTGGTGACTTTGTGGAGATATGAGAGCCAGGAAACAATTCCCCTGGAATTGGACTGGAGAATGCACGATGGGGACATTGGTTCCGAGCCTAACAGTATTTAACCATTCACACATGCAAGGGATATTATGGAGCCCGTGGAAAATGTTCAGGATTAGACATAGTGTAAACAATCTGTTAGTATGCTACAGGACCAAATTTCACAGCTTTGTTAGAGCACTATGGCCAACATTAAGAATAGTACAACTAGAGCAAGCTATTGTAAATATATCCGCTGAAATGGAGATTATAGCAAACTCTACAGTAGATGCCATACTAGGATTACAGCGCAAAGTGCGGTCGTTGAGACAGGTTGTTTGGCAAAATCAAGAAGCTTTAGATATTATCACTGCTCAGATGAGTGATGCGTGTACTTTAATAAATGAATCTTGTTGGCATTCATAGATAAAAAACGAAGAATACTCTCCGATATACATACTATATGGGAACAGGCAAAGGTACTACGTGCTGTGTCCTTAGATGATACACCATGGCTTGATAACCTTCTCAAAGGACGGGGACTATCGGGATGGTTGCTATCGATTGTAAAGACAGAATTTCTGATTTTATTAATTGTTGTTGTAATCTTACTACTACTCCCTTGTATCGCATCTTTAATGCAAAAAGCAGTGCAGAAAATGGTGCAGTCTGCCTTTGTCGCAGAAAAACAGAAAGGGGGAATTGTAGGGTTTGAACAGCTGGAGGAGGACAGCCTTTAGATCGGCTTTGAAAGATCTTGATGGAGAAGATACGAGGAACAAAAATGTGTTGCAAGAACATAAAGAGGAACTCCAAGGAGAAAGTAAACAAGTATCAGGATGTTAAGTGAGAGACTTCTAGCCAGTCAGAAGTGCATGGCTGAATGTGTGAGAAATCCATATAACCAATGATGAGTAAGAATGCTTCGCATGCTTGTTGTGTGGACAGCAGTAACTCTTTATAAACAAGGCATTTGCAACAATTAAGGGTCTTCTGCTTTACCAACATCAGGAGTCCGTGTTGTTATTATCTCTGACATTTTAAGAATTTCTGTAACACATTACTTCCAGGATGAACATTCATTTTTGGTTCACAGTTCCGGGGACTGACAGCTTTTTGATGGCTATCTTTTAACTATACAAATTTCTATCAATTTTCTTGTCAAAACTGATATAAATAGACTGGATTGGTTTGGGTCAGAAAATAAGACGAAAAGCAGTGTTTTTATTGAACTGCATTTTGGTCTTGTAAATCAGATTAAAATTAAATTTGAAATTAACAGCCTGTATATTAAAGCCCAAACAGGCAATAACCTATTACAGCCATCTAAATAAAAAGCTGCATTAAATCTTCCTAAAATTTTAACTATTATGTTAGGTATGGAAGCATGATTTTTGAAGAATTAACAAACTAAGGTTGACAAATACTCTCATGACACTACACACTGCACCTAATAGCAAGATGAAATACAACATTTACAGTACAGTCGGCTTGAGAACATTAATCTTTTCATATCAAGAATTTTTCCCCTGCTGTGATGGCCTTCTGGTTTCTGACTTGATTGCCTTCAAGTTTCATCAGCAGCTCTGAGAGAACATTTTTATTGTTTCAACTGTTTCATTCAATTTTGAAGGAGTGGGAAGACATGGCCTTTCTTTTTTCCCTCCTCTTCTTCTGATATACGTGCACATAGAATCATCATAGAATGGTGTGGGTTGGAAGGGACCTTGAAGATCATCTCGTCCCAACCTTCCCTGCCATGGGCAGCAACATCTGCTAGTCCAGGTTTCTCAAAGCCAGGTCCAGCCTGGCCTTGAACACCTCCATGATAAAAGTGAAGAGCTCAGAGAAGACAGGGCAGAATTAGGTTCCTATGGGTTCCTGGCCAGGGGCTGAAATAAATACAGAAACAGTCCGAAGTTGAGTCCTTGCCTCCTTTTATATTTTATTAGGCCAATTCAGCTGCCTGTGTCCGAACCACCTTTAGGTACACAGCTACCCATACCTATTCAAAAGGAATCCTGCCTGGTTACCGGTTACTTCAGGTTTTCTCTCTTAAACTGCCTTAGATCTGAAACACTATCGTTCTTCTCACCTCCGCAGATGAAAAATTGTTTTTCACGTTCTAACTTCCCGATCCTGTGCCAGGGTCGCCTGAGAGAAAGCAGGACGAAGGCACCACCGGGTGAGCAGAAGAGCCGAGCTCGTACGGGCAGACACAGAACGCTCCCCCACAGACTCTCCGGCCCAGGTGCTCCCGGCACCGCCCCCGCGACCAGGCCCTGCCCCTGGGGCGCCTTTGCCAGCACCGGCCGCTCTCCCCGGGGACCTCACAGAGGATTCCCCGCAGGAAAACGCACAGGCAGGTGCCATATGCACATGTACCGGCTCCTGCCTACGCTGGCCTCACGCACTATCGCGCCGGGGAGAGAAGCTCTCGGCCTCCCCGGCCCTGACAGGAGCGAGGGCAGTGCGCGGTGCGGCCGCTGCCGCGCCTGCGCGACGCCGCGTCCTCCCGGCGTGCCCGGCGACACTGTCATGGCGGCTTCCTGCGGCCGGTTCCTGCACATGGGCTGAGGGGAGGCCGGCAGTGCCTGTCAGCCCAGGGGTGGCGAGAGACGCGAGCGAGGCGGCAGAGGTGGGGAGCGGGACGGCGGGACCATGCTGGCCCTGGAGCGTTCCCTGCTGAGGGGCTTCCTCAGCGCGGCGGAGTCCCTGGAGTGGAAGCAGGGCGAAGTCGCGGCGGCAGGTGAGGGGAGGTCCCGGCCCGGCCCGGCGGGGCGGGGGGAAGGTGCCCGGTCGTTGCCGTGGGTATGCGGAACCAGCAACGTCTCTGCCGGCCCCAGGCTGAGCCGGGACCGCCGCTGGCGGCCCTGACTATCGCCCCTTCTCCTGCCCTGTCTGCCCTTTGCCGGGGTCTGGGGGACTCCTGCCGGCGCCGCGGGGCGGGAGAGGCCCATCGGGCTCGTCAGCTTTGAGGGGCGGGAGCGGCAGTGCCGGCGGGGCTGAGGCGAGAAGTCCGGCCACCGGGCCGGGACGCTCCTCAGAGTTTCTCGGCCGCTACCTGCCGGTCTGACCGGGCTTCGTTCGGGTGGAGAGGCGGGGGCTGCAGCAGCCTCTGCCCGGGGGCCGGCACAGGCCCCGCCGCCCCCTTGGTGTCGGCGCTCTGGAGGCTTTTAGTCAGGGCGAGTCCTTCGACTGCCTCACGGCCCAGGAGCGACAGGCAACCTGTCTGTCTGAATTTGGCTCTTCCAGCAAAACGTGAGGAGAAAAAGTCTGGCATGAGCCACCTGTTCTATATTTTATTAGTTATTTAGTCATAGTTGCTTGGGGGAACGATGGAAAGCATCCTGAGGGGGCTTGGGGAGGTTGTTATTGACCCAGCTTTCCTGCAGGGGAACGCTGCAGCTTTTAAAACGTAACATTTGTCATGAAAGGGCACTTCGATATTTCAGACAGGCTAGAAATACAGTTGTGCTCATTCATGTGCCCTGCTGTTTAAAACATTTAAGGTTTGTAGCGTATTGAAAGACTTATTTACCCTTATCCAAGCACTTACTGAATTTTGGAAAAGAACTGTACAGAGCTACTTGACTCTTAGTTCCTAATGTTACTTCTTATTTAACCTTAATCATTGTGGTGTCCAGAAACGTTAGGTGATGTGACCGACATCTGTCAGATCTGCCTTATCTTTTCACTTAGAGTCATGTGTGCTGTTTGTTGTGTGTGATTTTGGTTGGGGTTTTTTTTTAGGATTGGTTTGTTTCATTGATTTTTGTCAGTGTGTTGCTATTAGACATGGGGAAGGCTGGTGTTGAAAAAAAGTGTCTTGCATTACAGATAGAAAATGGTGGGGGTTTTGGTGATTTGTAGTTGTCACTTACGTGAATCCTTCCTATTGATGATCCTGAAACTAAATTTAAAGACTGTCACCTTGAATTTGTATGGTGTCTTATAAGAAGCTAAAAACAGAATCAAAAGCAGATTTAACATGCTTACAGTTATGTTACAGTGTTACTGGAAAGAGAAAACCTCAGTATTCTTCAATAGTGTCCTCACAGCCAATAGTTATTCTACAAACTACAGCATCACCTGTCTGACCAACTATAGTCCAATATAAAGAAGTTGTCATTTGGTGAAAGCAAGTCTCCCAAAAGCATAGATTGGAGAAAGTTTCTCATTATTTCTGCTTTCAGTGAGAGTATGATGTCAGCAGGGCTGCAGAGCCATTACTGTTCTTTTGCATATGCCGTTCCAGGTACAGCTTAAAGTTTGGTTGTTTTTGTGGGGTTTTTTTTTTTTCTAAATCATCTAGCACAAATCATCTCTTGCATTATTCAGCTGATCATTGTTGTAAAGAACAAAAGTAAATTGTGATAAACAGCCTGGTACAGAAACATTAGAATCTATCCCCCATTCCTACCAAGTCATCCATCACTGCTGCTGCAATTGGTTCCACGCTCAGTCTTCCTAAATGTCTGAAATTTAGAGTACGTGTTTTAGCTGGATGAGCTTGGGGTTGGTATTTGGTTCACTTCCTTGCACAGCTGCTGCTTGTGTGGATCTGTACCTGTGCTAGTGGTAAACTGGCTAGTTCAGGTACTAATTTTAGTGTAGCTACGGTAACACTGAGTGCCCGGGAGCTGCAGTCCCCAATTGGAATCATAGATTAATATTAAGGCAGCTATCGTATGCAGACCTCTGCATTTCCTCAGCTGTGCCATTACCAGCATCTGCATCAGCTAGTTTAAAACCTAGTACATCTTACTTGAGTTGTAGCCATAGCTGCAGCGTAGGCAGATACTAATTTTGCTCAAGAATAGAAGGTTTTAATGTGGTGAAGTTGTTCTGACAGCTGCTGGATTGATTGCAGTGTATCATATCTGAAAAAAGAAAGGAAGGTACCTTCTGTGAACAAAGTTGTAGCCTGGGTCAAGAACATTATGGGTTTGAAGATTCTTAGGCATTTCATGCCTAAGAATTTCAACTTCTGTTGGTCTTGAAAGACTTCAGTGGAGAAACGTTCATGGATCTAAATCTGCCTTAGTAGTTACTTGTGAGAATCTGACTCCATATGCAGACTTCTCATTGAGATAGTAAACTTATAGGAAAATAATTATTTTATAAAGATAAAATCACATTGCCCATTCTTTGTGAATATGGTAAGTGTTTAACGGAAGAGCTGAGTAGTTTCAGCAGTTTTACATGAGAATTTATTCACTGAACTCTTCAAATATTGAACCATTTTTATTTGTTGGTTTTCCCTAAGCGGGTTCTCTAGTCTGTGAAATTATTGTCTTATCTGTAGGATTTAACTGTAGCACACTAATATAAAATGTTTTGGAGGAAGAAAACCCTCTTGTGATAGTTGAAGTAATCTTCAATAACTGTAGTGTTCATGTTTGAAAGGTCATCTGTGTATTTCCTCTGAAATTTCAGTGCATGCTTTTGTCTTGCCATTCATCTGGCAATTTGTATTTCACTATAACAGTAGTACAAGTCCTGTAAAATTAGTTGTTAATAAAGTGACACCTGCTGCTGCTGTTCTTTAGTTTCAATGCAACTGCACTTCTCCTGCAATGTAAACGAAGATTCATCCCTTGAAAGGGGAGTGGTATATGTTTTGATTTGAATAGTTCTTGTAAGACAAAGTTGCTTCAAAGTTGACACTGATTTGTTGTTTGTTTGTTTTTTTTTCAGAAAGTGGATTGTTATTGCAGTTGATTTTTGATGGGAAATACGAGGCAATATTTTCAAATTCAGCCATCCAGAATGTTTTCAGTGCTTCTTCTATGACAGAGGAGAACATTGACAGTTACTTGGAGAAACAGTTTCTGGCGTACCTGGACTGTTCTACAGAGGTTGATAACGTGGAAAGGTGGAATTATTATTTATTATATGGAAGATTATTAGAGGCCATGTTTTTATAAAAGGCATTTTAAAAATTTTATAATATGTGACATAGGATCTCCAAAATTCTTGTTCTGACAGAAAAGAGATTTGTTGGTTGTTCCCCATGCTCCCTTGGGGGATCTCTTCGTTATCATTGTTTCTTTCACTGGACAGTGTTGTGATACAAGGGTTTGTTGAAAACACTAGCTTTATTTACAGTCATTAGCTCTGAAGCTGCTGGTATAAAGAAGCCAACAAATGTAAATTCATGTTGCCATGTATCATCAAACAATATATTAACAGTTTTCTCTCTGAAAAGTTGCATTACATTTATGTGACTACTTGAAGTACCATGTAATGTTACTGTCCAAGCAATTCCTGTATTTCTAAATCTGATTCATAGTAAGCTTGTTCTACTTTTAATGTGAAATGAATAAGGTATTACTCAGGGATGCTGTTCATTGATCAGTTATTTTCTTCACAAGACTTCCTCTGATAGATTCTCCCTAATTGTACCACATATGCTAATTCTGGCTGTTTATGAGTCTGACTTTAGTGTTTACAGTTTGCTATGTAAATAATGAACAGACTGAAATCTATCACACTAGGGATGGTAGAAGCAGAAAAGTATATATGTATGTGTGTATGTCTATCTATATTTAAAAGGTGAGGGTGGGGAAAAGTTTTGCTGAAAGCAGAACAAAAGATAAGGCAAAGGTAAAAAGAAAGTAAGAGGCAGGTAATATATTGCCTCTAAGTGTGGCTGAGTACAAATGCCTGCGTTTTGGTATGACAGACGTAAAAACAAGAGTTTTAACTAAAATATCAGAGAGAAACAAATAGTTGGCACCTCTAAAATATTGACCTGAGATTTCTTAGTGATCGTAGTGTGCCAAAAACTTATCTTCTGGTGTGATACACAGTATGATGTGCTCCTGTTTTCTGAGTTGGAATGTTCAGAGGTTGTTCCTGTGCATTTTGTCTCTGACTGTTTTTTATTTTTTCTTTTTTTTTATTTTTGTTTTGTTTCTTTCTTTCTTTGTGCTGTTCCTCTTAAATATTAGTGGAGTTTAGGTGATAACATAGTCCAGAGAAATTTTTCAGTGTTGCTGTATTCTGTCATCTTGCAATAGTTTATTCTGAATAATGCAGCAAGGAAAGAAAGGTCGGTCAGGGCTTGAAACAGACCCAATCCTGGTCTTAATTGTTGCTTGAAATATGTGTTTCTGCATTTATGAACCATTCAGCTTCTTAAAAATAATCTATATCGTGCACTCAGTAATAATTTATACATATCCTGTCATGGTGATGTGTTCTCTTTTCCTGCTCCCCCTGTGAACTTTTATTGGCCTATCTGCCATTTACGGGACTCTACTACTGCTGTCCTACTACAGACTGCAACTCTGGGCAGCATTAGAAGCCCCTTGGCCCTTGCCAGAAACCATGGAGCCAGATCTGCAATGTTTAGCCTTTCAGAAGCTGCTAGAGGGTTTTCTGCCCAAAATTACAGCCCGGAATTTTATTAAAAATGAAAGGAGGGAGTCTTCAAAATGTATCAGTGTGTTCCAGAAGCTTTTTTGTTTGTAGCAGTTAAGTGAATTTTTCAGGCTCCATTAATAGTAATATAAGAAGTTTTGACTTATATTAGTGCTGAAGGAAGTAAGTTGTGACTTCCTCTTGATAGATCAACTTCTACTGAAAGACAGATCATTTTCTATTTTAGGAAATGCTTATAGCATTTAAATCTTTACCGTGTTGGTTTGTCTCCAACGACTTTCTGGGTTAAGATGTGTTACATCGTTATTTTTCCTACCTGAAGGCCCTATGCCCTGGGACTGCCTTATGGAAGGAATTAATACAACTTTTGCACCCTGACCGTGCATTGCCTATGGTGAAAATGTTTTTGTCTAATTTTTTTTTTTTTGTGGGTAAAATGTCATTTTCTTTTTCTGCTGAGTGATTCAAAGGAAGAGCAGCAAACTTCTAAGTTCTAGCTCAGAAAATTCAGTAAGACACTGGTTTTCTTGTGACTTTTAGTAGGTGGGATAAGTTCAAATATATGCTGTTTTTTATCCTGAACAGAAAGTTTTAATTCTGGATATTAAAAAAATCAGTGGGAGTTGAATTCAATCGGAAACAGAAAGTTGGATAATGTTAATCTTATTCTTTTAGCACAATATAAACACAGCACAAAGTACAGTTTTATAATAGTGTTAGAAGAACTCTTAAGGAGTTCTTTTTCTGAAGCTAAAGATGAGCAGCTTGAGGGCAAAACAGCTCAAAATTTGGATCTAGATTGTAATTTCTTTGGACGTAGCTTCTAACTTTTTCCACTTTCAAATCCATGGTTCTGTAAGGAAAAATATTTAACAGCATTTTAAAATTTCCTGCAACATTTTCTATCATTTTAACTGCTTCCCTCCTTACCCTGTCCCAGACTTTTTTTTTCAATATGGCACTTTTAAGCTTTATGGCTTAAAAGTGAAGCCTCAAAGCATTCCTTACAATAAATATTGAATAGGAGATTTATTTTTCTTACTTTTTTTCCTGCTAGTGCTACTCACTTCAGTGGTTAACAGTTATCTTCTACAGAAAACATAGCTTCATAGCTGTATTTTAAATCAGCGAATTGTAAAGGATGAAGCAATAGTATATGTGTTAACCATGTAGAGGGGGAATGCCTCTTTATTTTTTCCGGAGCTGCCTGTGAAGGAGGTGCATTCATTGCCTGACATATAGGTTGATTGTAAAGACTTGAAGGAAATAGTGTGCAGAACACAACAAAAAGATAGAATACTTTCAGAGAACTTATTTCAAAAGAGCTTGAAGGTCTCTTAGTATGTTTTATTCCAAAACGTAAAGGAACAAGGAAATGAACACTAACACTTGTTTTTATTGACTGTGTATTTACTACTTTTACCTTATTCAACATATAAATGAATGCCAAACTTTCCAAAACAAATCCATACAATTAAACTTGTTATGATTTCCCAACCTGAAAACTGAATGGTATTTGTGGTATTTTTCTTGGGGCATCTGATGATTGGTGGTGTGCTATATATATTGAAAAACGAAAATGAAGAAGTTCTTGCTGTTCCCGAGGCTAGTTTTGATGTACGTGAATTGAAAAAAGTAACTATTCAGTGTCTAATTTTGTTTTGACTTCTCTTTTGTAATTTCTGGCTTCACTAAAAAGAAAAGAAACACTCCCCAAACCTGTAACCTAGTCACCTCTTAAGCATAGCCTGACTATTTTCTCACTCTTACATTTTGTTTGTGAATTCTAGCATTATATGCAAATCCTTTTTTTTTTTTTTTGAAATACAAATGCTTTATTATTATTTATTTTGAATTTGAGCAAGATTAGATATTACAGTGGGTGTATATAAGCATCTGATTTTACATCATGAATCACAATCCTCCTGGACTTGGTCTAAACCGTGT
>JAOXNO010000024.1:35153656-35171278 GCA_028565335.1 Limnodromus scolopaceus | reverse complement strand
CACACACCTCCCCACCCCCCCACCCTACCCCCCCGCATTCATGTAAAGGAAGAACAGGATGGATGGTTACAGACTTAAGTCTAAGGAAATCTTAAGAAATAAATTAAACTATGTAGGTCACCGTGGTAAGTGGGACACTAGCAGCAGTCCCTCTGTTACTTTTCAGGCAGCACAGAAGAGCTGTTTTCAGGCAGCCTTTGGGAGGTGAGCGTTTGTGGGTCTGCATTGTAAGTGTGAGGGGCAGTCAGGGAGACAGAATGAATTTTTTCATGGAAAAAAAATAGGGGATAGGCAAGGGATGCTAGCATTTGTGGGGATTAGAGCTTGGAATTGACTTTCTGATACAGAATAAGTGATAAGGAGACTGGAAGGTCATGGATCTGACAATGGGGGAAAAAAAAAAAATCAGTTGGTGATGACAGATTAACCAGTGGAAAGACAGCACGCCAGCCAAAGTAATGGAACTGGTTACCAGTTGTTCCAGAGGTCTTCTGCATGGATATAACTGGGTCAAGACTTAAAGCAAGTTTGGCTGTCAAATAGATAGATGTCAGTAATGTTAAAATAAATAAATAAATATTAGTAGAAATGATAGTGTAAATGATAAAGTAATGAAAATGAGTCTTCAAAAGACTGAAGCGCATCTGTCAAATCACAGTGCAGAGACGGTTGATTATTCTGTGTGTTCTGTATTTATGATATCTTTCAGAAGCTTTGAAGCATTGTTTATCATGGGAGAATAATTAGAACATGTATGTCTGTGTGGTTGTTTTGTGTGTAATGGCGATAATTTAGTGTACAGTGATTGTTAGTGTGTAAGGTTTGTGAGTTATTTGGAAGTTTAATGGTAACCTTAGATATGTATTCAAATAATATTTGCTGACAATAGTTACTGGCTGAATAATGACAGCTAGTAAATGTTATCTTCTCTTGTTTGACAAGAGCTCTTTATACTGACCCCTGTTCCTTAACCCTCCTGAAGGCTCTGTTCAGTTTGGTTTTTTTTCAATCAAGCATTCCCCACCCCTGCTTTCTCATTCTACATCTTTTGTCACATTCTTGCCCACCAGCTGCTTGTTTGTGTGTGGCTTTTCTGTTTGACTTTGTTTTTTTAGGGGTTGTATAACACTTTATCCTTTTGTTTCCATTTGGAGAACTCTTGCATCGTTAAGTGCCTGTTCTACATTAAAAAAAAAAAAGGGGGGGGTGGTGTTTCCAGTTCAGTTATGCTGCTTAGCATACCAATTTTTACACCAAACCAGCATGTTTAAAATGTTAACTTTTTCTACACAGGATGGATGTTATATCTGTGACAGGGCCCTTGCTGGTGCATAATTAATTATAATGCAGTAAGGTTTGAAGTCATTAAGGAATCATAAAACAAACTAGAAGTGTAAATCTCCTAAAAGTATACACCTGTTAAGTTGACCATTACATTTTGAGGGATTGTGCCCTGCCTTCTGCAGATGACGTAGATTATTTGTTACTGTAGGTGCATAAAGAAATAAGTCATAATGATGTTAGATGAGCTTAGTCTTGTAAATAAGGAAAATTTTGCTGTATTTAGTTTCAGGAATGAAACAAAGTTTCATAATTCCATCTTTAAACAAATTATTATGATTCAAATTAAAAAGCATGATCGAGTGAGATACTATTTGCTGCCAAAATATCTGAACCAACTTGGAGATCATAGATTTGAACTTTTTTGAGTTCATTTCATTGGTTTATTATTAGAGGGAGTGAAAATAAATAGCTATGTCAAAACAAAAATAAACATGATGGTTTGGAACATATGATAATGCAATATGTTTTCTCTAAAAATGATGAGGATTAGATGTATCATAAGAAAATATAACAACCCTGCAATAGGAAAATATGGGATTATTTGCATCCTATGCTAATCTACTTCTGTTCTCTGGTAGTTAGACACAGCTTTAAATTTTGAAACATCTGAACTAACTCTGCTTCCAAAATGTTTGTTGTTAATTGCAACCATTATAAACAAATGTATTTCCAAGCCTTTTGATTCTCTGTGTGCATTCTTGAATACTACATTCATTGTATTTTCCTAACAAGAGAGTGATTTTTTTTTTTTAATATTTTTTAAGGCTGAGGGTTTTGAGCTAGTACAAGAATTAATCAGATCTTGTAGCCTTAATTAAAAATGTAATTTGTTGCTAATTGCTTTTCTTCTCTATTTTGCAGGCAGAGGCTGATATTTCTACTTGGTGTGGGCAGTTTGCAGCTCTTCGTTCAAAGCAATTGGACTGGGCCACCTGTTCACTTAAAGCTTCAGGACTTTTTGCCACCTGCATTGTTACAGAAATTCTGTGAGGTATACTTGGATTTCAATAAGCTGTCCTTTTATTGTCACTGCTTTTCACAAATAACCATAATACATAGATGTGTTGGAGAAGGCACATCTGTGAGGCACAGTGCTAGAATGAATTGCCTTGATTGTTGAACCTGCTGGCTGATACTGCAAGCATCTTCAGCTATGTTGGTTTTATAAACAGTCTCCCAAAAGTAGTTAGTCTGTTTCTCTATTAAGAGATTTCCTGCTGGGGATGTTAGTTTTAGGTGGGGAAGATACGTGTATTATATGGGAGCATTTACTCGAAGGGCATTTGCAGTCAATAAACTTGTTATTTATTTATTTTGGGATGTGTTTTTAGCTGGATCAAAGAACGATATTTATAAACAGCTTAGAAATTTTCCCTCCTTAGGCTAAAGAAGAAGCTGCATATATTGCACATAGCAGAATATCTGGCAGATAGTAAGAGAACAGAAGTTTTGGATGCTCAGTATCCTGTTAGGCTCATGGATGATGCCAAGTGAATTGTAGTAGCATTAGTACAAAAATGCTAACTCAAATAGAGCTTTTGGAAGAGGAGGGAAATGTATGAGGTGAAACTGAGGACTGTCAATTTACTTTGGCATCTTTTAGTGTAAATAACTAATCAACACCATAGCTTCCTTTTAGTGAGCCTCATACATTGTTTCTCATGGCAGTATCACACTCCCATCTTGTGACTCTCTTGCACCTGTGGTTCAGTACAGCCTCTTGAGCATTATTTTTTCTCTTGGAATTAAAGCTGTGGTAACATACTGATTACTGCAGTGTGTCAGGGAAGAACATATCACTAAACTCTGCTAATGCTGTGAGTTAGCAGAAATTTTAGTGTGCTACTTCTGAGGGGAAAATGAGTTCAATTTGCCTTCATATATATCAAAAAAATAAATACAAACTAATTTCTTCCATTCTCCTTATTTGCTTATAATCTTTAAGATGGTAGTACTTAAATATTCTTATAATCTGTGGGTTCTTTTTACCAAAGAACTCTACATTAGTGTATATGCACAGGCTGCAGTCTAACACAGAGGCTGCAGCCTGAGGTGATGGTCACAGAACTGCTGTCATTAACAGAGTTCCCAGACCTGTAAAACACAGTCTTCATAATTTCTATTAACCATCCCATTTATTATCTGTCTTAATGGAAGAATGAGATGTTAATTGCCTGTTGAATAAGGGAATAAGTCTCCTGTTTGTTTCTGTTACGTTTCTGCTATGTCTGTGAATGTAAATTGGCAAGGAAAACAGACTTGAGGATACTTGATTTCTAATGAGTACTGCATCAGACCTTGATATTGCTGCAAGTTTTAGCTATTTATGCATTCAAGCAGAAGAAGTTTACCTTTACTGATATAACTGCTGTCTATATTATCTTCTTCTGAAATGTTAGTGGGTTTCTTTCCAAGAGCACTAAACACTTATGTGCTAAAATATAATATCCAGTCTTAATTCAAAAGCTTTTGTGTGTTTTGAATTATCTTTATGTACTTACTTTTCTTTCCAAGGATTCTTAGTATATAAACACTCCATAAAAATGAACATCTTGATAAACTGACATTTTTGTGCTTCCATTAATCCAGCTTTCCTCTCTAGCATACACAGATATTCAGAAAAAGTGGGTTAAAAATATAGCTCTAACTTTCTCCGTTGTTGTAATCTTCCATATTCTGTCATCAAGACTGATACAATCCCTCCTTAAATAGACCTTCCATTTTTCAGGTTTTCAGACTAAAATGATCTTTTCCCATGTCAAGGTTAAAAAAAATTATGTCTTCATGTTTCTTTTAGCCTGTTCTAAGTAATATCACTAACTTTCAGCCTTGTGATGTCTTACTTATTTCAGGAATATTTTCAAAATTGTTATTCTTATTTTCAGAACACTTTATTGGATTAGTTTTATGTTTTCAGGCTGTGTAACTGCTTCCATTTCTATCCTTTGAAAGTTTCACCTCTGGGTAAGTGGCATAGTTTCATTTCTGCTCCCAGATAACTTCTGAATGCATCATTAATTTCTTACAAGTGCATTAAGACTGCATGAGACTACAATTAATTTCAGTGAATAACAAATAAAATAGCCTCTTTTAGATGAGTTTGTGGTAGGGGCCTCTTGGATGTTTTCCATGAACAATATTCATGAGTATGTGTACATTATTTCCCATCCCCCAAATTGATTCCAGCCTTCTCTGTAAATTACAGTTACATTCATGTACTCTATTAGGATTTCTTTTTATGTCCTGCAGAACTGACTTGTTCCTTTCTCTTATAGTCAGCACATAAAAGTAGTTCAGTAATTTCTAAACAGCAAAACCAGCCAGTGTTTTAGTTATAAGGTGTCTTTCGGTTTTCTAAAATAACTTTGAGACTTTACCACACCAGTTAATAGTTTGATACTATCTTGAGTTTTTTAATTAGTGTATTGAGTTAAAGGAAGATTTAAAGACTACTGCATTTCAGTTGGAATTATGGATTATGAACTAATAAATGGATTAGCAGTTTTGGCTCTGAATTTACTGGGATTAGACTAAAACATTTTTAATGGGCTAAGTGCTTATTCTAGTGGGATGTAGTAATGGGCTCCTTGCATATTAAAGAACTGTCCCTGTCTCTTTGCATGTAAGGGAATAAAAGGTATAGAACTGTTGAAATTGGAACATACTTATTCTGCCTTGAGTTTCAGAGCTTCTGCATATTAGCTCATACAATTGAGTTTAGTATTTTTGGTAGATGAACTGGACAAAACTGGGACTAGTTAAGACCACCGATGACTCTAAGAATGTTGTGAGGACAAGCTGCTTTAATTGTTTGCTGACTGATTTCATATTCGCAAGTAGGATATGTTTGGTAACAGTGAGAAGCTCCATCTGGAAGAAGATCCCAATGTGTTAATTGGTAATTCATGTAAATAACTTGTAGGAATCCTCCACATACATATATCAACAGCTCCTGCAGGCCTTTTTGTAACTACCAGGCTGATATCAAATAGTGAGTTTTGGAATGCATTTGAATAATTCTTTTTCCTTATACTTGTATTACTGCTTCTTTTATGCATTATTTGATCTTTTTGCTGGAAGAGACTAACGTATTGCCACACTTCTATTGATATCAATAGTTATTTTCATAATTCATATGAAAAACACCAGCATCCTATGTAGTACTACTGTCACAAATCCAATATGATTCATTAGCCTCATTAATTCATTAGGAATTTATTTTTATTATGAATTATTAATTCATTAGGAATTTATTTTTCCAAACCCAGGTGCTTGGCTTCCATTAGCATAAACTAGCCAGAGAGAAGAAAGAATTGAATTTTGGGCTGACTAATATGCTGTTTGAATACCAGTGACCAGCAACATATAGGCTTTGAAGATTTTGCAACTTTCTCCCTCTTGTGGGGAATATAAGGATGGATGATAAAGGCTAACTATGGAGGCGGAGTCTTATAAGCAGAGATAACCTGCTAACATAGCCTACAGTCTTGCCATGCAGGTACTTGGAAAATAATCCCTTCAAAATGGAGCAAAGTCACCCTCATAGGGTGTATGAACAAGAGCATTCCTAACTAAGTACTTCTACATGTAGCGTGCTCAGGGAAGACTTGCTTATGCTATCTCACCTTTATCATCTTCAGTCTGCAACTCAGCTCTGCATGGCTTACCTGTTGCTGGTTTGGATTGTGAAACCAGAGACAGCCTCCACTGTAATTTATCTCCTTTGCAGAAGACTGAAGAGAGAAGCAGTTACAAACAAAACCAGTGTTTCCATGCCCTAAAGTCTAGAATAAAGAATGAATTCTGTTCCAAAGGACCAAATCTTTGGCTGGCAATCTCAGTACATCCTCCATTATTCTGGAAGATACACTACCTTAGCTTTGGTAAATGAGAAAATGTTGTTCAGTTGCCTTTGTACTGGTTAAAATCTGTGAAGCCCCAGTACATAAGGCTTAGTAGCCACATATGGACAGATTCCCTATTTGATAGTTTGTTTGTTCCGCCCCCATCCATTTTTTAATCAAGTCTTTCCAAGCCTTTAGTCTGGCTTTTTCTACCTCTCTGTATGTCTGCACTTAGATTTTTAAGATTTAGGGGAAGGATCCCTAAGGCTGAGAAAAGCTAATGACATGTTAGGAAGACCAGTTCAGAACAATTCTTGACAGAAAATGAAAAGCATAACAAATGCTCGCTTTACCTCTAGTCACTATCATTAGGAAGAAAAGAACATGAAGCTCCTGAACTAAAATTCTCATACTCTCTGTTGTCGTAGCTATTGAACACGAATGGCAGAAGCTTTTTTTCTGGTTATCATCGTCATTACTCAGGTGGTAACAGTTGTGCTGGGAAATACTTTTGAAATACTGTGAAAACTGAAATAGAGTACTGTCCAGCTTGCAGTTGTTTTAGGGCTTTAGTAGTAGTTACTTGACAGTAGCCATTAAGTTACTGTTTGGAAGTTGAATACATAATCAGCTGTGTTTCAGAGATTAAAAAATATGTATTTAGAGTGAACTGAGCTTCATTTGTCTGTATTTAGTCCAGAGGTGGTCGAATGGAACCACCTACATACCCAACAGAAACTGGATGATTCCCTCAGGGATTTCTCAGCATATGTTCATAAAGTAATCTTTAAGAAGGTTTTTCCTGGCAAGGCTGGTGAAGAATAGAAAGACTCCACAGTCTAACCTGGATCAGGAATACTGTGTTAGCAAGTCTTGGCTTGTGGCCGTTTTGAGATACATAGCTCAAAAACTTCACATGAGATAGGTTTGACACTTTGAATATTTCAGTGTTTAAACACAAGAAGACAAGCTCAAAATTTCTTTTTACTTTTAGCTAATGTTTTAGGGATTTTTGTGTGTTCTGGGTTGAGTGACACAGGACTAACTTTTCTTCTAATGCTGGGGAAAACTGCATTTTTAGGAGACTCTAGTGTCTGAATTTGGGAAAATATTTACTTTATAGCCAGCCAGGCTCTGTGGCTGGCTATAAAGACTCAAGGACTTAGTGTTTTTGAGCCTTGCCAGGTGCAGGGACAAGGAGAAGCAAGGCCTGGGTATTTGACTCAGCCTGGCCAACAGGATTATTTCATACCGTGAACGTCACATTTAATATAAATTTTTGCTGCGTAGTTCTCTCTCCCTTTATGACAGTGATCCAGGGAACTTGTTGCCCCAGTGCCAGACCCCTGAGCCTTTCCCTTCCTCCCGAAGCTGCAGCGTTCTCAGTGTCCAACATTTGCTGTCCACTACTGGGAGTGCACAGCTTCCTGCTGATAGAATTGGCTGAGTATAATTCTTCTATATCTTATATCAGTATTGGGATTAATACTGGTTCTTTAGTATTATTGTTAATTATTTAGTCTTATTCTATTAAATCTATTTTTATTTCAGCCTTCATGTTTCTTTGTGTTCCCCGATTCCCCTTTCTGGGTGGGGAGGCGTCATCGGGTGATAGAGTAATTGTCTAAACAACAATAAATTGTTACGGGTTTTCTCAAATCATAACATTGTGGACTTGATTCCTATCTTTTCAACCCTTAAAGTTGTAAAAGCTTAGATGTCTACCTCTTATATGTAGCTCTTCTCTGTTCTTAAGGACTACCTTAGGGCAGTAAATTCTGTTGTTAGAATTTGCAGTGATAATGTGATCTTAGAGCAGAAGCTAGAAGAATGACTGTTGGTTTCAGCTTTCTCACCTAAAAGAAAAGGATGCCTGCTTTCCTATATGGGATTTGCTTCAAGGAAAAGAGTATGGATTTGTTAAAATAGAATATAGCAGTTCTTTGGCTCTGAGACATGTTGGCTTATTGTCATGGCTGTGAGATACCATCCCTCCCTTGTTACGTTTCCTTGAAATGTTACATTAGCTGGGCTGAGATCTCCAGTGAAAGGACCTTCAAGTTCACGTGTCATGAATTTGAGATTAATTGGCTGCTACAGTGCTTGAACAAGTGTAGTTTACTGTAGCATAGCAAGGCTGTTTTAGAAAATGGTTCTATAACAAAGCTTATAGTTCTTTACTTTCCCACTGAGTATTTTAAGTGTGCTCTACTTTGATTATGGAAAGAATCAAAAAGGTGCAGTTTATGTTAAAAGTTTATGTTAAACTGAAAATTGCATTGTGTCCTATTGTGTGTGTGTGTGTGTGTGTGTATTTTAAAAATGAATATTCTTCTCAAAATAGAGATGTTGGTAAAGCTGTTCCTTTCTGAATCGCTAGAGGTGGGAGGGATCTGGTATACTTCCACCTGGCAATTTCTTTCCTTTGTTCTCAAGTGGTTTGTCAGGCTACTATAAACTTTGTTTTCCACGGTGGGATTGAAATGACTGCAGTGATGTCATGCAAGAATTCCACTTTGAGTAAATAATTTAAAGTCCTGAGTCTATAAAGTAAAAGTATTTTTAATGTTAATGCAAGATAACTGACAAAGCTAAACAAATCAGAAAAAAGCCTGAATCTGCTATTCGAAAGTGATCTAGGGGAATAATGTTGTTTAACAACTTTTGTCTTCAATGTAACCTTCTGGTAAAGGTATTGAAAAGAGTTTCAAATAACTTGGAATTAAATTATTCACTTAGTCTAAAAAGCTGAAAAGTGATTCAGATAACTTCTATCCTCGTTGTGTAGACTGAGTAAGATAAGGCAAATTACTTCAGTGCAAGCTGTCATTTAACCTTCTCTTCTTTCTTTTCCATTCCCTTTTTGTACCAACTGAAAACAAAAGCCCTACTTCTTTCAGTTTGCGAAGGAAACCTGCCATATGAGAACCAGGAATAAACTGATGAACTGACATCTCCCTGAGCTTGAAGATAAACTGCTTGAATGCTTTCATTGCATTGAAAGGGAGAGAAGAATAGAGAGACAGATTCCCTGGAGAGCTACCTCAAGCCATTAAGTTAAGGAAAAGAATTACCGTAGGGAACGTCATACAGGAAAGCATCCAAACCAGGGAGAGGTTTTTATTTATTGGGCAAAGGGAAGAATAGCTCTAATATTGCTGCCCTGATGCCACTCACAGAAAACTCCCTCTGGGGAAAGAAGAAAACACACGTTACATCACTGGAGGAATATCGAGTGTATTTGAGCGCTGTAGGATTAATTTCATTAACAAATGATTTTATTTCTGTGATTACAAATTGAATGACATGGATTTACCAGAAGCTTTTCCCCTCAGATCACGGGAAGGCTTATATTACTGGAGTGTGTTTGGGGATAGTGTTGACCGGACACAGGTATTTCAGGTGGGAGGAAGTCAGTATCTTTCAGATCATGTTGATATGGTGTATCAGGACAGCAAGAAGCAAGACAGAATACACCATGATTTGATAAAATGTTGCGAGTCCAAGAGATGTTAATTTTTTTTTTAATGTTTTCAGCAGATTTTTTCCTTAAATACATGAATAGTTATTTTTCCTAATTCTGTGTTACATTATTTATTTATAAACTTGCTTAAGTTTCCTGAAAGTTGTCTTTTTTTTTTTTTCCATTCTTCTTTCAGCCAAACAAACTGCATGCAGCTATACTGAAGATGCTGGTTCTAGATGGTGAATCAGTCTATACCTTGACTTCTCATCCTATTTTGCTGCTTATAGCCAGGACAATCCTTGTGAATTCAAGACACAAACTTGCATCCCTTCAGGTGAGAAACATGTGACTAATGATTATGACTGCCAGCTACTCATTAGTTGGTGCTCTCATTCTTTTCTTCATATCTCATTGAATCAGTATTACTTCCATTCCTTTTTCTGTAGCTGTGAGGTTTTTCCCTCTAAGACACTATTCAGACAAAGTGATTACAATTAAACGCAAGTATCTTTTTATTAAAGATAAGCTATTTTCTCACTGTCTTCCTCAAAAAGAAGAAAGATGCCTTCATTACCTGGAAAAAAATAGAAAATCTGATAGGAAGGAACTTTTTTAAAAGACATATACTTCATGACATTATTTGAGGGGGGTGAGGAGAAATGCCCTATAATGCAGCATATGTATACTGTGTCCTTTTTAACAAGCTTTGGAAAAACATTAACCATTACTGTATGAATCCTAAGCCATGAGTTCTATATGCCAAGGAAGTCCTCTCTTTTGTTTGTCATTGTCATCTGCCTCTTCTGCAGGCATTCATGTGTGGAGGCTTGTTCATTAAAAACAAGAATATATGAGGAAACTCTTCTTGAGAGGGTTTATTGTCTCTGCCTCCTTTGTAGTTTAGCAGCAGGCTGGCTGGTAGCAGGACTCAGTAGAACTGGGGGACTTTTAAGAGCAGCAACTTCTCTTTATTGCATTCCAGTTGAACAGAATTTGGCTGGAGATCAAAATGCCACATGGTCCCTCTTTATGCTTGGCTGACAACATCCATTCCCAGCTGGGTCTTTGTATGAGTGATGAATTAAACTTTGTGGGAGATGTTGGCAGTTCTGCATTTCTGGAAGCCAAGCTCTTCCATCATTTTCCCTGTTATGCACACATGAGTGCTGTTGAATTTCAGCAACTGGGTCAGTCAGGGAAGCAGAAAATGTACCTGGTATAGAGAATTCCCTTGCTGCCTCACCTCATGCTGACATAATTGGGTGCTGCCTCCTACCCAGTGGAGGTTCAGTTACTTGTGCCTACATCAAGTTTGGATAGTAGTTCAAAGGCAACTGAAAAAAACTACTTTCATCAACAGATCAATATAGCAATTAAAGCTTCCTATTCTGTCTTGTTTCAGCTTGATTCAAAGGAAGTCACTCAATACTTTTGCTTCTTTAAGATTAGTGCAAATAAATCTAAAACAGGGTAAAATATTCCCAAATATAATATATAAAGCATTAATAAAGCCCTGTTTTATTAAAAAATGCTATTGTACATGGATAATTAAATACTTAAATATTGTCCAAAAGTTCCTAACTTGGCTCCCAAAAAGCTAACATTGCTGATAGGATATTCTACAGAGCACAGCTGCCATACCTGAAACTTTATAAATATGCTTTCTCTGATTGTAACATTTCTGAGTGGCAAGCATCAGGCCTCAGGAAATTGTATTGTTAAGCTGGTTACTCAGTTCTGTGGGAAAATTAATCGTTCATTATGTAAAGCTAAACTGAAGTAATTTTAAACTTTTATTTAAATTGCCTTTAGGTTTCTAAATAAATGATGAAATGTTGGGATTTGACCTTTTTCACAACGTCTGTTTGTGTGCTTTTACTCTGTTCAGCTTGATATCAAAAGTCATCTCTCTTTGCTTTTTGAAATAGATGCTATTATTCTTTTTGATGGTTCCTTTCTAGGGACATTACAGTCAACTACAGGTGATAGGTTTAGATGTTTGTGCTTGAATACTGTACAGCCCTTAGGTCAGTCTGATGTGAGCACACCTGTATAAAAACTGCAGAAGATAGGTGTCTCTCAGAAATAATCAAACATATGTTTCATAGAAAATGACTGGCGTGGTAATAGTAGCAGAATAACTGGTAATCACCTCAGCCTGTGTAGAGGTATGCCCTACATTCACAGATGATAATCTTAATATAATATTCTATTCTTAAAATTATACTTATCAGTTAGCTTTTCCATGAATTTCTACCTAGTGCAGCTAGAGGGACAAGGTATGCTGAGAACTTACGTTTTGTGTACACAGTTTTTCTATTTCCTGGGCTGTGATTCAGCTCTACTAAAGAACGATTACTTAGTATTTGACTTTCTGAAATTCCAGCTACAAACATTAGTACTTGAATTGTGATTGTAAAGTGTTCTTATGAGCAGTTCTGGTCCTCTTCCACATCTCTCAATCTCCTTTCTACCCCCACCTGAGGAAATTAAAAAAGGGTTAAACAGAACAGGAAAAAAAATGCATAAAAGGGCAACACTGGATGACCAGATATACTGAATGGCTTCCATAGTCTTCAGGCTGGAAAGATTACTGAAGAGTGAGATCATGGCTGTCTATTACAATCATAAATGTGACATGAAGATAAGTAGGAAATGGTGCTTTTTTTTTTTTTTTGGTCTTTCTCTGTTACAAGAATTAGGAGATATGAAAACAAAGTAGCAAGTGGCTGCCCAGAAATAAGCACACACAACCAAGTACTTCTTTCATCTTCTCTTTAGAGAGTTTCTTACCAGATTGGGGTCCTAGAGATTTGCAGGGTTCAAAGAGTAGCTAGATAAATTAACAGAGAAAAAGCCCATCAAACTCTTAGAGCACTGTAGAGCTGTTGAATATGTTATTCTTTATGCTAGGTTAGTGCTCACCTTTTATATAAAACAGTTACTTTGGGTGGCTTAGAATTTAGAATCAGTTACAAAATATGTATTTTAAAGCCATTTATCTTTTTTCTTTTTTTAAAAAGGATCTATACTTGTTATTAATTTGAAGTATCCATATTTTCTTTCAGACGTTATCTTGGTGGACTCTAAGATGTGTGAATATTCACCAGCAGTTGTTAGAGGAGAGATCACCTGAGCTATTTACTCTTGCCCAGACCTGTATAAAACAAGGTATGTTTCTAGTTACTCGGTTTATTGGCCTACAACATCAGTTTTAAGACATCATGGGGGATGGGAATTTATAGACGCAACTCTCACAACATGATGCTTAGCAGATGCTTAGCAGATGCTTACGTAACTACAGAGAGTAGAGAGGGAACAGAATTCATTTAAATTGACATGGACTTGTATGGCACATGCTATAAAAGAGAATATGTGATTGTAAACAAAATTTTTCTTCCCCCATGCTTAGCACTGTTAGCTTATAACAAGCTCACTTGAAGCCATTCTGTACAGTTTTCATTCCTTATTTAACTGAGCTCATCTGGGTTTGAAAAGGGAACATCCTTGTTCTTCTGTATCTTCATGGGGGAGAAACTTCTTTTTTCCTTTTTTTAACTCTATCCCCACCTAAGTTTTGAGATTTGTTACCTCTCTGCATTTTATGTTGACAAAATAGACAACATTAAAACTAAATGATGTAATATATATATTGATGTTTACAGAAGCATAATGTAGAAGTTAAAATGTCAAAAGTAATTATATAACTTGGGGTTTGTCTAGGACGAATAAACTCTTATATAGACTGTTTATATTATTTGTTACAATGACTGATAAAGCTGGAAAAAGGAGGCAAGCCCCTCACCAGTTAGTTGGCTAAGGATTCTTCATTTAAGTTCACAAACCTGAAATTTCCAACCAATTACATGTAAGAAATTTTGTATTGCATTTAGAGATGAGTTGTCATGCATGTTTTATTTTGACAAAAAAGGCAATCTTAACTGCCAAAGTTTCAAATCTCCTCTCTCCTACCACACCTTAATGGAACATTTTTGATCTGAACCACTGGAATCAGACCACGCAACTTATATGCAAAATATGAAGTGGGTTTTGGTCCTTGAAGAACTTTCAAAAATGCACTTAACAAAGATGTTAGTGCAATAATGAAATTGAGCAATGGATTTTATTGGGTCCCCTGCAGTGAAGAAACAGCTGACTTTATGCTCTTACTAGATGCTGAAAGGATTGAAGTGGAAGGGGTTTGTTGCAACTGATGTAAACTATGAATTTTGTATTTCTTCTTTTTTATACTTTATTAGAGAATTTTGAACTAGCTTCTAAAATTATCTTGCACAAGCAGGGGAATCTCAAGATTAAATTCTACTTATTCTTTAGTCTGTAACTTTAAAAATTCTAGTTCTTGGAAAGTTTGAATTGTTGCTGATTTGATGTGCATATTAGAAAGTAATTGACAGGTGTAATTTAAGCAGGTCATGATAAATCTGTTGGCATGTTAATTTATAGGCTAAGGACTGGGGATGAGGGTTGGACTTAACAGGTGCAAAGAATGAAATCTAAGTTGCATTTTTAATGCCCAAATTAAATTATAGCAAATTGAGTTTTACTTCAAAAACAGATGCTGTCGTTGTAGTGGCTTAATCTTACAAGTTTAGCCTGTTTAAGTGCTTGTACTGAAAAGAAAAATACCCTAAATGTGACTTCCAAGATATATTGTAAAAGCTAATCTCACACCTACTTCTCATAGCCGTTTTAAAAACAGAGTTGCATGGTGGTGGTTAACTGTTTCAGAGAGGGTTATTTCATTTAGTATTTCATTTAGTTTGACAGTTAAGGGTAACCTTTTTGAGGCAAAATTGTTGTTGCTTAGTTTTAATCTAGGAAGGCGTGGATATTTGTGTGTCAGGTTGCACAGTATTTCTAGCATGTATATTTTCTAAATACTTACCTAAAAATATAAAATATTTTTACATTTTATTTATGAAATAAGTGGTGCTGATCTGCTTCATTCAGATAGGGAACGTTAGGGAGATATGATTGTAATTATGTTTGTTTTAAAGCTTAGAATCTGTAAGTAGTCTTCTGCTCATGTCTAAGTAATTTTTTTTGTCATTCTGAGTATGTGTGCCATAGATGCCCAGCATCAAAGATATTTAGATGCCAGTGGTCTTGCAGTTCTATTAAAGTATTGCAATTCTTGTTTGACAGAATCATTTTATCTTATTAACTTTGGAGAATGCAGAGCATGTGAAAGCACTTTTGGGTTCCCTTAAGTAGATAAAATCTGTAGCACGTTTATGTGACTGTTACTTTTTCCTCTTGGAAATACCTAAAAGCTTGGAACAAAACTGAAAGAGAAGTAATCATAAAATTAATTAGATGATACTGGTTAGAGATACAGTAGTCTGTGCAGTCCTGATCTATGTAGAGGGTGGTGCTGCATATGCACAGATACTAAGTACTAAAATGTGTATTTTCAGTATCCTGTTTTGAAACTCCTGGATATGGTTTTTGGAGAAGATGATGTAAATTACACTTGAATCTTTAGTGAGTCTTTCCAGATAGAGGCAGCATGCAGCAAAAACTAACAGTTTATTTACTTTCTAATTAAAGCCATCTGGTATTTCAAACTAGTACCTTCATATTCCATAAAATAAATACCTAATAAACCTTTTAAATAGTCTTTGATTAGGGCTTGAAACCTGCCCCCCTTGGTTGTTCTGTATCAAAAACATGACTGGAAAACTTTGTCTTAGTTACTAGAGAAAAGACTTTCAAACTCAGGAAAAATTATCTTTTCTATTTAAAATACATTGTTTTCAAGTGTAAGGTCAACATCATCACCTGACTAGAAGAGAGCTGCAGTGATTCCCTGCTGTTCCAAAGTAAATGTTGTGCAAAACCAACAGGGCTCAGTGTGGTTTCCTATCCATTTGGCCCTGTGACAACCACAGCACGGGATGCCAGAGGGATGTCTTAAGCTTGGGACATCAGTGCTTCTGTGTAGCTACATCAGTACTAGTAATGATGTGAAGCTTCCCAGAAAGGTCCTCAAAGTCTCAAATGCCTGAACTTACCAAGTTTGAGGATTAGCACTAAGTAAATGGTATTTAGGTAGAGAATGGTAAGAAAGCTGCTCGATGTATCACTTTAGTTCGTTATAGTGGTATATATGGCTTTAGTACAAGTAATTTTACATTCATATCATTGAAACTTGTTAGCTATGGAAAATCAAGAAGTCGTGTATCATTATAGACTAAAATCTGTTGGTTTTTTTGTTTTTTGAAATTGAATCAAAATCATTCCATTGGAAACTTGCATTGTTGTGCAGTTTCCATGTGTGTACATGAACATTCAGTATCTTGAAGAGCCTTCAGGATTTAGTGGCTGAAACTATGCTGAAGTGTCAATGCAAATCTATTTTTGCATTTGTATAAAACCCTCACTGTGTTTTTGAGTGCTTTTAATAATAACTTATAGAAAACGCCGTTTTGTTTTTTCCTCATGTAAATAGGATTTTTGTCCTTTGGGAAACTATCAGAGTGGCATTGTATACGTATAGAGTTTGAAAAGCAGGTAAAGATGGCAGAAGTCCCAAATCATTTAGTGATTTTTTTTTTCCCCACTCTTCATGAAAAAGAGTGCTTTTGTTAGAAAAGCAGATGTTTTATGGTACTGTGGGCTTTATTCTCTTTTTAAAAAAGAGAACATGCTTAATGATAACTATGGACAAAAGCCTTAAAACCTCAGATCTTTTCTTAATCAAGAGTATACTTAAGGTAAATGTGAGGTTAACATTCAGCTAATTTTCTCAATTTTGAAGTAATGTGTTTGAAATAGGTTTTGTGTTAAGAGCAGGGATTAAATCAGACATACTTTTTTTTAAAAAGTTGTATTCTCTTTAGGGTTTTTTTTAGGGATTAAGTTGTAACCTGCTGCATTGTCTATCCTACTATAATTGAAAACCATTGAAGTAATATTTTTAAATTACTAATTTGCTTTCATTAAACAAAATATCTAAATTCAGACTTTGAAAAAAGTTGTTACGAGGCAGGATTTATCCATGCAAATTCTTATTTACTGAATTAAAAAAGCTGTGTAAAAATATGTTCCAACTTAGCAGCTTTTTGCATTAATGGAAATATTTTGAGGATTAACAAGTACTCAAAAAGAAAAAAGTCTAAATTTTAAACAATAGAATCTGTTCTGGCTAGAGTTCACTGCCAATCTCTAAATTCAGAAGTCAGAGAGAAATGTTTAAAAAATCCTTGATAATATTAGTTTTTCATATAGTAAGACCTTTTACTAATCTTAATAAAGCATGTTTGAAAACTTAGCTATCCATTAGTAACACATCTATGTTAATCTTGAGTACCAGTCTTTTTAGGTACTGTGATGCTCTGAACTTTTAAAGAACTCTGTGTAAATATTTTCTGGCAAAATAAAGACATAAAGACCAAAGCAAAAAAATAATAATAATAATAAAAAATATTCTGTTTAAGACTAATTCACATGAATTGTTTTCAACTTAATGGTCTGTATTTTACTATGCAAGAATATTATTTTGTCATTTACTGTATTTTGATAGAATACAGATATATAAGAAATACAAATGCTGTTGTGCTAGATGAAAAAATATCATGTCTGCTTCCCTAAAGATTTCAGATTTATTTACGAAGGTATTTTCTCTTGTTCAGATGGAGAACATGATTTTTATCACTCAGCAAATCAGTAATTATATAGAAACTCACAACACCAAAAAAACCCACCACAGAACAACAAAAAACCACCCACCCACAAACAAAACCCAAACAAGCAAAAACCCACTAAAGAGTCCTAAGTCCTCATTCAAGGCTCAGTCTGCTGGTGAAACGTTCTCATTTCCTGCTTGACAAACCTGATCTCCTATGACAAAGTGACCCGCTTGCTGGACGAAGGAAAGGCTGTGGATGTTGTTTATCTGGACTTCAGCAAAGCCTTTGATACAGTCTCCCACAGTATCCTCCTGGA
>JAOXNO010000024.1:35112031-35153556 GCA_028565335.1 Limnodromus scolopaceus | reverse complement strand
GTCTCCCCGGAGCCTTCTCTTCTCCAGGCTGAACAACCCCAACTCTCTCAGCCTGTCCTCACAGCAGAGGTGCTCCAACCCTCTGAGCATCTTTGTGCCCTCCTCTGGACCTGTTCCAACAGGTCCATGTCCTTCCTGTGCTGATACTGGGTCTGAACCTGCAGTGTGCTGTGCTGCTTTCTGCAGCCTTGCTCCTTGGTCCTGGTGCTCTGGAGGCCTGAAGTTCCCACCTGGATGCGTAGTGTATGCCTGGTTCCAGAAAAGCAAATTTTGAGTGAGATGTAAGGCCTATCAGTTGTGGGAAAATGAAACCACACGGGTAGTTACCAGATAATTGTGAACATCCTGGAAGAAAGGAGGGAAAATAATCTGTCCCTGGAGCGAGTAAACTCAGGAAGGGCGCTCACATTTCCTTACGGGAATTCTTGCCGTAAGTATGAAACTTGTTAGAATTAGAAGAGACCCACTAATTGCGTTGAAAATTAGAGAATTTACTTAAAGTCCTCCAGATTGGTTTGGTTTGGTTGGTTTTAGCCCTGCATTGTAAAGTAATCTTGAGTGATTTCAACTGCTTTTGGTTGCAACTTGCAGGGTTAAAAAGTAGACAGGTTTCTCTTGTTAAAACTGCAATAATGTGGCTTCTCAGCATTCTGTCTTTACTCCTGCAGTAGCAGAAATAACACAATTCTTTATAGACCATGTGTATTTTACTCTTACTTCAGCTAGATTCATAACCACTTGTTTCTACACATACCTGAAAACTGGTGTCTATTTGCAAGTACTTTGTTTTGTGTATTTTTTTTAAGCAGGGTACTGTTTCCTTGTCTGTAACCACATAGGAGTTAACATTTTCTGGCTGATAGACATTCTTTTTCAAACGAGGTATATTCTCTCCTTATTCAGGAAGCTGGTGGGTTTTCTATGTACATGTGTTGGCCCCGTTGTCTGTCTTCTTTTTACCTTCCTGCTTTTTCTTTTTCTTTTTTTTTTTTTTACAGATGTCACCAGCCATCAGTAAGTCAAGGGACCTAAAATGTAGCTCGGAGCGTGGCACAGATAAAGAGTCACCTGCAACACAGTAAGCAAGAAATGCTTAAAACAATTTGCAGTGTTATTTCTACAGCTGCTGTTAGGCAACTGTGAGAAAAGTTGGGAGGGTTATTTTGTTTTACCAAGCAAAACAAGAAGTTAGCTTTAGGATAGTCATTCAAAAAGTGCTTCACACCTGAAATGTCAAGGAAATAACAGTTTATATCTACATGCGCACACACATATGCATACACACACTCTCTTCCCCAAAAAGAGCAAGGACTATAATGTACGTGAGAATCAAAACTCAGGGGTACAAGACTGCCCTGTGGCATCCCTTAGGGATGGATTAGGCTTTATTGCTCCAAACTCCAAACTATTTTTGCACCTTCTAAAAATTAATGAATATAAATTGCAAAAGGTTGTCACATGCTGAGAAGATGCAAGCTAGCATCTACGATTGTGACACTAGCATTTTTTAAAAATGCTATTCGTTGTGTCAAAGTTGTAAGCAGATAAGATCTCAACATTTTGAACAAGAGCTTCCACAATATCTTTAGCTATTGCAGCTATTTAGACAAAAAAAATACATCCTGTGTTTGCCATTGCAGGTATCTCTCATCTAAGCAAAGTTATTTCAATGATTGCTTTCCAACTGGTCCCTTCCCCATATAAACAATCTGTGCATATACAGTGTAGATGCAGATACGTATCTAATTTTAACTTATTTTTAAATCTTAATTTTCTACCCACAGCTGTATCTGGATTTGAAAATAAATTGTGAGCGGAAGGTTTAACCCTCACGTATGCTGAGGAGTGGGCTGTATTACTACACGCTGACAGAATTCAGCGTTGAATTTTGGGCATAACTATTCTGATAGGATGTCCATTAAGGAAGGAAATGCTCTAAAAGCACAGTTACTGTGACGGTTGATACCGTCTGTTAGAAGCCAGTATCAAAAATTTGGTATGACTCAACTCCATTAGTAGAACTTCAGGAAACAATTCTTTTGAGTGACCTTTCCAGGGTACCCACTGAGGAATGCGAGGCCACGCATTTAAAACGTGGAATCACAAATGATTTAGTCAAATTCAGGAGTTTCGAGTCGCATCAAATGTGAAATACTCATTTGAATGGAAACTAAGGCTCTCCTGAGAAGAGTTCACACTGAAGTGTCTTGTTGAAGCAAATGAGCCCCAAAACCACTATGGTTACATTTCAGAAAGGTGAGAGAAGAAACCTGCCTGTCTGGGTCGCTGGGACGTGCTCCCTCCTCTAGAACTTTGGGGAGCAGGAGCACCGTGGAGATGCCAGTCTGAAGCTGTGGTTCATGTCATTGCTGTCCCATCTGGCACCGAGCGGTGTTGCAGAGCCATATTCACAAGCTTTCAGTGTACGGAGCCATTTATAGTTGGTCATTAGTGAGAGATGCCGTGAGGTAGTGTTTGATATTCCACCTTGTCTGGGGAGAACTAATTTGAAAGGGATGGAGGTAGACACGTCAGTACTGCCCAGTGCTTTGTTCTCCTTCCACGTACAGGACAGTCGAGGCTTTATTACAGGTTTTGCTGCATTTGTCCCCAGTGATATTGTTTTGTCTGACGTGGAGAGGGCAGTTTTCACTGTTTTAATCTGTTTTAATTTCAGATTCAAACTTTACATCAGGAATAGATATTATTACTCAGATGTGCATTCTGATCTTATGTACATTGCAAGCTCTTCCATGAACTAGAACGTAATGAAATTTGATTCACTTGTCTTTGTAATTATAGCAATGACTGCACACACCAAGGTTTTTTTCTGAAAAGACTATTTTGAGAGGTAGAAGAGAGAAGAATCTTCAGGCATTTCCGATGCCAGTAGTTTGAAAGACTGTTCCATATTTCTCTTTATAGGCTAGCTATATAGTACAGAATAGATAATAAAACATCTCAGAAACATGGCTGCATATTTTTTTGAAAACTCTCACTTTTTTTTATGCCTGAAATGATGACCTGCAGGGGCTGTGACAGAACTGCAGTTCTCTTGTTCACTGCAGCTGATGTGTCTTGAAATAACCTGAAAAAATGACACGCATGCAAGTCTTGCGGTCTTAACTGGAAAAGTTTGCTATTTTAGCATCTAAAAGCTTTATCAACATGACTTGAGGTCTGGTCCGATCTGTACTTAAATAGTTGCTCCACCTAAAACATTCTGTTATCTTCCTCTTTGCTATGGGAATACACTGAATATCCATGTCACGTGCTAGTATAGAATAGGAATTACGCTGTAAATAAACTTTAAAAGAACCCAGTGAGATGTCATTGCCAAGCACGCGCTTTCACTGTGGAGAAGTGAAAGTGTCAGCACCTGCACAACTCACTCTACCTTTCTTTGAGCCTCCAAAAGAACTGTTGGGCCTATTAGAACTGCCTTCATTATGGCCATGACACTGCTGAAAATGAAAGTAAATGGCAAGCCCTTATGACACGTCTATCTTTCTGGGTGGAAAATGTGGCTTTGCAATAGGAAAACAAATTTTATCCAAGATGGTAGTAGATCTCCTCCTCCCAGGGAGGTGGTTGAGGCACCATCCCTGGAGGCGTTCAAAAGACGGGTTGATGTAGTGCTGGGAGGTATGGTTTAGTGATGGTGATGCTCCTTGTTTGTTGTGTGGGTGTCTATTTTTGTCAGTTAGGTTGACAGTTGGACAAGATGATCTTTAAGGTCCCTTCCAACCTAGAAGATTCTGTGATTCTGTGATTTTAAGCCCGCAGCTTTAGGAGGGTATATTACCTCAGTATTCTGTATTCCGAGTTCCTATGTTCTTTAGCAGGTCCAAGAAAATTTGAGTTGTTTATTTTCTGCAAAAGTAATATATCCCAATTCAGCTTCACTTTAAAATATAAGTGAACAAACTTGTTTGTTCTAATTGTAATCCTTAGATACTTGAAAAATGCTTCAGATAGGGCGTGTCTTCTGTACACTGACTGTGGATTTTTAAATGTGTGGAGGTGTAAAGAACAACAGGTTTGCTTTCAGCATAGCAAACTGTCTCTCTTGGTATTTTAAATGTATTTGTAAAGTACCATTCTCCTGGACTGCATCCTGATAGCTTTTCTTTTTCTTAATTTGCAGTGACAGAAGCAGAAACGTTGTTCACAGGTGGTGAAAGCTGGCACTTAGCAGTTCGGTTCCATCTTGAGTGTGCCTATACATTTTTGTATTACTACGAGTATAAAAAAGCTAAACAATGTTTCAGTACAGCTAAAGACATAACAAAGCTGCAGATTAATCTTACAGGTAAGTCTTACTTTTACAGCATATGAGGATGGTTGATTGGACCAAACTAACTTACAGCTTATTGGGGTTTTTTTACATATCCAAGCAAAAAATCTTGACTTTTAACAAGTAGAACTTGCTTGTATTCTAAGAATTAGCATTGCTTGGAAAAGAGAAGCAAAATGTGCCATCCGGTTACAATATCATCCCTAATGTGGGTTTCCGAGCAGCTGTGGTATTACAATCCTTCCTTCTCATGTTTCATATCAAATTTTAGGTCTAGTTGTCTGTTATGGGACTCCTGAAACTGGTTGGTGCCATAATGAGTAAGTTTTTGTATGTGTGTTTGGAGACAGTATTAAAGAAGTCTGCATGATGATTTGATGCAGTCTTTCATCTTTTATGTCACTAGCCTAGACCTACTCCATGTAAATAGCATTTAAAAGTCACTTTTGGGACTGTTGTTATCAGAAGAAATAAGTAGAAAAGTCAAATTTCTGATGAACAGAAATATCAAGGATTCAATCAGTATGGAGGCTTTATAATTATAATTTCAGAACCTATTATTTGGAGTCAGGCAGATCAGATTGCTGCACTTGCAACTTCAGTTAAAATTCCATGCATAGATATGGGACTGTTTGGTCCAGCTGGTTCTGCTTGGTAGCCAAAATGACATAAAATGCCCACCTTTTCTGTGTGAGAACTTTCGATTGTGCCTGAGTCGAAATGCAAAAACATTTATATAGGGTTTTTTTCCTATAGACTTAGTGGAAAGCACTAAGGAACTGAAACTTGCAGCTTCCTTACTTGTTACCCCACCATATGTCCCAAGGGTAACTGTTCCTTTATATTTAGATTGGAGCTGCTCATATCCTGAGTCAGTTTAATATTTGTCTTGCTTTGAGTGACACAAGACTGATTTCTCTTTCAGTATTTTTACTTTGCAGTAAAGTCTCTTCTAATACTTGGGAAAACCGTACTTTTAGAAGACTCTAGTGTCTGAATTTGTGAAAATATTTTCTCTATAACCAGCCATGGTATGTGGGTTTCAAGGTCTCGGTGTTTACAAGTTAGTCAGGTCCTGGCATGAGGAGGAGCGAGACCTGGGCACTTGACCCCAGCCGGTCAACAGAATTATTTCATACCACGAACGGCACATTCAGTATAAATTAGAAAGTTTACTGAGGAGTTCTCTCCCTTCCTTGATGACAGCAATCCTGAGAACTCCTTGCCCTGGTGCCAGACCCCTGAGCCCTTCCTTTCCTCCCGAAGCCATAGCACTCATGTTGCTGTCCACTGCTGGGAGTGCACAGCTTCCTACTGGCTGTGTTTAATCGCTGCATATTTTATATTGGTATTGGGATCAATATTGGTTCTTTAGTGTTATTAATGTTAATTATGTAGTCTTATTCTATTAAATCTGTTTATATTTTAACCCTCAGGTTTCCATGTTTTTCCCTCGTCCCCCTTCCTGGGTGAGGAGGGGTCATCAAGTGAGAGAATAATTGTCTCAGTGACAATAAATTGTTGTAGGTTCCTCAAACCATAACAATATTTTAATTAAAAAAACCCCAAAACAACCCAGAAAAACCCAAACGAACAAAACAAAAAAAAAACCCCATAAATAAAGCCCCACCCAAGAACCACAAAAGCAAACAACTTTTGTGGAACTCAATGCTCATTTCTTCAAAGGCTTTAAGGGTTTACTTTGAAAAATATGTAGTGAAAGTCATGTGGCATAATGTTTGTGTGTGGCTGTGAGTTGATTATATTCAATGGTATCTGCTTAAAGTGTAGGAGTAATTTCCCTATATTTACTTGAAGGAATTCCATCCACTTCAGTTGATCCTACGCTTTTTTCCTATACGCAACGTGTCCTGTATGTGTGATGGGTTCCATGTGTGGCATGTACTGCAAACTTGATATTAAAAGGTAGTTTTGTTTAAAATTATCCTAATTTTTTCTTGTATTTTATTAAAAACATCAGTGCCTGTGGTGATACTCAAGCTATAAAAATTTAACTAAGAACAAGTGAAATCAAAGTAGCAAGTGGCTATTCACTGATATTCCTCAACTTAGAGCTACATGTTGGATTTTTTTTCCCTTTAAAGGAGATCTTTAGATTTTGGATTGATGATTTCCTTAAATCTAACAAAGGAAAAGCCCTCTTGTTTGGAAGGGAAAAAAGAAAAGTTTGGATGCAGTAGAATTATTTGGATTTTTGATTACTTTACCAAGAGGTTATGCTAGTCCCAGAGAGAGACTGTGGTGATATAGTCTCTTGGAAAAATGTTGTGAAACTCCTAAAAGTTCTGTGGTTTATCTCCATAAATCTACTAGAAAAGTTATGAAGGATGTCTAACCTGAAGGCAAATGAACTGAACTGAATATGTGGGAATTGTTGGCATTCTAGACATAGTCATTTGACATGCATGTTTGAGCTAAAAGAAAAGAATGTTACATCATCAAAAAAGACTTTGCTTTAATGTAAAAATTCAACCTCTAGCAAAGACATTTTTAAGGCTTTTGGAAGGAATTTCCTTTTTAGGGAAGGATTTCAAGAGGCTTTTATTCTTTAACGTTTGTAATCCTTACTAGTTGAACATTTTATTGTGGCATGGAAATGTATGCTGTTCTTAAAGAGAGAATTTAGAACCAGTACTTTCCAAAGTTATTTTAGAAATCTGTGAATAAATTATACTTGTTTTGGCTTGTCTGCTTTTTTAAGTCCATTAATCCAGGTCCGTGCTATATTCATCACTCATTAAAAAGCATCCTTATGTCCCTCACAATGAGTCATAACCATCAATAACTTCATAGAACAATTTCCAGTAAAGAAGACGACTGTGGTTCTTTGTGGATACAAATTTACTAAAATTTATTTGCCAAAATAAATTTAACATCAACAGATCTGGAGGATTAATAATGCTGAACTCTCAGATCTGCATATTGTCTGCTTATTGTTTTCATTGCCCAGTAATGCATCCCTGGGAATTTTTAATATGGAACAGAAAGTAAAGTCTCTGTGTGGACTCCCTCTCTTTTGTGAGATCTATGGTGGTATTAAAGCAAGCAAATTTTTCCCCCAGCTTAAACACGGGATATATATTTTCCAAATAAAAATGATTGTTTGTAATAACAAGGAATTCTTTGCTTAGAAAATGGGATGGGGGATGTGTGCATCTCAGAGCATAAACAAATCACAGTTTCTGGGTGGTAGCAAATAAATTTATTGGTAACCAGCATAATTTTGCAAGTGTTTTATTCAGTTGCTTAAGCAGTAAGACATAACAGTAAGTGAATTGCAGCATAATGATTTTCAAGCATTTATAAAATTGAGAATTGAGTGCTACCACATAAAAATAGTATGAATCATTACCCAATATTTCTCTCCATGTGTCGCCCTCTTCTCCACAGTGTGCCTTGCGATTTTAAGGGGATATTTTTAGAACTTTTTTCACTTCTTCATAAGCTCTTAATACCGGGCTTTCCCATTAAAAGGGGTAAGTGGCAGAAAAGGAGAAATCAGTTTAATTTCTGGCTTCCCTACTGCTCTCTTTCTGCCTCCAGGAAGAAAAAGCGGTGACTACTGTTTCAGTGCCTGTGCCAGGTGATTCTTACTGACAAAGGCCCCATCATTAGGCCTTTGTCACATGAACAATGAATCGTCTTTACCTCAAAGATTTTATCCTGCAGAATTTTCAAAATTATAAAGAAATTTAGAACTTGATCATAATTGCCCCTGCAAAAGCAACAGTGGATCAACATTTAGTTCTCCATTTCTGTTATTTGACTTTCACAGTTCCCATTATCTGAGCATTGTATCATAGTAATAATAAGCAAGCAAACCTCCAAATTTTATAGAGTAATTTTTAGGGACATCTTGGTTCTAGTTAGGATTCTGTTATTTTAAGTTACTATCCCAAAATTGCTCTATGATTTCTCTGATTGCAGCTTGCAAATAGGTTGCTGACAGAGGAAGAATAGATGTGGTTTTCTTTTCAATTTGGTATAAATGTCAATTTCCACCCTAAAACTGAAGAAAGAGCACTGAGAGGATTTTCACATTCTGCGTTCTGAATATTGATTAATGCAGTAGACAGCCTTCATTGGTTTGCTGTTTCACTATCTCCCATGTTACTTTTACAGCATCTTATATGAGGTGTTATGGTAATGTCATGTCTGTGATCCTTCTTCATAGACCTAAGTCTTCAAATGAAGATTTGAAATATTTAAAATTATGGCCTTCTAAGATATTACGGGGTTTTCATGTGCCTGAATGTCTCCATGTTGTCATTAACTTTTAGCAGGCAAATTGAACAATTGTTTGTGATTTATTATTAGGGAATAATTAGGGAACTGATGAAACTTGATGCCTGTGAGTTTTTAAGAGACAATATGATGGGTTATGGGGCATTTACTTAAAAGTGGCTGTGCAAGACCTATCTAGCTGTGTTTTTATATTTGTAATATGGGGGTTTTTTTTGTCATAGCTAGCAGTGAGAGCACGTATAGTTCATTGCAAAGAGATCAAGCAGAGTTAAACCAAGCTAAATTTCATAGGTTAATTCTCAATATGTTTCTCTCTTTATTTTGCATTTTTGTGAGCAACTTTCTAGTATATGATAGGATTACTGTTTTCTAGTGTTCATTAATATAAACATTAATTTTCTGTAGGTGCTTTGGGGAAGAGAACACGATTTCAGGAAAAATATGTTGCACAGCTTATTTTGGATGTCCGAAGACCAGATGAATTCCTCCTTCCTCACAGTGAACTAAGTCCGGCTCCAACACCTTTAGAAAACCTAACAATGGTATGTATTTGAGAAGAATGGCTTTAATTTCTTAAAATGAAAGTCTTCTGAAGCTTTTCTTGGGTGTCTGCAAGGGAAAAATTTGTAGTGCCTAAGAGAAACTTACTTATGATTCCTGAAAATCTTTGAAAATATGTGGGGCAGTCCTTTCCTTAATATTAAAGGACATGGGGTAAAACAACACATGACTCTCTGCAAGACAGATGTGGCTACTCAAATAAAAGCATCTTTGCAAATATGATCTTCTACAGTTTATGTATTAATTTCTGGTGACTAAAAAGGATGGAGTTAGGAAAACAGGTGGGAGACAGATTTTCAAAGTAGCCTGCAAGGCATCACAGAAATGCACAGATACCAAAGGACTGACAGACATGTTTCGTAACAGTGTGAAGATAGGAAATTAGTCTAGGTATTCCTACTGGCATGAATTATGTGACTTGGCCCTACAGATCTTAAGGGTGTGCATGATAACTTCAATTATAAATTGTTAAACAACCACTGAATTGTTTTGGGATGGCCTTTTTCCTTCATGTGGAGAAGTTCTGGTTAGGATTTAAAGTTATTTGAACTTGCTAAAGAAGTCAGAGGAAAAATTGAGGCTTTATGGTCCAAGGTTGGAAAGCTTTTGTAACCAAAGGTTATACCTTGCAGATTTCCAAGTCAAGCAGGAATCTAAAGCAAAAAAAATTGACAATACTTCTATGTTTCTAAACTGAATGCAAAAATATCTTGGGAGGCTATCCTAGCTTTTGTTGTTTGTCCATTAGTATGTCCTTAGCGTTGTATTTGATTTGATGAAAAGAGATTAACTGCATATATGTCACAACTTGTGCTTATGATAGAACTATGTATAGCAACCCATTTAAGGGCAGTGAGAGCTTGGGGGCGGCCACTTTGTGTCAGACTTAGTTATAGTTACAGACTTACTATGAACTAAGTGATAGTATGCATTCTTTTCAGTCCATAACTGGGATATTGTATAACTTTCTTCCAGTTATTCACAGCTTTCTGCAGAATTTGCCTTTGTAGTCTTTATCTGATAATTACTTTGGTTTGGAATAAGATAATTATATCTTTTCAATAAAAATGGCAGCACTGTTTTAAACTGTAGGTATAACCTGGAATGAAATGTATTATCCTTGCTAATAAAATACTATATTCATATGTCCTTTTAGTGAACAGACTCAAAGCTGCTGCAGTAAGTCTAGCAGAGAGTTTGATAAAGAAAATCAGAGTATTTGAAACCTTTAAAAATTAGTCATGCTTATGTCGTCCACACTTTCCTATAAAAAATTTACTGAATATATCTTGAAAATAATGCTAGAGAAAGTAAGCATATCTGCTCTTTCTGAAAAGTAAAAATGTGGTGCTAGAAAGGCCTTGAGAGGTTTTTGCTACAGGGAGAGAAGTGAATTTTGTGCAAGTCTGAGCAACTGTGTCATATAATTCTGTCATAAGTTACTCAGGCTGCCTACTAAGGAAAGCTAGGCTTTCTGTTCCCACAGTCTACTTCTGAAAAAAAAATAAATAAAATCAGAACCTTTTATTTCTGCATTTTGTGCGTGTCAGAAATTCTAGAATATAATATTAGTAAACCATGTGCTGCTTGGAGGAAAACCTGAGGTATTTCAAGTTCAGACTTTTATGAACATCGTGTCTGAATCTGTCTGAAATCTGTCACAGATATTAGACCAGGCTTGACTAAGCAGACTCTCCAATTCATGTGTGTGTTGAATTACCAATTAAAGGTTTTGGTTTTTTTCACCTTTTTCTAGCATGTCTTTATCGATAACATAGTATTGAAATACAACTTACTAAAGTAATTTGTCAATGTTAGCTTTAACAATGAGTTCTGGTGTTTCTTTTGCCAGATCTGGTCTCATATTTGTCAGCCTTGAGTGTATCTTGAAGTTCTTTTAGCTAAAATTGGAGTTAATGATATTCTCCATCTTCCAAAAACTGCCAACAACATCATTGCATCTCTCTCTAAGTTTAGGGCAGACGCTTGATGTATCTTGTGTACTTTTAAAAGACTATTCATGGCAAATGTATAGAAGCTAAGTCTTGAGGGGTGCTGAGAACCTCCACAGACCTAACATATCCATATGGAAAGCTAAAAGGCCTGTGATCATGCTGCAAAATTATTACAGGGAAATTTTTTTCCCCTCTCCAGTGTTCTTATTTTACATCTGCCACTTGCAGATAAAGGAAAAAACAGGAATTGTCCTGGATGAGTGGAAAATTTCCTAAGAGAATTTTAAACTTTGCCAATATGTATAAAGGCCAGGTTGAGACTGGGCACACCTAATTTTCATCTCCTGTTTTGGAGTGCTTACTTCTATGGTCTTGAAGTTCTCCCCCTATTATTGTTCAATAAGATGACTGAACAGGTTATTTTGCAATTAAGGGGTCTGTAATGTGTTTTCACTAAATATACAACCGATATAGCAATGTGACTGATTGTTGAACTGGTAGCTGGGCTATTTCTGGTCAAGTGCTTCCTGCTTCCCTCTGGTGCTGAGCAATTACATTATCTCAGATAGCACTAGGAGGAAAACTATTTGCATTTCAAAATAAGTATTTGAGATTGTAAATTCAAAGCTTTGCTCACAGACCAGTTTGTGTGAAATGAAAACCTCAGGCTTGAGGTGATGCATAAGGACTCTTGATATGAAGTGGTATGTTCAAATAGTTTGATTAGTTTAAAAAAAATTCAGAAATGCTTTTATGTTTTGGGGAGATGAACAATTTAATTTTAAATCTGGGAATGGAGGTCATAATTTAAAAGTCTAGCATACAGTTGCAGTACAGTTCAGTTGATCAATATTTATAGTGAAGTTAAAGCAATTAGTACTGTTTATACAGGCTAGATTTTAAAGATTATGTAGACCAGAATCTGGAAGTTTTTAACTAATTGCCTTATAAATTAAATTGTAAATTATGAAGTGGTATCATTATACTAGTGTAGGGTTCGGTTCTAAAATAATTTTAGTCTGGAAGTGGTAGATAATCCTTATATATGCTAATGTAGTAAGAGAATAAAATGATGGTATTAAATGTGCCTTTAAAAGTGGGAATGTCTTCATTATCTCATTAAAATAAAATAAATTTATGAATGCAGATAACCCACTTGGAAGCATTCCTGTTTGCTTTTTGTTCTTCTGTGGACCCTCGTTTTGACATTGTCAATGGAAGATACTAATTGGAAACAGCTACTACAAGAAGGGAAATAAATAGGAAGTTCAAAAAACTGTTAATATAAAACTATTTTATGATTTTAATAGATTATAAAAACTACTACTGGTTACTAAAACCCAGTAGCGCAATAAATGGTTTAAGGACTGGGATTTTGTTTTGGTTTTGGGTTTTTTTTCAAGTGAAGGAGAAATAGTATTACAGCTACCTCCCGTTTGCTCACAGTCAAAGGAATCTTTGTTCTTTCCGAACAAACACAAATTCTACAAACATAGCAATTTATATTTTTCAGCCACAGGTTATATTACTTTCTTCTTTAAGTTCAATGACCTTCAATGAACTTCAGGTAGCATACTTGTTTGTAGAAGTTAAACTGAATACACCTGAACACAAATAATTTGTTCCAGAGGAAATCTGATGGAAGGTCACAAGTACCTGTCCAGAAGAAAACCTTTTCATAATACCCCTTCTTGCCTTTACCAGGGACAAAGCATCTGGAGGTGCTGTCTTAGTGGGTTTTTTTTCAATCAGTGTTTCTTTAATTTGCAGAACTCCTTTAAAGCAAAACAAAACAA
Source organism: Limnodromus scolopaceus (assembly GCA_028565335.1). NCBI lineage: Eukaryota > Metazoa > Chordata > Aves > Charadriiformes > Scolopacidae > Limnodromus > Limnodromus scolopaceus. The sequence continues at coordinate 35,140,681 of JAOXNO010000024.1, read as the reverse complement.
AAACCACCACCACCCATTCCCTGTGTAAGGAATTTAACTGTACTGGCAAAAGGCATGATTTATTTAGTTGCATTTTGCTGATACTTAAAAAGAAATCTGTACATTCCCAGAGATCTGTGGTCACTAGCCTGAAAACCTGTATGTTAAGAAATAATTTAACATTAATCTGTTTCAGTTTGTCAGTATGTGTGTGTTTATATAAATATATATAAATATAAAATAGAGGAAGAAATTGTTGATAAATACCATGAGCTAAAGCTTGAAAAGGAAAATCCCCTTCAGCCGTTATTTAAGTAGAAAATAATTATTCAGGTAACCTTAAAGTTGCTCTGAATGCTGTTCCTCCTGAATTGCAACCCGTATGCTTGTAGCACAAGTGGTTTGGATGGTACTGGCTTAATCAGTTATTCTGTCATAATCATGGTAAATTACTTTCCATTGTATCATTTTCTGATGTTTGTATTAGCCTTTTTTAAGCAAGTCTATATTTTTTTTGTTTTGAAGGCATAAATTTCTCTGCAATTGTTTATATTTTAAAATATTTTTTCTCCTCTAACAGAATTATGATTTAAATGATGATACAGTGCTCAATGAGATAAAATTAGCAGATGCTGACCAGTACCAGGTACCTGATTTATGTGCAGAAGAGCTTGCTGTAATCCTTGGGATATGGTAAGTTGGTTCATAATTACTTTAAAAAAAAACCCACCAAAATTTGCATGATTGTGATAATGAAATAATAAAGCGGTGAGTTAATGGGGCTTTTTTTCCTCCCTTGTCATATAGTCAGGCTAAAATGTTAAAAGACTTGCTCTATACATGGGTAGCATTTTCAGTTCTCTCAGACTGAGTATTAGTGTCCAGTTCAGAAATTGAGCAGTGTTTCATTAATTTCTGTATTGTTCTTTTATCTGGATAAAGCTTCTTGTTCTTTGCCTCAGATTAATCATGTTTCAAGTATAAGGTGGCATTACCTACCATATGGTGATGATGCTTTAGTAAATTTTGAAAACATATTTCAGAGTATGCAATGGTCAGCTCTGTATGACAATCAGCCATGTCTTTCAAGCAAAACACTGCCCTGCTCTTCAGTGCAATTGAGATACTTGTGGCACTTGATTCAGAGTGCCTGTTGCTAGTTACAAGCTGCAGTACAAAGTCCTCATGGTTAAGTACCTAAGCTTTTTTTCTTTTCCTGGCTTTCAGAAATTATAAGCTACATGGGTTTTAGAAATGGCACAGAAGAGCAAAAAGCAGCTTGAGATTTGAGGATGCTAAGTAGGCTGCTAATGACTATGCTTATTTTCTAATACTTTTTTCTATGATGTAGTAGTCATTTAGCTGATGACAGTTATCACGCAATTTTTTGTGTGTGATTTGTTTCAGAAGTATTAATATGTCAATAATGGTGGCTTTGATGCAGTGTTCATCATCCGTATCTCTCAAAGCACTTTTCTGATCTGTGAGTTGCAAAATGATGGAATCTGCAGTGCTGCTTGGATGTCTTGCCCAGGCCAAAAGGCCAGGAGCCAAACAATGAGTGAATCCTAATGCCCAAGTCTGGTGTTTTCTCTGCGGGGGCACACAGATGTTATAAGATCTATCTTTGTGATGGGGTGACTCAGTAACGGGCCAGAGAAAGGTTAGTCAGACAATTCAATGGCATGAGCTAACAACCCAGCATTTTGTAGTAGTTCCTTTGTGGTGTGGGGCTTATTGCTTGTTTTCTAGCACGTTATAATATTTCTCGCCCCCACCTCCCCATCACCAAAGTTTCCAGTTCCTTTTCCCCTTCTTGTCCCATAAAGTTCAGCGGAAGTCATTAGTGGAGAGAAGATTGTTTCCTTGCATATGCCCATTTCTCAGAGCGCAGCTTTTTGAAGGGCCGGACACTTCTTTGGCTATATAGTTGAAGTCAAATGTGAAGTTTTATGTCGGTGGTTTCAGCTATGCCCTTTAACCATTCAGCCCATCTGCAATTTGGAATTAATGAGTGGAATATGTACTGTGGCTTCATATGTTCTTCATTCCCCTAGTCTTGAGCTTTTCTTTTCAAGGCCACATCTAGATCCAGTTTGAGGACAAAGGAATGGAGTGATCAGTGGGTTGACGTATATTCTTGACCCAGTCACTTTTAGCCTTTCATACTGAATCAAGGCAAGGCAAAACGTTCCCCTTCCTGACAAGCATTTTCAAAGCGCAGTTCATTTTTTAACACAATATAGTTTTATACTCAGATTATATCATCCTTCCCGCCTCCATTCTTCTGAAAGAAATTTTAATTTGCCTATTGGTCTTTCTCTTGTATCTCTCTTTTTGTTTGTTTTTTCTTTTATTTTTTTTTTCTTTTATTTTTTTTTTCTTAAAAATGGTAGAATTTGAATTTTACATTGGCTGACTGCATAGTAGGTTTCTTGACCACAGTATGTCACTTTGAAACCGCCGCTGTCAGTGCTCCGAGTGGGGGCTAGAAACCATCTTGACTGTCAGCTGTGTGTGTGTATATCATAATCCAAGTGTTATGTGAGTTTGTCTCGTGGTTTGGGCTGGGCTGGCCAATGACAAGATGACAGATGCTCCCCTTCACCTCTCGCTCCAGGGAGAGGAAGAAGAGAGATGAAGAGATTTATGAGTTAGGAAAAGACTAAACTACTTTAATGAAATATTAATAATAAAACAAAAAAGAAAATAATGAAATAGATACAATATATATCAACATATACAAAACCATATCAAGCTCCCACGGAGAAGTCACTGGCAGGCACTGGGAAAGGTCCAGACTGGACCCAGTGGTGGGAACTAAATTCCAGAACACATTGATGGGGATCAAGAGTAGACAAGCTCACAGGGTCCTCCTCCTTGAGGAAGAGCCCTTGAAGCGGAGCCAGTCTGACCCCTTTGATCCCTTAGCTTTTGTACTGAGCATGGCAGACAGGGTGTTCCATCCCACTGGTCAGTTTGGGTCACCTGACCTACCGCTCCTCCCCACAGGTGTGACCCCGCCACAGGGTAGGCCCCCGAGTCAGCTAACCCTGGTTGCCATGGCAAGAAGTACCAGCAGGAGCCTCTCACCGAACAGAAAGTTGGCCCTGCAAGAAGCTCATTTAAGAAACTAAATGCAACCAACAAAATAAGTATAGATTCAGTGTTGCTTCCCCATAGGAATGGTAAATTCCATTCAGTGGGTGGGATAATGTTAAGTGACTGAACTGTTTCAGTCATAGATGGAGACAAGAGTTTATGTCCAGTCATATTGCAGAAATGTTAGAATGCCAGCTTTGAGAACTGTTCTTCTGAGGGGATATAGGAGACAACCCTTGTGACTGAGTTGAGTTAAGGCTTGGATTGCTGGCTCTACCCGTGGTACCTATACTAGCTATTGGCGCATCAATTTGCAAGGAAGCATAGACATATTAAAGTGTTTAATGTTGGCTTTTAAGCAAAACATACTTCTCAAACCTTAGCTGTAGCAAATTTCTTGCTTTTCTTTCATGCTTAAGGATGCAGTTCTGCAGAGTAAATGCCTGGCTTTAGAATTCTTTTAAGTTTCTAAAGCAGTTCTAACTAGACCTTGTTTTATGGGTAGCACCACCCTAACCTTAGAGGTATCTGTTGTTGACTGGCACTGTCAGCAGTGGATGTTTTTTCTAATGCAAATAAAGTTTTAGAGACTGACCTGATTTGTTGAAGAAAGGCAGCCTGCGGGTAAAGAAAAAGAGTAAAACTGAGCAAATTGTTTCCTATACATTTCACTGTGCTTGCTAGTATTTACAGCAAATGTCACAGAAATGCCCCTTAATTCAGCTGAGATTTTTGTAGCTAAATGATGTTAATTCAAAATCAGAAAGAGGCAGAAATGTTTGTGGATGGCAGAATGAACTGAAAATTGTTACAACTTTCAGAGAATATGTCATGACAATTACATGGGATCCTATGGAATTACCTGAGTACGTGTAATGTTTCCTGCTGGGAAATAAATTTCATTTTAAGAAGGTTACAATGAATAACTGGCCAAACAAAGTGCTATTACAGTATCAATACAAACATTTTCATCTCCTCCTCCACAATAATATTTTAAAAGGATATAAAGTCTTTTTTGAAGTGTTGAAACATCTCATACCAGCTGTCTTTACAAAAATCCAAGCAACATCTCATGCAGTGTGCTTAAGCCAGCTTGTAAATAACATGCATGAGCCTGAATCAATTACATATTTATTTTAAACCTGTTCACCAATGTAAGGAAAGAACAACTTCTTTATCAGTAAACCATTTATATAAGAAAGTAGCAATGTAAACTGTACTCAGCCAGTTCTCTCTGACATCTGTAATTTGAGGCAGTTTACTTTAAAGTGTTTGGCTATTCTATTTCTTCTCTGCAAATTCCTCTTCTTCCAAATACTGAACAGTCTGTGGAACTAAGTCTAGAAGAAGACATTTACCTCTAATGAAACTGTAGCTAAAACAAAATATAGCAGAGGGGAAAAATCACCTCAGCCAGCCTTGCTTACACTCCTATTCCATTATATCCAGATTTTGTAGTATCTATGTAGGAAGAAAGTGTGTAGAGGTGTTGCAACCTAAAGTAAATATTAAAAAAAATTCCTAGGAATGCAGAAGTATCACTTGGCTAGGATGTTTTTTGATATTTTATATTAAAATAACCAGTCATGATGGTAAAAAAAAATATTTTATAGTCAAGCCTTAAGACTGTGGCCAAAACTTTGTATAGAGACTCAGTCCAAACTTTCAGAGTCTGTTGGAAAAAGATATTAAAGTTTCAATTTAAAAATGAAATAAAAATGTATAAAAAACCAAACAAACCCAAGAATGGGCCAATGTATGATTTAAATGATGTGTTAATGTAGTATAGATGCCAAAATGCTGAGAAACTGAGAGGGCAATATATTTCTCTTGTCACTTGGAAGCAGCCCAAATTAGATCACTGTTAGAATAGACAACACCAGCTGTGTGTCAGCAGCTTGGGAAGAAAATCCCTTCTCATCACTTGATTCACCATTTTTTAACTTAGATATGGCTACAGAAAATTATAAGAAAGCAAAGAGAAATGTCCGGTGACTGGTTATTTTTTAATCTTTTACTGTTTCTCAAGGATCAAATCAGGTCAAAATAGTGTGTTATTCTGGAGGTACCTCAGCTCAGTCAAAGACTGTAGACCAGTCTTCAGCAGGTAAGGAAAGTGTCAGGAAGCCTAACATTTATTATACAGTAATACATTGCATAATAATACATTATACAGTTTCTACAATAAGCTGTAGAAGCATATTTGAGACAGCTGCAAAAACACTAAATAGTGTTAGGACTAAAGGATTTTTAAGAAAATTACCAAATCTGAGCTTTTGAATCAATTGAATAATTAGGAAAAAAAATATCCCAATATACATATTGGCAACGGAAACATAATGGGAAGCTTGGGTAGGTGAAACAGGAAAACATTTAGCTACATGAAATTTGAGAATCTAATCTTAGCTGGCTGTTTGTTCTCTAGTCAATGGAGAAATCAGCACCTGCAGAGCGTGATTCATTTCACTTCGGGCACTTATTTTACAATGGATTAGAATCAGTCCCTACATTTATCTGTGTTTTTGCATGGACTCGAAAGGAAGAATAGACAGTTAGCTAGATTAAAGGCCTGAATTTTATATGGTTAAAGCTAAGCAAGATGGATTGTGTTCTTATTAAGATTTTTTTATATAAATATATGATCGCAGCCGCCTTTGCGCTTTATGGCAAGGTCATGCTATATAGCTTGTATCAGAGGTACAAGGCAATGGCAGTTAAACAACTGTTTTCATCTGTTTTTATGAGAGAGAGTGTTCTCTCCCAAGCTTGAGATGGAAAAGGTTATGTTAAACTGACCATGGAAGGCCAGATATCAGACATGTTGTCCTATGAAAGCAAAGGGCTACAAAGATGATTAGAGGACAGGAACATCTCTCTTATGAGGGAAGGCTGTGGGACTTGGACCTTTTAAGTCTGGAGGAGAGAAGACTGAGGGGGGATCTGATCAATGCCTATAAATACTTAAAGGGAAGGTGTCAAGAGGATGGGGCCAGTCTTCTTCCAGTAGTGCCCAGTGACAAGACAAGAGGAAATGGGCATAAACTTGAACATAAGAAGTTCCATCTAAACATGAGGAGGAACTTCTTTACTTTCAGGGTGGCAGAGCACTGGAACAGGCTGCCCAGGGAGGTGGTAGAGTTTCCATCTCTGGAGACATTCAGAATCCGCCTGGACGTGTTCTTGTGCAACCTGCTCTAGGCGGACCTGTTTTGGCAGAGGGGTCAGACTAGATGATCTCCAGAGGTCTCTTCCAACCCTGAATCATTCTGTGATTCTGTAAAAGCTTGGACATAAAATCTTGGACAGCATTAAAAGCAATGAAGGTTTTTCTGTTAGATATTTTTTGGCACTCTGACACATCTTTACAAACATATCATGTAAATGTAAATTTTTTTTTTTAAACAAACAAATTACAGGTGCCAGACACTATACTGATCTCACCATGGTCCATTTATGGCTGTTTAAAATCATTGCTGCGAAATATATCTCTGTGCACCAGTACATATGGCTGTGTGAAGAGATTCCACTGGGGAGATGAACTTCCTGTCTTGCTATTCAGAATGCTTACAAAAAAAACATTAGTCACTTGAAAAACCTTTGTGAAACTTTGAAAACACTTGTAAAGTGATCAATTTGTTGGGTTTGGCTCTCTTTCATTCACAAAATTAACACAGCTGGTAAAACTGCATAGAAATACAGCAAGTACTCATACATATTTGGAAAGTCTGACCTATCTATTCTTCATCGTCTGTCTCATGCTACGTTATCTGTAGTTTTAAGCAGTTACCTGAGGAACTTGAATTTTCACTATCTGCACTTGCAGAGAGGTAACATGCCAGGAAACTTAAGCAAACAAAAACTCAGCAGTTTTCTTCATCCATCTAACTTTATACTCTTGTCTTCAGGAGTGACTGTGAGAAGCTAATTAAGGGTGAATAATAAGGGTAGGCATGCGTTGCTCCTATTTCCAGCCTCTAAGTGGTGATTTTCTGAGTCTAATCTGGCCTGTTTGCATGGCAGCCTTCAATGGATCTCTCAAATATTTGTTGTCATACATTGAGCCCATGTAAATTTCTTGCATTGGTGGCATCCTTTGGCAAAGGTATCAGTCTGTATATTTTGTGTCTGCTGTTCAAAAAGACCTCCTGCAGGTAGTTTTGGTTGTCAGTAGCTTCATTTACTGACTTAACTCTCTTATTTCATAACCGTTTTGAAAACTTCTGCAATATCCTTCTTTGGTTAGTTCTAGCCTAATCAGACATTCCTTTTGTAGAAGTTGTTACGTGTTTATAAGGCATAAAACATCATTATTCATCATCATAAAACAACAATCTAACTGTCTGTTTCTGAAATTTTTCCAATACTGAATTACTGCATTTGAAATAAAAAGTTTGGAACAGAACGTACTATTCATGGGTGGACAAAGAAAGGCTTTGTGTCATATTTTATGTAGGCTTTATGTTATTTATTTGTATATTTCATGTAGTATGTCCTAGTACATTATTCTCTATTACTTTCCTAATTAATTACTCACATTTTGATTTGCCTTCTTAACAGCTGCCTAGTACTGAGTTAATGTTTTCATACAGCTGCAGTGCTAGAGTTGCTCCTGAATAGAAATGATCAGATCAGAGCCCATCATTTATTGTGAAGTTAGGACTGTTTTCTATTGTTCATTACTTGGCATTTTGATTTCATTACCCTTTTGCTCTCTCTTGTAAGGTCTTTTTGCAACTCCTTATTGTCTATTCGCATCCTTACTTCAAAGAATGTCATACCATTTGCAAGTTTTCTCACCTCGCTATACGTTCTCCTGTTCCAGTTTATTTATTAATATTATAGCACACAGATCACTGCTGAAAACCACTGGATTACAGCGGTGACCTTCTCTGTTGGGGTGGCTGACTATTTGTCTCATACCATTTCCTATCTTTTAATCACTGACCTTTGCCAAGACATTCCCTCTTATCTCATGTGAATGCTCAGTTTCTTTGAAAATTCTTCTTGGTGAGGGACTTCTCAAAAACACCTTACAGAGATCCAAGTTGATTTCATCAACCAGTTTATGTATATCCTCACACTGGTTAAACCTTCTAAAAGCCCCCAACAGCTTTGTAATGCAGGAGTTTTGTGTTGGTTTTTTTTACAGAAGCCTGGCTGACTCTCCCTGCACACATTGTATTTGTCCAGGTACCTCTAGTCCTTCTGTTCATTATATAGTCTCTCCTTACTTACCTGCAACAGATGATATGTTTACAAGCCAGTAGGTACACTGATCCCCTGACACCAGTTTTGAAGGCTGGCATCATTTTTACTGCTCATCTTCAGGCTCTGAGGTAGTTTTAAATGAGGACTCAGACATTTTTAGTGTCTCAGCTATTTCATCCCAAAACTAATTTTAAACATTTTTTTCTGAATATTGTTTGGTCCTGTTAACTTCTTAGCACCCAGCTCTTAGCATGTAACCTCTTTTGCAGCTTTTTAATTTGAGGAAGATTCTTCTCTCCTGTAATTCTCTCCCTTACCCAAAAAGGCTCTCTGGTGGGAATTTTACTATGTTCTTCTACAATAAATGCTAATGCAGTGAATTCATATCGTTTTTCTGCAATGGCTTTTATACGAGGGCTGTCACTTTGGTCCTATGGACTCTCACAGTTCTTCATTCCTGCTGTGTTGGAGGCAGGATTTAGCACTAATTTTGACTCTTCAGTTATTTGCTCTTTAAACACCTTTTGGAATCTGTAATTATATTTTTAGAGATATTTCATTATTCTGCATTATAATCCAACTTCAGTTACCTGAAGAACACTTTTATTTTTAATAGCTTTTAATAATGTTCTTTAATGTTTGTCAACTTTCTAAAACAGTTCTTGGAACAGAAATATTTAGTAATAATCTAAAAAGAGATACTTTGGAATGGTTGCTATTAATTCCACTGTTAAAAAGATTATAGCTAATTAAATCCCAAACTGTATAACTCGTTAGTTAAACTGGATACTTTACCCATTAGGCTACCAATGTAGTTCTGATTAATCAGATTAAAGAATTGGTTGTAAATGGTAAGCTATTGGCAATTAGCTTTTACTGATTTACTAGAAAATACTTTTTTCTGCTGCAGAGTAGATCTTACTCTAAGGTTCTGTTTTATCTGTCTAAAGAATGTCTATTTCTTTTTGTTTTCTTCCCCTCTTCTATTCCATTCAACTCCCTAAGACAGGATTCAAGAGTGGACCTTGCAAAGCTGAATGATGTGGAGATTAGTGACTTGTCTTCATATTGTTATGAAAAGATGCCTGATAATAGATCCTGTAGCAGCAGATCCTAAATTCCACTCCTGGAATTCTCTGGGGTGAACTGCTTAATCTGTCATTGAAATCAGAAAAAATACATGGCATAGAAATGAAATGTTCATAAAGTACTCTGACAAAAGCCTAACACAGTCATTAAAAATACTTAAAACCAAGCTACAATTCCACTCTAGATTCAGATGCAGATTTAAAATATAGCTTTAAGTTTGATCTGATTCTGTATGGAAAATCATTAAAACAATTTCATTTTTTTATTATCTTTCAAGGTTTACATTACTTGTACTTAACATATCTTAAAGCATTGTACATGGATCTGTCAGAAATGTAAATTAGAGATCTATTTTATCACTGCTTTGACCTGAAAGAACTACATCTATCTGCTTCAAAAAGCTGTGACAAAAATCTGTCTAGAATAAGAGGAGGATTAATCCTTTCTGCTTGAACCAATATATCTTTAGGATGCTGAAAAATAAGTCCTAATTTTGTCAAAATTTAACTGTTGCTTGGTTTACCCATGCTTTTCAAAAGCTACGGTCATGTCACTTAACATTCTGGTTGCCTAGCTGCTGTGGTGGTGGTCTTGTAATATTTGAAGTTTTCTCGTTGCCTTTTTTACTTCCCTCTTCTCCCCCCATGGATAGAGAAATGTGTTACTTTTCGCCTGAAGTCACGTTTGTATAAGTGATTGGTGTTTAGTGACTTCTGTTGACTACCTGAACCTGACTCTTAAGTATTTCTGCTAGCAGCTGACATTGGACAAGGAAGGAAGTAACTGAAGCAGAGAAATTTTTTATTACTTTCTCATTCTCATGAAAAAATTTCTCAAGGAAGGGAAAAGACAGTGATATATATGACGGAATTGTTTCCTAGCAGTGTTGTCTAAAGCTTTCAAAAAAGCCCATCAATAACATCATGTCTTTTCTGTGGGAAGATGAGGGAAAATGCATTACTGTAATAGTTAATAAAATCTTTTTTTTCCCCCAACTGCTCTCCTCACCAAAATTCAGGACCATACAAGTTAAATCAGCAAAGAGGAATAATAGCTTTCCTTATTGGCAGAGTCCAACTTTATGGAACATAACAAGAATATAAGGTGATATCAAGGTCTTTGCTTGCTTTTCAAAGCTCTTTCTCATCAGTTCTCAATCAAAAGCATCATTGTTATTTCATTGTGACCATGCTCATACAGCTTGCTCAAACTGATGATACTATGAAACATCAGCATAAAAGGTATGAAGCATGTGTGGAACCTCCATCATGGGAGGTCTTTAGGAATAGACTGGATAGATTGATGTCTGAGGTTAAAGGTTTGTAGAGCAGGAGGAAGATTTAGAAGATCTCTCAAGCTTTCCTCTGTAGAAACTGTTGTCTTTTAGCTCTTCTGGTGATGTTTTTCCCTACAATAATGTGCAAATCTTTTTTTAAAAAAAATCTGGTTTTTTTTTTTAATTTTTTTTAAGAAAAATCAGTAACACTCTTCCTCTCACACACCCACCCCATTTGTTGTATTGTGCCTGTATTGTTATAGGATGAAAACTAGTTGGTTGATTAATCAGAGGATTATTATTATCAAAGAAGGGAAAAAAACCTTTTCATGAAACCCTGAACCTTCAAGAACTGCAGTTATATAATTTCAGTTCAGGGTTGAGCAACCTACTTATTTTATGTCAGCTCAGATAGATATTTGCACCTGCACATAAATCTCTCAATACTTTAAAAAATAAGTACATTTTATTCTTTTGACTTGTTTTGCTGTGAACAATCATCAACTCTAAACCTGGTATGCTTTTAGATTCTTTATTATATAACTTATAATAACTTTAAATGTTACCATTTGTATTGTGTTTGTAAGGCAAGGTTTTGGTAGCAGGGGGCCTACAGGGGTGGCTTCTGTGAGGAGCTACTAGAAGCTTCCCTTGTGTCCAGTAGACCCAATGCCAATCTCCAAGACATATCTGCCACTGGCCAAGTCCGAGCCCATGAGTGACAGTGGTAGTGCCTCAAGGATAACATATTTAAGAAGGGGGAAAAGTCGCTGTGCAACAGCAATTTCAGCCAGAGAGAGGAGTGAGAATATATGAGAGAATTCTGCAGACACCAAGGTTAGTGAAGGAGGGGGTGGAGGTGCTCCAGGCACCAGAGCAGATTCCCCTGCAGCCTGTGGTGAAGACCATTGTGAGGCAGGCTGTGCCCCTGCAGCCTATGGACATTTACAGTGGAGTAGATATATCCACCTGGAGGACCCCATGCCAGAGCACATGGGTGCATCTGGAGGAGTCTGTGACCCCATGGGGACCTGTGCTGGAGCAAGCTCCTGTCAGGACCTGTGGACTCATGGAGAGGGCAGCCCATGCTGGAGCAGGTTTGCTGGCAGGACTTATGACCTATGGGGGACCCAAGCTGGAGCAGCCTGCTCCTGAATAACTGCACCCCGTGGAATGGACCCACACTGGAGTAGTTCACAAAGAACCATAGCCCATGGGAAGGACTAACATTGGAGAACTGTCTCCCATGGACAGGACCCCATGCTGGAATACAAGAAAAGTGTGAGGTGTCCTCCCCCTGAGGAGGAAGAGGTGACAGAAACAATATGTGATGAACTGACAACAGTCCCCATTCCCCATCCCCCCTGCACTGCTGGGGAGAAGGAGGTAGAGAAAACTGGGAGTAAAGTTAAGTCCGGGAAGAAGGTAGGGGTGGAGGGAAGGCATTTTGAGATTAGTTTTTATTTTCTCATTATCCTACTCTGATTTGATTAGTAATAAATTAATTTTCCCCAAGTTGAGCCTGTTTTGCCCATGACAGTAATTGGTAAATGATCTCCCTGTTCTTGACTCATGAGCCTTTTGTTATATTTTCTCTCCCCTGTCCAGCTGAGAAGGGGAGTGATAGAGCAGCTTTGGTGGGCACCTGGCATCCAGACAGGGTCAATCCCCCCCCCCGCCATTTTAATAAATTGAGAGAGCAGCTCCCATATGCCACTTACTTTCTGTGATAACTCTTCTCTTCTTTTTTTTTTTTTTTAAATACACTTTAAATATCCACTGTGCACACTGACAATTTTGGTTGCTTTGGTTTTGTTCTATGTTGTTGTATGTCATCATCATTGCCCCCATTTCCCAGAAATTTTGGGAAAGTTTGATAAGAAGAAAGAAGAGCATTTTTTAAGAGTAGATCTCCTACGTTACAAATGAAGAGGGGGAAAGGAATCTTACTTCCTAATAGAAGTAGGAAATTGAGTCTCAGAAGGGGGTGTAATTATCCTTCTGTTTTGTCTCTCAGCCTACCTGTATTTGGCTGCAGTTCTCTGAATAAATGCCATTTGTATTGACAGAGTAGAATTTGTTTCAAACTCATCCTTTGATTTCCTGAATGTTTTATATGTATTCATTCCTAGGCTGCTTGAGTTTGATGAATATTGGTGGTTCCTAAAGAATAGCCGTCTTAGAAATGCTGAAGCAGTGCTCTCCAGAAAGAACTTTCGCTTCCTGTGGGTTGTTGGTTCCATTCCCCCCCACTCCTGGCCCTGTTCCCCCATGTAGTGGGGGTGGAATGTGGAAGAGACTTATGCCATCAGGGAGGAGGCTTGGCACTCTGCTACACAAATCTATTTCTTTTTGTGGGCGTGCAAAAACAAAGAGATAAGAGTGCTTCAATGGCATCGATTTTTCTATTTCCTATCTTGAGCGCTTTGCTGCTTACTCTTAGAATTCTTCTATTATAACTTAATACTTTATTGTGCCTTTTCTTTAAAGGAAAGAACAAAACATATCAGGCATTCTGGCCTTTCTTTCACAGCTGACAGATAAGCAAGTGATGGGGGAGATAACTTAAAAGTAAAAAGCAATATAATATAAAAAAGTTTCAAAATGAGTTCTTCATACAGATTGGTAGAATTTACCAAAAGAAAATCAATGTGTTTTCTATATTGACCATGTTAGACTAGAAGCACTAGAAGGCAGAGGAGTGTTCTCTACTGAAAATCAGATTCATACTTCATTTGGGATATTCAGTCACTCTATAAATAAATGGCAATTGACTGCATTTCTCAAACTGTTTTCTTTATGCAGTCTCCTTTCAACCCTCACAGCTTATGTATAGTCTTATTAAGTATACGTGGATACAAAGACAGTGTAAACTTATTAAACAGTTCCTTTGTTCCTCTGAGCCTACAATATGTCCTGGGCAGAGCATGAATATTACATTGGTTATTCTTCAGGAAGAAAAATGAAACTAGATTAATTTTTTTTTCTACTAAAATTAAGGGGGAAAAAACCTTACCAAAAAAAATAAAAGCAAGTCTTTCTGTATTCTACATGAGGTAGTTAGAAAAGGATGGCAGGAGAGATCGGTGTTGTGATACCTGGTAACATGGGCAATGTAGGGAGAAATTTTTAAGTACAGTGTAAAAAAAAAAAAAAAAAAAAAAAAGTCAGCTTATTTCTAGCTTTCAGTAAGAAATATAATCTGTTCTTCCTTTTGTTAACCAAACATAAGGCTGAAAAATATAAACTGTAAGTATCATTAAATGAACACTTAATGAAATTGTTGAGGTTGGAAGGGGACCTCTAGATATCATCTAGTCAAACTTCTCTGCTTGAAACTGTCAACTAGAGCAGGCCATGTCCAATTGAGCCTTGAATATCTCGGAGGATGGAGATACCAGAACCTCGCTGGATAACCCGTTCCTGTGCTTTACTACCCTCACATTAATGAAGATTTTGCTTACTGTTTTTTAATGTCATTTTCTGGATTTCAGTTTTTGCCCATTGTTTCTTGTCCTTTCATTGGGCACCACTGAGAAGTCTTGTTCTGTCTTGTTTACTCCTTGCCATCAGGTATTTATACAGATTGATAAGATCCTTCTAAGCCTTCTCTTCTCCAGGTTAATCTCTCACTCTCTCCTTGTATGTCAGATGCTCCACTACCTTAACCATTTTTGTGGCCCTTTGCTGGGCTTCCTCCAGTATGTCCACATCTCTCTTGAACTGAGGAGCACAGAACTGGTGACCGCACTCCAGGTGTGGTCTCACTGGTTTTGAGTAGAGGGGAAGAATCACCTCCCTCAACTCGCTGGCAGCACTCTTCTTAATGTGGCCCAAATCTTGACTTTGCCACAAGGGCACGTTGCTGGCTCGTGTTCAACTTGGTTTTCACCGTGTCCTTTTCTGCTAAGCTTGTTACCAGATGGTCTGCCCCCAACCTGTAGCGTGAAGCCTGCCACAAAGTTTAATGAATAGTGTGATGAATTTAAGCTTATGTATATAGCCATTATATAGGTTTAGTGATGATCCCTACTCTGTGGTATGATTTTTTTTCATGATATATGAAAAAAATTATATATTTCAAATGATATATTTTCATTTGATACCTTTTGTTTTCACTGGGAGCTTGAATTGTAACCTTATTACTCTTTGTGCCACTTGTAGATATCTCTTGTAGTATATTGGTAAATGTACATGGGCTGTTGTCTAAGGAGAACATCCACCCATCCACTCATGTAGAGTTGTAAGCCAAATTTATCATCTCTGTAAACATGTCCAATCATGAATAAAGTAATTTTAATTCTTATCTCTGTGTATCCTTCTGGTTTTCCCCCTTTGTGTACCACAAGCTAGTGATAATGCTGGTTAGCGAGAGATGGACCCCTGTGGTCATGTTCCTTGAGCAACTAGAACAAGGGTATGTGTTTGAAATTATCCTTCAGCACTTTTTGAGCATTCGTGGTTTTTTTGCTTTGCAGAATCTGTGTTCAATTAGTTATAGAATTTTAGCTGAAAACAGACCTCTATAAAACAGGGAATGGATTTAAAACTGTTTAGGATTTGTAAAATTATTATTCCCATAAGCTTAAGCTGAACAAGGTGTTTCAATTTAGAATGGTCTTGCAAGGGCAGTACTAAAATATCTTGGTCCCCTGAATGATTCTTCTTTTTTCCATGACTGCTCCTAGGTCTAGCCTTCTGCACATGCCATACTCTCATTTGTCACTGTAACAGTTTTCCAGGATGTCCTTTAGATTTCTGCAAGTTTGAAAAACATGTTCTGCATAGTGGTTTTCTAAAGATTAAATCAGCATTGGGTTTTTTTCTTTTTTCTTACTTTACAGTATAGACTTCCAAAAGAACAATCCAATACACAAATTAACTGAAGAGGAACTTCTGGCTTTTACTTCAGTAAGTAACTTAGCTGGACTTCTTGGTAAACACTTAATATTTAAGTTAAGTACCAAGCAGTAACCTATCAATCTTATTAATCATGAAACTGTTTGTAAACCAAATCTGTTATAGTTCTCAGTTATTAACTTTTTCTTATTTCAAGAAGTTAAAGGGATACTGAAGTTCAACCCAGGTTTGAGCCATCCTCATGCAAGATAAACTTGACATCTAAAAATTTAATATCCCCTGAAAACATGCACAAAACATTTTTATTTGTTTTAGTTTTTATGAACTATGTAGATTATAATGTAATATTAAACTATGCATTTTTACAGCAAACTCTTCCTATGGTACCAGTGTTGAAGGTGTTCTTCTTTGAACATTGTTTAAATGGAGTTCAAAAGAAATTTCAGCTTTATTCTGTCAGATTTATTCGGCCTATGTATCAAATGTTCTGCTTAGATATGTTTCTTCCCAGTTCAATGGCTCATTTGCTGCAGAACAATTCTATAACTTCCAAAGAAGCCTTGAAAATTCTAACACAGTATTTTTTTAATGTTTGTTTGTTTTTTGGGTTTGTTGTTTGTTTGTTTTTTATTAAGACAAAACACAATTTGCTTTCTTCTTCAATCTTTTCTGATTTTGTGTATTTTTCAACATTAGGTTATATGGCATGAGGTGGGGGAAAGAGGAAGAAAGGGCAGTGATTATATTGCCATTTTTGCTTACTTTCCCCGATGTTAGCCTTCAGCTTTGGTGCAATAAAGAAGGCTTGCTCTCCTACCAAGCCTTGTAGTCTGAGACCCTCTAGCCATAGCAGTGCCATCTGAAAAAGTAAATTCTTGTTACAAGTTTGCAGATAGGATCTCGGCAAAAATCCCTTTGATTTCAGTTGAGCTAGAATTTTACCACAGACGCTTGTAGTTATGTGCAAGTACTGTGGACAGTACTCTAAGGTACTGATAATGGTTTTTTGGGATTTTTTGTGATGATAAAAGGATGTTCAATCTGTAAAAATGAAAATCTTAGCTTTTTGTTAGATAAATAAATGCAAAATAGGCTGGGTTTAAAATAGTATTTGTTTAAGTCCCTACGCTAATACAGTACATGTAAGATATGCATGAGGGAGCTGAGTGAATCACTGTAAAACAATTTGGTTTAAGGAGTTTTCTGTTTGTTGCAACAATGATCACAGTGCTGTCTCGTATTCATAGTTTCTGAAGTATTCTGTTTTGAACTGCAGTTTTGTTGGTTAGGATTTTTTTAAGGTGGGATTAGAGAGCAGGAAAAAATGTAAATGTAGAGAAAATGAGACTGTCCACTCTCACTTCATATTTTAGTAATTTAATAAGGATATTAAAGAATGATGATCGTTAAAGGAGAGGAAAAAAACTGGCAGAAAGAATGAATATGTACAAAGAAAGGAAACAAACACGTAGAAAAGGCCATAGGAATGAAAAAAAATGGTGAACTGAGTACTGCAAACTTTTTTTAAAAATGGTGAAACTATAAAGTATAATTTTTTATGCAGAAATAGTGTTAATTCAAATGTATGAAATTTCAAGACATGCATATGATTTCATTAAAACAAACGCTGCCATTTTTGTTGTTAAAATAATGTATTTTAAATTGAGGGTTTTCTGTGAAAACATCCAAACTCCCTGAATGTTTTTTGTGTACTGCTTGCTTCAGTCTTCCCACTCCTCACGATTGTTTGTATAGTTCTTGGGTGGAAAAGCAGATGTTGTATACGTGAATCTTGAAATAGCTTCTCCACATATTCCTTCCTTTGAATATTAAATGGAGTGATACTGTGATAACAGAACATCTTTAACAAGATTGGCCCTGCTCCTGTAATTGTGTATTTTCCAGAATAATGAAATTAGGAGTGGGATCTACTTGTTTTAACACTTGAATTTTCAAACATTTAAACACTCCAGGTTTTACAGCAAAGGAGAGAAAGTCAAGGTAGCACATATACTAGGCAAGATAAAAACCCGCCTTTACTGTTAGCTTTTGTCTGACATTGCTTGAGAGATCGTATTACCTGTTGCCTGAGATACAAGGGTTCTGTTGGGTGAATTCTTCATAACGATGAGAAAATTAAGCTGCATTTTTCTGCCATCTAGTGGCTGATTCCTCAAAAATCAAAGGAGAGCTGATGAACTTGCTCCTTAAATATTTATTGCAGTGGCTGTGAGGAGAATGTTTTCATTAATTTATTTATTTATCTTTTTATAGAGCCTCTAATTCAGCTAGAGCTTGCTTCACCCTTGTAAGATCAGCAGCCACTATCAGGATAGATCTCCAGAGAAACCCAGGTGAAAGATGCAGAGCCTTCTCTATAATTTTGTGCTCTGAGTAGCAAAAAGGAAGGGTTTATAGCAATAAATGAGCAGGAATGTAGATCTCTCTAATAACGTGGAATTCAGTGGCCAGCAGTGACTTAAAGAAATAGATGGTAGCCTAAAAATTAGGGGAAATAATAAATTTCATTATCAGAATAGGGTTCTTTTAAACTTTTGCATAATGTTTACAAGTTAACTGGATATAGGGACATAATTAATTCTTACCATTATTTTCTTCTTTCTCTTGATCTGTGCTCCCAAGACACAAACAAGAACAAATATGAATTGTAGCATTACCATCCCAAATCTTTCCTGGAAATTGAAAACAGGAGTCAGATATTAGGTTATATAATTTCTTTTCAATAAAGACATCTTTTGTTTGCACCTGAGTATAAAATTGTGGATAGTCACTGCAGAATTTTATGATAAAATCTCTGAGCTGTTCTGGATCTCACCTCTGAGTCACAGAGGCAATTGAATCCATGACTGTGCTCCCTGGCAGTAGGGATGTTCTGTGTGAACGTTAACCCAGCCTTTGGTTCTTAGGGTGTCTGCTAGGTGAGTAAATAAGCGGCACTGCAAGTGTTTTCACTGGTATTTAAGGTACTTACCAAGCTTTGGTACTACCTAGTGAAACAGGCAAATGAACACTCTATCAATGCCGCTCTAGTATTTTCTTTAGCATCATTTAAACTGCTCTGTGTGTGTGTGTGTGTGTGAGCAGGCATCTTCTCAGCCTACATGTGGATTCCTAAATCTGCAGGCTGGTTAGATGGTTGTCATGCATTCATCTGCTATCTGCTGAAATTTGTTCCCTGAAGAAATGAGGGCATTTCAAAATATCTTAGGTAACTTGAGAAATTGTAAAGCATTTTTAATAGGTCAGTGAATTGTCAAGAGATTCTTTTGTTTGGGATATTGCAAAACAAATGCCTGTGACCTGCAATTTCTCTTAAGCAGAGAAAATTATGGTCCAGGTAGTACGAGAAGGGAAGGATGATCAAACTGAACTCAAATAGATGATGTGGTCCTGCCTCATACTAGGTGTAGTTTGGCAAACAGGCATTCTAAACTCCCTTTTATATCTGTAGAAGTTGAAAATTGCTAGATCTTTAATATATATATATATATATATTAAACAATGCAGCTTACAGTCCTAAAAATAACAGTATTAAACAGTATTAGTCACTGCTTGGTGGCTGCAGTCAAATACAAAAGAATTGCTGCTTTTGATTTACTGAAGTCGCTTGGGAATTGTTGGCATTGTCCTAAAAGCACTAACTTTTGTAACTAAGAATTACTTTTAGTATTGCTAGTTTTTTAAGCAAGATGTGGGGGTGTGTCAAATCCGTTGTAGTTGTGTATGTAATCTCATTGGCAGGGGTAGCTCTTCTTGGTACAATAATTTGAATTTCTATGTTTGAGGTGTTCTCGTCAAATCTGTTCACCTATCATCAGCATAATATTTCAACTTTTAAAATGTTAATGAATAGCTGAAATTAGATGCATTTGATTTTCTTTTTTTTTTGCTTATAGTTAAATTGTTGATTTGATATCTTTACATGAGAAGTAAAGATCACGCAGTTAAGAATAAACAAAATTAAACATTTGATTTTAAGAGGAATTAAATATTCTTTTTTCTCATGCATAGTGATTTAGGGAAATGGTTATAATGATTTTAATTAATTCTATTATAGTAAGCACTTGAACTCCTAAGAAAGCTAAGATTTTGTTTAGAAATCAAATATCACACAAGCTGCTTCAGAGACACAGTTATGCATATAATATTTGACAAATTTTCTAGTTTAGCTAACTGAATATTGCATTTTAAAGCCATTTTTAAGAGAGGAAAAGAGGGGGCAGTAAACCAGCAGCGAAACCCAGTGCTTCTCTGTTAGGATTACTAGTTTCTTCCTTATAATAAACTTTTTTTTCCCAGAGCTTTCTGTATAGAAAGTAGGAAATGCAATAAACCAAAGAACTAACTTAGTACCGCTTTCGCATTGAGGTTTTGTAGCTTAGTTTACTCTCAGCTCCCCAAGTTAGTTTTACAATGCCTAAATGTGCTTCCTTATCCCATCTTTAATTTCAATGGATTGTTTTTTAATGTGAAAATACAAATCTAAAGTCTGCTGGGTTTTATAGTGGCAGCAGTTTTTCCCTAGAAATTCACAAGTACATTACTGATCTCTGTGTATCAGTGGCCCAAATACTTTATAGAAAAAATAATCCTTTTTTGTAAATGAGTAAAAGTAAGGTCTTAAAATCACTTCTATTAAATATTTGCTGTTTGCATTATTTCGTATAGGTAATGCAGTTAAGACAATATACCAAAGAGGAGATTAAATTATGTAACACTGTTACGTAAATGTACATGATATTTCAGTATATTTTTAAAAATAATTTTTTTTTAAAGTTACATTTAAACCTTTATAAAAGATGTCCATCATGTGAACGTAAACTTTAGAACAGGAAGCTAAAAAGTATTTCTGAAATGTAAAAGAGTTCCAGGAACATATGAAAGCTCTATGTAAGAACTGGTAAATCTATGTTTTAATTGTAAGATTTTGCAGTTCTTGTGGGGAAATAGGAGAAGGATTAAATAAAATATATACTGGATGATATTACATTTTTCTCTTACAAAGGAGAAAAATTATTTTTAAAAAAAAAACAACACATGAATAAAATTCTACTCTGCAATACAAGTTTTTACAGCTTTGTAGAAAGCTTATACTATAGTTTATAGTTTACATCCTGGGGAGACAATTCAGTATTTCATAGTCTGATACGACACTCCAATAGAACATGCAGGATTAAAGAGCTGCAGCTGGACCTTAACATTACTGCTTCCATCTGTCCTAGCCCTCACTTTGTCCGGGGAAAATGGGCTGTGTGGAAAATGTGGTGAGCACTTAGCCCAGCGTGGGAGAATATTACTTTTTTCCCTTATTAGTGTGTTAGGATCAAGGGACTTTGAGTAGTAGTGACAGAATTAACCTATAGGGGACTGAGGAGAAAAAGCAACCAGAACCTGTGGAAGAGACCCTCTTGCTTTGTGCTTCCCACATCTTAGCCCCATATTTGAATCCTTTGGAATCCATAGAAAATGAGAAGGGAAAATTTAGTTGCATTGTTTTGTTATACTTCTGAGGCTTCTGTCATTTGTGAAGAGTAGAGCAGTTGGTTTCTTTATGAAGTGGTGAAAAATGGAAAAAGGAAGCTCTGGCAGCTCTTCTGTCTATCAATACTTTGAACAGGTGAGGATTTCTTTCTTAAAGAGAAAAAAAAAAGTGTAATAGCTTTTTTGCTCAGAGAACAAAACTTAAAAATTATTCACCATCTTCTAATAAAAAATACCAGATCATTCTGAAATTGTTCCAGTAGTGCTGTGAAGGGTACTAAGGTCTGATCAAGGACTTGGAGAAAACATGGGGAGAGTCTGTCAAAATCCAAGGAATACTGTGTATTTCAGAAATGGACCAGATGGGAATGTTTCATGTCTTTTGTTTTTCCAGTGTTTTGAGCTACTGATTCCATAAGAGGCTGGTTTTATTAAGGAATTTGAGAGTGGTTGGACAGATACATATTTTTTTTTTCAGAGGTGGGCATTTATTGACTGTAATAGAAACTGATGTTTTATGGTACCTTTGAAAATTGCAGCAAAGAATTTTAGTGCACATTTTATTGAGAGTGTGTGTGTATATGCATATATGAATACTTTTTCTACTTTTCACTGTAGGAAGGGGGCTTTGGGAACAGGGAGTGGAGGGTGAAAATGGGAATGCTTTGTTTTTCTCATCTTTTGTATGGCATTTGTGATATTAATGTGGAACTAGGGAGCAATCAAATCATGGCGTATGATATTTTTAATGTTAAGCCTTCCTATCAAAATCTCTATAAAACCAACATGCCAGTTTGGTTTCTAAAGAGAAGTTGTTTATATAGCTTAAATAAAAGCAGTGCATTTTTCTCTGCTGAGAAAATGGCTGCAGTTTTCTTTATGTTTTATAACCAGCAAGAGTATTGAAAAGCTCATTAAGAGTGCCATGTGTCTCCACTGCTGTAACTGTTGTGGCTTTATAAAAAGTCTCTTTCACTTCTTTTCTAAGCGGTGTTGACCATTTTGAATAGCCTCTGTTGGTTACAAGATTATAACGCTGCTAAGACTTTCTCTTAGCAAAGCCCTATGAATACTAGTAAGACTTTTTTTTTTTTTAAGTAAATGAATTCAAAGCTGTTCTATGCTTTTTTTCTTTCTCCCTTTTTTTTTTTTCTAAGCGCTTTTATTCAAAAGTCTGAATCATTTTCCAAGAATGTCAGGATCTAAACACTTGCTGCTAATTTAATGCATGTATGCTTTGTGGCCCATCAAACATTACTGGGAAATTGGATTGAGTATAGCAAAAGAGAAGCTACCTCTTTCTGCTGGTGTATCATGCGCAAAGAGTCAACTAGATTTCTTAGAAGCTTATTCACAAAGCGTCTGGTAGTTATGTTTACAATGTATTGTGGATAGGAAATTAACCTAGTGTTGTCAGTTATTTTTGCTGCTGTTGTATGCATTTAGATGTTTTAGGGTAAAGTAACTGGCTGCTGTAGTACATGTGTTGCAGGGCAGGGGGGAAGCTTGCATTCCATTCCAAAACTGGGATTAAGTAACAGTCTGTTTGAAGTTGTTTTATTTTACAAAATATCAGATTTCAACATAATTGACACTTTTATCCCTTTCAACTTTGTTCCCCTCTGTGGTCTACATTCTTCCCTGAGTCCATGGGATCCACAACTCTGCTTGCATCATATCTTACAGGAGATGATTCCTGATTTATTGTGTGCCTTTCTGAGCAGGAAGAAATTTGGGAGAGCCTTTCCTTTCTAGAATAATCTGCTCTTTCGTATAATCTGTGCAGAATTGCTCAAGCATTAGATTTTAGTGGTCTCACTGAAACCGCAGTGGTAAGAGAACATGAAAATCATGTTTAAATATTAATAGATTATTTGCTTGTCTAAAGGTTTGAGAAGTTAAGCAGGCAAATTTGATGACAGTTAGTAACATTTTTTCCCACAGCAGCCTTTCTTCTCCCCCTCCTCCTTCCTCTATCTATCAGCAGCTCACTCATTTTTTCTAGCAACCTCTCTGACAGCCAGTTGACATGTTGCAGGCTTCCCTTCCCCCTCTTGTGTCCTTCACCAGTTATAACTATTATAATTTACTTCAGCAAGAAAGATTTCATTGCAACAAGATGAATTTAAACCCCTTATTCAAGAAAATGCTGTCTGAGGTATCATTTCACATTTGAAGGAAATAAGACATTTTCACCACTCTGTGTAGTGCTTAATATTCCCTTTTTGACAATATTCAGATGATCAGTTCAATTCATATATTATCAGTACTAGCAGAAACTTTTATTTTTAGTGATTTATATTCTACTAATCTGCCTGTTTTGCTGGGAAGGGGCAGATGAACTAGACAAGGGGTAAATCGAAGTCTCCCCTTTTTCACAGTAAACTTACATTTGTTTTACCATATGTGAGAAAAAATTATTCTTAAAGTTTATTTAGCTGTCCCAATGTCTTGCCCTCATCTCTTCTGCCTGGTTTGAGTATTGTCTCTTCGTTTGTTTTCTTTCCTAACCCAACGTTTCAAATATTACTCTAATCTTGCTTGTTCCATAGCATCTAAAAAAATGAAGGTTATTGAATTCTTGTTTCTGATCAACTTGCTACTGTCTCTAAGCAACTGAATTTAATTTGATGGTATTATATCTGTATTTTGGACTGGAAGTAGAATATTTCTTATATCAGCATGCAAAACATTTTTTCTGGTTTATATGAAAGATGAGATATTGATAAAGTTTTTTGACTTACTACGCAATTTAGGACAGGTCTGGGTAGAATGCCATAGTCCTTGATTGCAGTCATGAACTATGTATTTTTTCTTCCTCCCACAAGGTATCTGAAGTGTACAAATCTGATACTCTGATTCATTTATCATCATTAAAATGTCACTGTTTTGTTGTTGGTTTTTTAAAAAAGAAAAACAGTTGCAGTTAATTCTAGCTATTCTTCTGTTCCAGCTGCTTTGGGAAAAATATAAGATGAACTCAAGAAGAAATAAATCTATCTTACCCTGCTTCTCCATTAATTTCTTTTTCTATTCCCCCAAATCCAGGGATGAAAAAATGAAATGTCTCCAATGATTTCAGTTTTTTTTCTTCCTTTGATCTTTTTAATCCTGAAGTTTTGGGTAGCCAAGCTACCAGAAGGGATTTATTTTGAGGAAGGTGGTTTTCTTCTAAGGATTTACTGATGGTGAATTTAAGATTTTTGCGGGAAAAATGATGGTTAATCAAGTTATATATCTATGAAACATTGAAAGGAGATGTAAAAGGGAAAGATTTGGGATTTTTTTACCTATTTTTGAAAAATTTTCCTAAGCAAACACTCGTAACTTGGATTCAGCAAAATATCCGTTTACATGCTTAGCTGTCCTTATTTGAGTAAAGCCCATTCTGTTCGGCCATGATCTTGGGTGTGTTTTTGCAGTGTGCTGCCCTTGTGTAAGTAGTTAGTTGGCTTCAGTATATTGTGGAAATGCATGGTGCCATCTATGTTATATAAGGACAAAGGTTAAGCAGCTCCAATTCTGGTATTTCTACAGTATTTCCTTTCTTGTCTTGTATTAAAAGCAGTGAGTTTAAAGAGAAAAGTGGAATTTTCAAGTGCTGTTGATCAGAAATTAAGATGTTAAGATTAAATTAATTTGTGAAACATTTAAATACATCTGCATGGAGGTTATATACACATTTCTTTTACTTGTATTTACAGTGTGCTTGAATTCTTGTACTGGTCATGAACTAAACAGTACGTTATGACTAAAGGGGGGGAAAAAAGCATTTCTTGTTGCCAGCAGACTCCATCACTCAACTTTTTTTTTGTCTTCCAGAAATACGTTTTTACTGGGATAACTTATATACTGATAAGCAAAGTGTTATTTTTAATAATTATTTTAAACATCAAAAATACAAGAAAATTTTATAAGGTAATGTACATGAGGTGCTTGTGACCCTTAAGAAAACTAATTTCCAGTTGTGTGAATAGGAAAGGTTCATATTCTGTTTGTGAAGGTTAGCTCATTGCATCAGGAAATAGAAATAGTGCCAGCTCATTTAGTGGACTGTTCATGCGATGTCTATCATAAAGGGAGCCTCATGATTAGTGTGAGAAAATTCAGACTTTTTTTTTCTGCATATAATTTATATGGTTAGCATATATGATAATACAGTATGGCATAAATACTCTTGACGTGTTTGAATTGGCTGCATTAATCATGGCAAGTAGAGCTGTTAGTTATGAAAACTATTCAAATAAATGCCAATAAAATGCTTTAAAGCATCATGTTCTATTTGTTTCAATTTACAAAAATGTTTTAAAGATATTTAAACTATTTAATGTTTTTCTGTCTGTGAAGCTGAGATTTCAGGTCTTTTCTAAACTGAAATAAAAATCATTATACTAGATATTAGTTGGTGTATTTTGAGGTATTTGAGAAAAATTTATTGCCTATATTATCCTTAAGCGTGTCTTGCATTAATTAAATTGGAGCTTGGGCTTTTTGTCTTGAAAAACTTCATGTCTTGTGTCAGCTAGATTTTTCTTCAGTACATTTGTCAGAATATATCGGCCAACACATTCTACAATGAATTCTATCTAGTCTAGACAAAAGATGAGAGAGACAAGAACTTTTACAGATTTCTATAAATAGACTGTGAAAGATTTTTGTATGTTGTATGAGATGCTTGATTTTAAAATTACAACACTCAGAGAGGAAGAGCATATGCATTCGCATTCCCCCAAATTAGTACCATACTGGTTTGTTCTTTATCATTGCCTGAAACTGAGTATGTTTTCTTTGCTTATTAGTTTAGATACGTTGGTGAACATATATTCATATATTCTAAAACTTTCAGTTCTAGAATAAAGGAAGAAAGTATGTTTAGAAAATTGTTTTTATTTTGTTTTGAACATCTGCATGGTTTGAAGCTGTGTAGTAGCTTAGTAGTAAGATTCAGAAAGCAAGCCAATCATTTAGTGGCTGGATTAAGGCCATATTTCTCATCCTACATCTTATCGTGTGAGAACTGCAGTGTGTGTATTTTTTTTGTCTGTATATTCTGTAGCTTTCCCTTATCTGTTAGGCAAACATTTATTTATGTGTATGTTGAATCTGTAGCAGAGCTGGGAAAATGTGAAGCTTGGAGGTGCATAACTAAAAAGATTGCCTTTTTCATTTGTCTAGGGAAAATGTCTTGTAGCTTCTTCAGACTAGATAAAAGGAAGAATTTTTTTATGAAGAGGGTGGTGAAACTCTGGAACAGGTTGCCCAGAGAGGTAGTAGATGCCCCATCCCTCCTAACATTCAAGGCCAGGGTACACAGGGCCCTGAGCAACCTGATCTAGTTGAAGATGTCCCTGCTTATTGTAGTGGGTTGGACTAGATGACCTTTAAAGGTCCCTTCCAACCCAAACTGTTCCATGATTCTTCATTCAATTTTCACAGTTATTTTAATAACTGCTGTTGTTTACGTGCATAATACAACTGGACAGGTGCTAGACTGTTGTGTTTGAATCTTAATCCATTACAGCTCATGATTTCAAGTTCTTTCAAGTCCAAGCACATCCCAGATATTGCCTTTGGTCTCTAATAAATATATTCAGAATATAGCTTCACTCTACACAGCTCTGTCAAATTTAGGAATGCTACTTACTTTTGCCTGCCAAGGCAGGATTTTCTTTCATGCTCCCCAGCAGCCTCTCACTCATTTTTTTCAGTATTGGTCACTTGTGCCTGTATCAGCTTCCCTTTCTGTTTACTCATCTATGCCATATTCCCCTCAGCACTCCTTTGTCAGCTCTCACCTCCTGTTTATCTGACTTTCATTCTTGCTCTTGTCTTCCCTAATTACTTTCTTTGTCACATAGTTCTGACTACTTTTATGCCTTTTCTTCCTTCCTTTTGGTTGCTGCATAAGGAGTTAGTCTTTCAGGACCGTAGTGTCCTCAGTCGCTCAAAGGAAGGTGGCTACAGCTTTGTTTTGCTCCTGGAAACTAAGCTTTTGCACATAAGATTTAAAGCCAGGCCAGCGGCTTGATCCTATTGCATGTAATAGGAACAGTGGCTCATTAAAGAGATGGAATACTTCTACCGGTGAAGTCAGGAACTGGAAGAAATCAGAAATCAAATCTTTTTTAATGGACACAGAGACTTGTTAATATGGTATTTCCTGGGAAACTGCTGAGACCATCCTAGAGTTCTCACTGAAATTGTCATCTCCAGACTTTGACCCTAGCCACTTAGGCCACCAAATGGTAATTGAGGCGCGCCTCTTGCATTCATCATGTTACACGTATTTGTGAACACCAAGTATTGCAACATGTGGACTGCTGAATAGTAGAGACTTTTGTAGGCAGAATTCCTGTGGTGGATGCTGGCATTCAAAATGGGGGGAAAACCAGGTATGACACACTTGTTTTGGAGTCCTGTCTGGCATTATGTGGATTTTCCTCTGCTGTGGCTCACTGTTCTTCTGCAGACAGCTGTTCTTACACACTGAAGGTTGTGAAGATGTTTTACATAAATTCCGTACTGACATGGCTTAATAGTAAAGTCAGTGGAAGCCTTACTATAAATCACTGGTTTAGGCATGTAATTTTTCCTGATTTTTTTTTTGGCTGTTCCTGTTACAGAAAAAAAATGTGATAGCTGATTTTCACTAGTTAACATCATTATAGGATGAGTTCACAAATGCTATTTTTATAATGTAAAAAATGTATGCAACTGTTAAAGTATTCTTGTTGTGCCATTGACTAATCTTAAAGTTTTGAAATTATGAAAACATTTAAATTGGTTCTCTTCAAGAAGACAATTTTGTATCTTTTGCTGAGAATGTGAAGGGAGCTTTTAAGGCTCCATTGTGTTGTATAATTTTTATGGGTGTTCTCCAAATCTGTCTGAGAAAGTATTCTTGCTACCCTGTGTTCTCTTCCTGCAAAAGATACTCAGATAAGGTATTTCAAGGATAATTATTGTAAGTGAACATTTGTCCTAATGTTATCATTGCAAAAGTAAAGATAAAAGTTTGTTAGACTGCATCAGATAGCAGCAGTATATAAAGCAGAATTCTCCCAGCGTCTGTTGATAGACCACAGAAACAGGAAGCATTACTGGCAGTCGATGGAAAAAACTTAGTGATGGAAAAAACATAGTGGTGAGCTCATAAATGCAGTCAGGCAGAACAGACAACCCACCACCCTGGGGCAGTTGCATAAGGATGCAGGATCTGCAGATGTCAGACCTAAGGGATTTTTCTAGTGGTCTGGAAGTGCTGCAGATATTGAGTTTGCCCTGAACAGTTCAAACAAGCAAAGAAGCAGAAAAAAAGAGACAGGAACCTTATCTTACCTTGATTTTGCTGAGTAAGAAGTACTATTTAAAAAAACAAAACAAAACCAAAAGAAACAAAAAACCCCATAAAAAACTCAAAAAAAACCAAAAAAAACCCCCAAACAAACATTCACGGATTTGACAGAGTTGAAAGGGACCTCTAGAGATCATCTAGTCCAACTCCCCTGCTAAAGCACGAACACCTAGAGCACATTACACAGGAACTGCATCCGGGCAGGTCTTGAAAATCTCCAGAGAAGGGGACTCCACGACCTCTCTCGGCAGCCTGTTCCAGGGCTCTGTCACCCTCACCC
>JAOXNO010000024.1:35067635-35111931 GCA_028565335.1 Limnodromus scolopaceus | reverse complement strand
AGCCTTCCTGGGCACCTTTGCCCTTCAGGACTGTCTCCCAGTGGACACTCTCAACCATGTTCCTAAGCAGGCCAAAGCCTGCCTTTTGGAAGTCCAAGGTGGCAGTTCTGCTCGTTCCTTGTCTTGCTTCTGTAAGAATTGAAAACTCTATGATCTTGTGATCTCTCTGCCCAAGATGACCTTGAACCTTTACATCCCCCACAAAGACCTTCTCTGTTAACAAGCAGCAGGT
Organism: Limnodromus scolopaceus; assembly: GCA_028565335.1. NCBI lineage: Eukaryota > Metazoa > Chordata > Aves > Charadriiformes > Scolopacidae > Limnodromus > Limnodromus scolopaceus. The sequence continues at coordinate 35,111,699 of JAOXNO010000024.1, read as the reverse complement.
CCAGTAGGGTGCTTTCCCTAGTTGGCTTGCTCACTAGCTGTGTTAGGAATTTGTCTTCCACATACTCTAGGAACCTCCGGGACTGTTCCCTCTCTTCTGTGTTATATTTCCAGCAGATGTCTGGGAAGTTGAAGTCCCCTACAAGAACAAGGGTGAGTGCTTGTGGGAGCTCTTTCAGTTGTTGGTAGAATGTTTCATTTACTTCTACGTCCTGGTTTGGGGGTCTGTATTAAACTCCCACGATGATGATGTCTGCCTTGTTGGCCTTCCCCTTGAGTCTGACCCATAAACACTCTACGCTCTCATTCCCATTATTAACTTCTAGACATTCAAGTCTGTCTCTAACATAGAGGGCCACCCCACCACCTCTCCTTCCTTGTCTATCCCTTCTGAAGAGTTGGTAGCCATTGATTGCAGCACTCCAGTTCTGTGAGTCATCCCACCACGTTTTTGTGATGGCAACTATATCGTAGTTTTTCTGCAGTACAGTGGCCTCCAGCTCCTCCTGTTTGTTGCCCATACTGCGTGCAATTGTGTAGACGCACTTGAGCTGGGCTCCCAATTTCACCCCCATCCTTGGCCCTTTTCCCCCAGGCTTGTTACCATTGGGTCTGGTTTTATCCCCGTCCCCCTTCACTTCTAGTTTAAAGCCCTGTGCAAGAGCTTTGCTAACTCTTGGCCTAAATACCCTTTTCCCCTTTCGGGATAGAGTTTTCCCATCATTCTCAAGCAGACCCAGTGTCCTGTAAATCAAACTATGGTCTGAGTACCCAAAGCCCTGCTGGTAGCACCAGTTACAGAGCCATGTATTGAACTGCCTGATCTTCTTGTTTGTCCATTCGTTGGTCCCCAAAACTGGAGGGGCAGAGGAGAACACAATTTGTGCTCCTGAACCCTTGACTAGCTGTCCTAGAGCCCTGAAATCTTTTTTCATTGTCCTTAGACTTCTCCTCATTGGTTCATCATTGTCTACCTGTAAGACCAAGAGGGGGTAATAATCTGAGGGCCGCATCAGACCAGGAAGCTTCCTAGTAATATCCTTAACACAGGCCCCCGGGAGGCAGCAGACCTCCCTTTGGGAAAGGTCCGGCCTGCATATGGGACCCTCAGTTCCCCTCAGAAGGGAACCACCTATAACTATTGCCCTCTATATTCTAACATGCTTAGAAAGAGTTGACCAACTGAAGGAAAGTATTGTGAAATCATGGTTCTTGCCTGTAGCCACAGACAGCAGTACCAGAGGTGGAAAGATGGAAAGTCATAACTGTCTCCCTGAGGAATAAGTATCTATCAGCAGAGGATAAGTTAACCTATACTCTCTGATCCAAAAATGCTCCTTGTCAGAGGAGAGGCAAGACTGAGGGTAGGGTGGAGCAGGTATGGCAGAGGATTTAAGACCCTACTGTGTTAGTTTCCAAGGGAGTACCTGGCGGGTTTTCCCACATGGCTGATATGAATGGAACGTGTTAGAAAAGATTCTCCGTTGGCACTGATTTTCTATCTTTCACCCTTTTTTCAGTCATTTGCTTTGTTTGTCTTGAGGCTAATCAGACAGCAAGCTCTCAGACAGTATGTACCATATATAGTCCTGAAACTATCTGTCTTTAAAATATGCTTTGTAGCCATTCTTATAACAAATTCACTATTTTACTACCTGTGCAGAGAGCAATTCCTTTAATGTGCTTTTCTGGTTTTCAGGATTTTATCAAAAGAGCACGTGATGTGTTCAGAACCTTGGCACAGATGGTGAAATTCCTGAGGCTGAACAGTTAAAACGAGAAATTCACTATTGTTTAATACCTAGGGAAATCCTTATCATTGGTACCAAAGAGTTAAAATCTAGTCTTTTGAATCCAAAAACCTAATTTATTACTGTTGAGATTGGGCCTTAGGAAATAAATGCAGTACTGTGATGTGGTGTGGAAGTCTGTACTTATGCTGTTTCAGGAGTAAGTCCAAACCACAGACCTGAAAAAGACAATGCTACTACAGTCAAATCTGGCTAAAGTTGTTCTCAGCATAGCACAGAATAAGTGATATGTTTGGCGCAGCACAGCGAGTGTCAGTAATATGGCTGGACTCCATTCTAAGTGAAAATAGGAGCCATATCTTATGTGGTTTACCCTTCGCTAGTCATTAAAAACAGATTCCTTTAAATAAAACAGTATCTTCTTTCTTCATGACATTTCCTTTTCTTCTCTCATTTCTTCCTTCTCCTAAAAAAAATTGGTTGAGACCCTCCAAGGAAAACTTACTTCTGAACTTAAATAGTCTCTCAAAATGAAAAAAAAAACCCAAACCAAAATAAAACCCAAAAACCAGTTTAAGCAACAGCATGAAAAGTTATTCTCTCTTTAACACTAACAAGAAGATACAATATGAATACCACTTAATATCATTGCGGAGCATTAAGCTCTAGAAAATTCCTAAATATCAGCCCATTGATGCCTCTTGATGTGGGAAATAATTTAATTGATTTTGGACATCCAGGATAGATCTGCAGTTTGGATATTTAAGTAGAACTAAACAAATAATTTGACACTCAGAGAATACCATTGTACTATTATTAGAAAGTAGAAAATCCTAAGGGGAACAAAACATTAAAACATAGCAGAACCTGATTTGAGTTGATTTTTCCAATGTGTCTGAAATTACTTTGAGTTGTGATTTTTGTTCCCTCCATAGATATCTCTGAAGGTTACGTACCTGCATGCATGGAAGTTAAATAAAAGACTGCGTTATGCAGAATCAAAGAATCATGTTTATAGCTCACTGAAAGTGTTTCTCTACCTTTTGTTTTATTTTTGTTCCATGCAAACTAACGTGAGCTTGCTTTTCTGTGTTTCTGTTCTATTTAAATTCATACAAAGCTTTCTTTGAGTCTTTTGTTTCCACTGAAAATTCTTCAGTAAGCGTGTATCTTTGTATTCCTTTCACATAGCTTTTTCTGTGGAACATATGAGGTTTCCCTTGCAAGGGGATGTTTCTCTAGTGCTTGTTTTCTTTGACCTTTTTCTCTGTGAAGTGTATACTGCAGGGGACACTGGGCTGCCATTTCAGTTTTACCTGCAGAGCTACATTCAGAGCTAGCTGGAAGGACAATCATTGCGTGCTTGTTTCTTCTACTTCTGACTAGAGATCAGATTCCAGTATACCTATGTCTGCATCAAATGACCCCCTTTAATTTCATTTTCTTAACACAGACAATATTTGTGTGTTTCTGAGTTGCATTTTCAAAATCTCTGAGGAGATTTTCAAAGAACAACCATAGAAACATCCAGTTTAAGAGAAAGCTCAGGAAATTCTTGATGTGTATTCAGGAGACGTAAAGACTATAGCAGGAAGAAGAAGAAACAGATATGGACTGAGCTTTGGACATGAACATTGTTCTAACAAGTGCTTAACCATTTCTCTGTACACTACTGAAAAGTTTACTTGGGTGCAGGGAGAGGGAGTTGTTTTGATCGGTATTCTTTCTGCGTGTGAGGAAGTGTACATGGAAGCAGGAGAGAAAAAGATGCAGCCTTTTACAGAATAGTATTTTTATATCTGTTAGTAAAAGCAGCAGATGTAGACCTTTTTTATGTTTCTTTTTATGAAGGCTCCCTGTCCTTCAAAAATAAAATAAAATTCACAGCAGAGGAGAGCTGGCCTAGGGATAACTTCAGGTTTCAAATGAGACAGTGGTGGAGAATGGAAAGGGAAGTTGGATGTTCTCCTAACTAATAATACGTACAAGAACCAAGACCAGAGGTAAGGCAGCCTCATTTTATCTGAATGTTACCTGTGTTGCCTTTGCTAGACAAAACAAGATGAACAAACAAGCTGTGAAGCCTGAGGATGTTTTCTTTTGGGAAGTCATCCTTTTTCCCCATCAGGACTTCTAAACATATTGTCAGCTGAGTCTGAGTATTGACTGAACAGAAGAAGATGATTCTGGTGAATATGGAGTAATGTTACTCTGTTGCTGAGAAGCAGCTGTATTGGGTTTGGTTTTTTTTCAACGAAGAATACTTTCTTTTAAGGGTAGGTAGAAGAGATAGCTGAAGAAAGATGTTGAAGTGTCTTGATATTTCTAATGAGGATGATAACACTATCTTTGAGCAGAAACAAACTACAGTCTTTGCAATGTTTTGGCAGAGTTGAACTTCTGAAAGTAGCAGATGCATTTATTTTGCAAAAAATTCACTCATGATTCTGTTTCCAATATTCATTTCCAATATCTTCAGTAAAAAGAGACAATGTGTAGTCCTTTTAATGCAAATTATTCTTGGCTTTCTTTGGCTGGGTTTTATAGTGCGATCTACAGAAATATGATTCATTGTCTTACTTTAGAGGAAATGAAGAAGAGTTGTACACAATGGGGTGTTTTGTTCTTTTTAAAGAGACAATTCACTTTAGTAGGGGAACTACTAATTTATATTCCCTTACATCTGTGGTCTATAGAGAAAGTCTGGTTTAGAGTATATCTTTTCCCCCACACAGATAAAACAGTCATTCCAGAGGTGTCTGCAGCCCCATGGCAAACTCAAGGAAACCAAATGAGATTTGAGACTGGAAGATACAATAAAATTATTGAGAACTGTCTAAAGGATTCATTGGCAATAAGCACCTCAGTTGGGCATCTAACCGATGTGCATAAACTAGGAACCTAGTTTCCTTCATAAAGTCAATGGAGAGTACGAGGCTTTCTCAGGGAGCCCCTAAGTTTGATGCTTGTTCAAAATGGTCTTTTTAGGGAACCTTCCTGTCATCGCTGCCTGTGTAAAAGGACCCAGGGGGAGTAACTTCTAAGTTTTTCTGCCTGATTTTTTTATTCCTTGAAGTCCCATGTGCTACAGAAATGGCACAAAAGCCAGCACAATTTCCAGCTGACCTAGCATAAATAATTACCCAGAAACTGTTATTTGCAAGGTAGATAACAGAAGGAATTACTGCTTAAAACCAGTGCCATGGAGGGGAAATATATTTCTATTAATATATTAAATATATTAATATAAAATATTAATTTACGCTAATATAATATATTAGAGTGATAAGCAGGGTGGACTATTAGGATTCCTTTGAGTGGATGTTATCAAGAGCTACCCCTTTGCTACAGAACGCTATTTGAGTGGGGTAAAAAAAAGCTATGGAAAATAAAGTTAAAGTGAAATGATGCTAGCCTTCTTGTATGCACTAGTGGTGTATTTTGTAAGTCTTGTGAGAAGAAAATTTATTCCAGTCTTCCCTTCTAACTTTTGAATTGATTAAGCCGGCTACTGAGTAACTCTTATATTGTATTTAATGTACCTTCAGATGTGATAAATACCAGATATGATAAATTCCAGACAGTCAGTTTAAATTAGGTACTTGAGATCTTTAAATTGCATTTAGGTAAGTGCAATGTAATTGCTGCTATATTGAGTCTAGCATTCATTTCTAAATCAATCTAGTGTAGTCTAAATAATTAACTGTTTAACTAAGAGGTTTTTAACATCTTTGCATACATTTTTCTTTATAAAGTTTGGACAGACAAAAAGGGAAACTTGTAACAACTCTTCATAGCTGCAGATGGGGAAAAAAGGAACTGTCCAGTGTGTGTGTGTACATGCATTTCATTTTAAAACTCTCAGAATTAATATTTTTTTTGAATGCATTCAGTTATCCAAGACATGGAAATTATGTATGTGAAAGAATCTCATTCGAACACATCGAAGTATATAAAAATGCAAAAAAATCAGATAGTGTCTTCTTGTTTTAGCAGTCAAATTCAACAAAAGGTATTCTGTATTTACCATGATGTAATGTTACAACTTGAGTGCCGGGCTACCAGACAAGACTGGACAAAGAGCATTTTAAAAATACCATTCTAATTAAACTAGTCCCTTGATGCGGATCACAGATAGTTTTTTGGCCTTGCTCTTGACTTTTTAACACTGAGAGATATTTCTAATGGCTGCGGCTAAGAGTTTTAAGCCCAGCTCTGCTCATGATCAGCTAACACCTGTTGCGGTGAAAAGCTATTTTAGTTGTACAGTCCCAGGATTAGTTTTATAGACCAAAATAAACCCTTGTCATACAGTTGAGCAAATAACTTTAGAGATTGGAAAAAATATGCTGAATGTGTGGTCTAAACCTACTGAAATATATATGGAATATTAAAGCAGTACTGGAAGACAGCACTGTGCACATGCTGATGTCTCAGCCAGTGCAGGAAAGTAAATCATCTCCTCTGTCACTTTAATACTTTAAAGATTTCTGCCTGTCTCCCTGGTTTACCTAACAGTCAGACACAATTTGTTTAAAAAGAAGATAGATTTTAAATCATGATAATTTGAAGAGACCTAAAAAAAAAATCGTATGTGATCATACGATTGACTCTGCAACGTTATCTTGATGTAACCACTCATTAAAAATCAGTTAAAGACCTAATAATGGAAAATACCGAACTTCTGCTAATGCATGTTGTACAGGCTTAAGCATTGCATAATTTTTTGTTTTCTTGTTATAGTACAAAGGCTTAATACTGTAAAGGTGCCATGTGGAATTTATGTTAGACATCAAGAAAATATTTAAGACCTAACCAGATAATAATACATTTTCCCCATGCAACATTGAAACAGAAACACTAACACATGACTTGGAATAATGCCTGAAATATAATTCATTTTAAGTGTAGTTGTGCTGTTTGCAAAGAAAGTGTAAATTATACTTGGCTTTATAGTTTTGCCATAAGACTGTTTGATCAATTAGTAGTCTGTAACTCCAAAGACTTCAAACATTGTTGGGTTTTTTAAAAGAAATTAATTATAGTTGTCAAAGCCATATGAAAAAAGGATGTGGTCAGTTGCCAGCTAAAATTTCTGTATGTTTAACAGAAAAAAAACCCAGAAATTTTTAAACCAGTTGCTTTTGTGTTGATGTATATAGACTTTTAATTTGCAGGGTAAGTTGGTATAATATTTTGATTTTCTAGTCCAAATCACCTTTAGAGTGACTTTAAATGTAGGATGGATTTCAGTGTTTAGTGAAAGTGGGAAATTAAACAGATGCATCAAGCCATATACACTGCAGGTTTTGATAACTGTTAAAAGATATCAACAGGCCCTTTGATGTTTGTTTGGTATCTGAGCAATTCTTTTGGCCTTGAGGCTACATGTACGTGGAGTAGAATACACGGTAATGCAGTGCTTAGATCCCTCTGTTTAGATCTTAAAAAAAAAAAAGGGAAAAAAAAAGCAATCTACTAAATCTGTTGGCTAGCTCATGCTAGGAACTAGATTTACTGGACGAATTACAGACTGTCTTCTCTGTCTTTCTGCCTGCTAACCGCTAAATATATCCACTGTTAAATGGTTTATGGAAGCCTTGTGTTCTTAAGATATGAAAATACCCTTTTCCTTGTTTGTGAACATTATCTTGTGTTGCTCTCTAAGGACATAATTATGCCAAAAAGGATTAGAATTTGTCAAGTTGTAAGAAAAATCATCTGGAGTGAAATCCTAATGTACTTCTTTTCTCTTTGGCCTTAGGAAATAAGAAGGTGTTAATATTTAATAAAATGTGAGTGGAGAATATACAGTGTTACATCTTCTAATTGCTTGTTTGTAAAGCAATCCTAATATTTCTAGAGATTAACGGTTTATTTATCTGAAGGTTTGCTGTCTTGAACAGATGCCCAAAATTTGTTTTTTCAGATTAGTAAGTCTTATCCAACTATTGACACATGCAGTCAAATATCAAATGTTTCTTGTTGGTAATACTTAGGAAGGTGAGGAAATTAGAGGTGCTCAAATTACCACCCTGATTAGTGGTGTAAATTCCAAAATTATTATTTGGGCATGTTATCTGCAGTGCCAGTGGTTATAGAGGGCAGAAGCTGTAATGAGAAGATGGTTTGAAATCATTTGCCTTGGCAGCCTATTTGTTTGTTCCCAAGTTAACCACTGTTGTTTGTCCAGAACTATCATGTAGTCATGGTGTTTTATATAAATCAAGGATTGTACTGCAGGGTCCAGTAGTATAAGTTCTCATATACAATCAATGAAGTCAGTAGGCTTGAATTTAGCTTATTTTGTTTTGTTGCCACCTTTTCCAATTCACTGTCCAGAGGAATTTTTATTTTTTATATCAGGTTATGTTTGAATTTTGAACCTAAAGTCAAGTCATCGTGCATTAACATTATACTCTCAGAGAACTAGAAAGTCTTCTATTTTTAATATATATTTATATGTATGTATATATATAAAAGTATATAGGAATGGGAGTTGTTTCCATATGAACTTCAGATTATTCAATTTCAATAAACTGATGGTTTATGAAGAGACCGGAGCAACTCCCCTGTTAGTATGAAAAAAACATAACCTCTCCAAAATGATAGTGTTTAGTCTTTTTCTGGGGTGAATTAGATGGGGATTTACAGATACACATTTTAGTTTAAGGGTTCAATTTTAACGCAGTTACATAATAATACCAATAGAGATTTACATACAGTAATTATATATCATGATATATAACAATACAAATTATATGCGGAGGTAGAGAGGTTTTGTGTATAATACAATGATGGGAAAAATAAAATAAGAAAAATCTTGGAGCAGCATTGAACTGAGGACAGTGGTGGATCAAAGACAAAAAACTATGTGTTCCAGTCATTATTCAATGTTCTGTAATTCTAAGTGCATTTTAAAGTTTATTGGCAATTTCATCTCTGAGAATACAAAGCATGTGTCCTGTAATAATTATGAAATGAAAACTTTTAATTTGAATATAGATAAAAGGAGGTAGTAGTTCCTTTAGGTCATTACTAAGCAACTTTTTTGCATTAAAATATTTATATTCACCAGAAGAACAATATTCAGTGCCTAAAAACAATCCTTTGATGTATGTTTTTAAATCAGCTTAAACTTCAAATAGTACTTCTCCAGTTAAAATACGTTACGTACCTTTTGCCTGTTTAGAAAACAGTAATGTATTTTAGTTGTGTATTTACGATATTTTGAGGCTTTGTGTATGTGCATAGTTATTGTGGTTTCCTCTTAATTTCTGGTCACTGAAGGATTAGTAAGCTGTTAAGTGTTATGATAAGAATAAAAATGCTACCAGGAGGAATTTAAGGTCTGCAAAACCTCTTGTGACATGTGTTTACTGGTGATGATAGATAATCAGATCTTCTGTTGATTCTTATTTACTTTTAAATCTCTGGGATGAGCACGTACAGCAGAATTGGTATGTGTGCTGGATTTGAACAGAGAAGCTACTTGCTCGGTTTCAGCAAACAGGAAATTTTTACATGCTAATACATCAAGGAGAAAATCAAAAAGTGTTTATTTTGACTGGCTGGTTTTGTTGCCAAGCCATGATTCTACTGCTTAATTTTAACTAGAAGTCTAGTGTTTTTCTTATACTCTTGATACGTATGCTTTTCAGTACAAAATGCACTGGTATTGGAAACCACTTAGTCAGAAATGTACTTTACCTTATAGAGTTCTAACAGAGTTACTGTTTAAAGCTGAAATCACATTTCAACCAGGAGCTGCCAGTACTACTGGACGTCATCTGCTTTCAAGCTCAATTAACAGAAGAGTTGATAGTCTAAGAACATTTCTCAAAACTTGTATTCTTTTTGCTTTTCTCTGGACCTTACCTTGCCTTAATCTTTCTTAGGTAATTAGAATTAGTTTTGTAAAGTTCATCTACATGTTTCCCATGGCAAAGTTTCCTGTACATACTTTTTTCAGAATTGCAAGGAGTATGTTTTGTAAACTACTATTATGTGGAAAATATGTAGATAAAATTTAAAGAAACTTTTCCACAATAATGTGGCATCTTTCAGGTTTTTCCATAAGTCAATTATTTTTAATTCTATTTCATTTTACCTTTTTGTCACCAGATCTGTGCTAGGAGAAACTTAAAAAAAAAATTCAAATTTAACAAGTGTCACTTGAACATGACTTTTTTTAATATAAGCTTCCTTTAGTTGCACAGAAATTTAAGCATCACATTATTTGGATGAGACTGTGGAAAACAAAATCAAATTCTACCTAATCTTATACTAATTTTCTTCTCTTGTTTCTTGGAATTGAATTCCGTAGAACTTTTTATGTCAAAGAATCCTTTGCTGTATGCTTAAAAACAAATTAAGCACTTGTAAGGTAGCTTTCACTGACAGAGTCCTTCACCAGAGATTAACAGATATCTCTGCAAAGCAGCTGCAAGAAGCAAGAATCTGAGGCCTGGTCATGCCTCAGTTATATCCCTCCAACTAGTTTTTTTAATGTACTCACCTGACTACTGTGCACAGTATAGGATGGGATGTTGAAAAGAAGCCACAGTATTTTCTCATTTTACGGGGAAGCATAGAATGAGTTACAGGGTTGTCATTTTGCCTTTGGTTACATTGAAGAAACAAGGTTTAAAAGTTAATTATCTGAATGAATTCATGAAAATCATCATATAATTATACTTGGTTATATGAAGCAAGACTAATGATAAATAGACAGGAATTAATCCACATAAGTAGTGTGGATATCTTAATTATGTGTGGCTTTCTGGAACACCAAATAACAAAGCTGCTGCAGTATGTTAACTGAAAAACAGTTGTTAGTGAAAAAAAATTAGAAAGTTTTTGGGGTTTTTTTTCAGTTTTTCTAAATCCCTCCCAGTGTTTTATGGTTTCTTTTTGTATGTAACTTAAAATATGTTAGCAAATACCTGAGTGAGTCTAAACTAAAAGTCATTTCTTCGGAAGGGAGGACAGAGAAACAGAGCAATCCTCAGGGTGCCCCATGCCTGTGCCTTCAAGCGTGTCATTTCACCACATCCTGGCAATTTGGCCAATAAGCAGAATATTTTTGGTTCAGTGATGGACTGATGTGCAAACTCTTGGGAATTCAACAGCTGGTTGCAATTAAAAGTGTTTGGAGTTTGAAAGTCCTCTTTCAAATGATAGCTTCATCATAGCAATCGTAGTTTGCTAGGCTGCTGATAGTTTATCAGTGAGCAAGGTACAAGAATAAAAGAATAGGATTACTTAAAGCATAGATTTATAAGGGAAAATTGGAACGTATTCAGATTATTTAGAACTACAGTTAACAAGGATCACCTTTGCCTATTCCAGCTTGCCTAGCATGTCTAATAAGACCAAATAAGGTCTTCCTGACTTTGATGTTGGAAAGAATTCCTATAGGAACTCCTACCTCCATAGCAGATGGAGTATTGCAGAAGAGTTGCTCTGAACAACCTATACCTTTTATGAGTCATGGCTGACTGATACAGTCTTAATCATCTGCCCTTCAGAAGACTTTGTTTTGGTTTGGGTTGTAAGTTGGATATCTTATAATATTGTGTAACACTCCTCTGCGTGTCCCAGCTTTCCCAGGGTTCTTTGGTTAAATTTTCTGTTTTATCTTGAATATGTTACATTCTTGATTTTAAGCTGCAGGCTGCTTTCTCTGTGTCTAGTTTGCTTGAAACTAAACATTGTAACTTCACAGTAGAGAGGTATATTTGTATGTATGTATGTGTATGAAATACCAATGGCAAAAACTTCCTTGAAGATTCTTGCTAGTGTGTTCTGAATTTTGTATAGACAGTGCAAATTGTGCAACTGTTCTTTCTCTGTTTCTCTAATAGAAAGTCATTAGAGTAGTCAGGGAGTGCATCACGCCTAGGTTAAATTCTGAATAATGATGAAGCTGAATCATTCATTAATGGTACCTGAGATTTAGCTTGGGTTTGATCTGCTTGTCATTAGTAATAAGCACCTATCTCACGATTCGGGTATTACTTGCCATTTTGTTCTTGCATAGTAACGGGGGTATTATAAAGCTATTGTACAATAATTGACCACTTTGTTGGTAAGACTTTGAGGATCATATTGTTTCATTCCAATGTCATATAGGGATGATATATTGAATGAAATGTTCTCCTTTGTGTAATTTTTTGGTAATCTCCTTTTACACTTTGATATGATGGGAGACGATGATATTAAAAGTTCTTGTTTGTAGGAAAAATTGTGGTGAAGAATTGGAGAAATGAGTTTTCCCATGTGAAAACATTCCGTTCAGTGCAGAAAATGTTGCATAACCTTATTCTCTTTCCTTTTTTCTCACCCCACCTAATTTTCCTGGTTTTCTTTTTCTTCATTTTATTGTTCTTTCCCTAAAGTAAGAACAAAGATGACTTTTGAAGAGTCTCAGTAGTGTTTCTGGTTTAGAATTATTTTGTTAATTTTCATAGCTGCCTTTGCAACAGTACAATAAACTTTCAGATAAGTTGGCAAAACTTGCATAATCTTGATTTAGTTTTTCTTTTTGCCAGATGTTATATTTTAACCTATAGTCTCATTAACAGAGTCTAGATATAGCTTCAGGTGAAAATATAAAGCTTTGAGACTTACAAGAAAATATTTATTATCTGGAATATGTGGAGATTTTGGGTAGAAGACTAAAGCTGGCTTAATAGTTATGGCTACATGTTCTGAAATTATTCTTTACAGCCCTTGAGTATAAATATTTGTGCCCTTTATACATGTATTATTTTGCGTCTGTGGTGCTTTAAACATTACAATTAGGCAAAGGAGAGGTGAGCATTTGAGTTTTGGCACAGGACTGAGCTCGGTACAGATATAAAATTACAAGTGCTTCTTAACTCAAAAATAGGCCTACTTCTCATTGCCCTGTGCAGTTGCAGTGGTTTTTTGTATCAATAAAACTGTTAGAGAATTTTAATTTTTCTTCTAGAGAATTTTAATTTTTCTTCTGTAATTGTAAAGCAGGTATACCTTACATTTGTTTTATGAATATGTTTAGAAAGCAGGATTGTTCTTAAGGATAGGACTGCCATTGCTCCTGCAGAGCAGTGAAACGTAATTCTCTCTGCCTGTCTTCCACCCTATTTCTCTTTGCTTCCCCTCCCTCCCAATATGATTATATTCACACCCCATATGGCACAATTGCTTAAATCACTGCCTTGACAGTGGTGTAGGAGGTTTGCATAGAGGCTTTCTTGAGCTTTTGCAGAGCTGAATGGCATGGACACAGAGGCTTTGTGCTATTCCCTGCTTGTGCCAGTTGCTAAGGTGAACCCGAATGAGGGGACACGTACCCTGCTGCTGGACAAGGCCTGTAATTGGACTTGAAAATATCTTTAGGAGCATTATTAGTCAAGCCCTTTAGTTTTCATTATTCTTTTGACAGATATTTTGTTCGTTCGAAGAATATAACTACTAGTATCTACTGCCATGTAGCAGAAAAAAAATTCCCTTTAAGTAAAAAATAAAATAATATGACAGAATACTAATAGTGGAGAAAATGGGGAAAGGGTATCCTTTCTCACAAAAGAAGTTTTTAAGTTAAAGTAAACGTTGTTCAAGTGTTTGCCCTAACAATCCCTTAAGGTTTTTTTTAGCAGCCACCTGGAATGGCTACCAAAGAAAAAATTCAGAAATCATGATCCTGTGTTAGGAATGCCTTGCTCGTGCCTTGAAGCGGAGGGTTTGTCTTAACACCAAAAACAGGTAGTAGACTGAACTTCCCATGATGAGACAGGAGACAGATGAGCTCTCAGAACTAGTTAAAAGATTTACTGCTCGTAATCAATTTGTAAAACAGCACTTGAAAGTATACAGAATATAGAATGTTGTGATTGCATTCCCTTACTACTTCCAAGTCCTCAGCACATGGAGAATGGTCTAGAAGCCTTTGGGTACTTCTCAATGTAGTACTGAGTAGAAGTCATGAAAGAATCAGTGCAGAGATTGTTGGTCACAAGACAGAGGAACAGTTGATGTTGGAAGAGTTTGGTGGCTGTACATGTGTTCATACTGCTTTCATTTGCTGTCACCTTTCTTCCCGTTGTAGTTTTGCTTGGAGAGAATTTGGTTTAGCTTGTTTCTTTCTGCTTCCTTTCCTGTGAAAGCACTAGGGAAAAGAAAAACGGATAGATTACAATATGACAGAAATTTGTCAGGCATTTCACACAAACCACTGGCAAAGTATACTTTTTAATGCTTTGGGAGATCTTTGAGAGGAAGGAATAAAACCACTGGGGCTTTTTCTCCAGTCTACAAATATCTATAGACAAATTTATTTTCTCAGAGAAGCTGGATCATATTTGTAGTGTCAATAAAATTAGCAAGGAAGCTTTCCTGCTGTCTCCCTTTTCAAATTTAATATCGAAATTTAATAGTGAAAAACGGTATACTGTGTCTGAAGCCATATTGGAAAGAATCCAGATGGTCTGTATATTATTAAGGGATATCAAAGTTGTATTGGCTACAGATCTTCTATTAGGCTTTCCTAAAAATCAGTGGTTGTAGACTGGCACCAAGTTCCTGGCATCAGGGCAGGGCATTCAAGTGATAATCTACCATGACTTTAGAATAGCTTTTAAATAGATTATTCCGTATTCCCTATACATCTACTATACATCAAAAATTTGTCCTGTTTTTCTGAAGTCATGGTAAATTCTAAATTAATTAATATTCTTCGGTTTCTTAGCAATTTCAGCCTATTTAATGTGGAGGTGCTGTTAATGCAGCACCTCACATATGAGGAGGGGCTGAAAGAGAACTGAGTATGTTCAGCCTCAAGAGGTAGGATCCCTGCTGCTGTCTACAGCTATCCCAGTACGCAGATGTGGAGAAAGCTAAGCCAGACTGCTCAGCATCAAATTCTTTGTTTTCCTTTCATTCTAAGTAGCCATTGGTGTGATTTGATGTATGCACCATATGGGTACATATACACACAGTGTGGTGGCTGAGGAGGAGAAGATAGTTTGATGGCCACCTTTTGTATTGAAAATAGATTAAGGTAATCTGTACATCCTTCGATTCATCAAATAAGAACTACAGCCACATGTTTGACTTTCAGAATAGGAAAGAGCATTCATGCTTGAGAACAGTGTTAAAAAATTTACTGTCTTCAATGTCTTTTAAAATGAAATAATAAAAAAAAATGTTATTTGCCTCTGCAGTGCTTGCTGTCTCAGCCGAAGTTCTGGGCCATTCAGACGTCAGCCTTACTCCTTCGGACCAAGCTTGAGAAAGGAAGTACTCGCAGAATGGAACGGGCAATGAAGCAGACTCAGGTGAAATTTCTGAACTGCCTTGTTATAAATAGGAGTTCTTTATATGTCAAATGGAAACAGGTAGAAGTTAGGACTTCTGCCGTTCCTCTCTGTGAACTGTACAGGGAGATAATTTTCTAGTTATGTGTCTAAATTAGATACATAAATCACAAATCCTTTCCTGTCTGCCAGTCTTGAGATAAATTCTTGTATGTACAAGTAATAAATGGTCATTTTCTTTCAAAAACATGACAAGGTTTGCAAGTTGGAAATTAAAATCTGTTTTCTTACCTCTAGTTTCTGGCTTCAGATCTGAGGGGTTTTTTATGTAGAAGTTCATGAATGTAAAGCTGCTACAATAGCTAAAGATGCTATCATATTTTTGAATAGTTTTTACTCAAGTAAATCATCTGTAGAAAATACTGAAACTTGTAAATAGTCATTGGTATTGTGAGAACAACATATTTGTGAATAAAGCAGCACTTTTGATTTACTGTTTTGATGTGATACTTAGCGGTTAGTATGTTTATTGCAAGTTTGAGGCAGTGATAATAAATAATCTTGTTTCAAACAAAGAGACCAATTTTCAAATACAAAATAGAAATTTTAAAAGCCTGAAATATGTCAGATAATAGCATTTATTTAAAAAATAATTTTTTCAAAGGAAAGGTCTGTAGGCAATATAAAGTTTTTTTTTTCCTTCTTATTACAGAGTTTCGTTAGTTATTTTCAACTTTATGCTGTTAAGTCTTGTTGCCACACATGAACAGCCAGTGTTTCTATATGTCCATCGGGCAACAGTCCTGCTGACTAAAACAGCTAGGAATGTATAAAACTTACAGTTGTGGTGTTGTGTAATTAAATCCTGAAAAGCTGATGTTTCATTTAAAATAATTATTGATGCATAGACACTCTTTGAAGGAGTGCAGCTTGGATGTGCATTTTTCTTCTGCTGAGAGAGGCATAGAGTAGCTATAGTGGAATTTCCTGGGGTCAGTAAGAGAGTGTCAAGGAAGCCAGGATTCCAAGTCTGGGAGATGTAGCATCTGACAGCATTTGGGAAGTAATCTCAGGGTCCTTCATGCCCTAAGCCGTAAAACAGTTGGAGTGTCTCCAACATTTTTGTCTAGTTTGATTAAACCTGAGTACTGGAAATTGTTATACTACACAGTTTGACGGTCTCATGACGGAAATCTTCATGAAGGGGTTATCGTTGTAAGTACATTTATCTGGCTTCATCGCATGCTGGAACTGCAGTAATGCGAAGGATTTGATTAGCATGCACTGTGACATTTTGGGAAGTGACCTCACAGTAGACACAGAATCTGTGGTTTTAAATATTATCTTTAAACTTCCTATGTTAATATTTTCTTTCATTAAGTTTTCTAGACATTTGAATGTAATGACATATTTATGTTGATTTGATACGATATCAAGCTCAGTTTCCAGAAATAGTTAGAAGAAGTTTAAGGATTGATATATGCTAAATTAATCAAATAACTTGAATAACTTTCCATTTAAGGTTTTCATTCCTGAGTTCCATCAGATCAGAATTTTTTAGTATCATGGTTTCTAACAGTTCTAAGAAGGAATCAGAAAACATAGGGTGAATGATGTTATTTTCATACATAACACAAGGTTTCTTGATATAGCATCTTCATGAAGACACCAAAGAGCTAGCAAGTTCTGCAGCTATCCAGTAGGAAATGGATTTCAAAACCATGGAGTTTTCATACAATTGGGGTTTGGGGTTGGATTTTTTTTTTCTTTGGTTGGTTTTGTTTGTTTCTTTTACAATTTCATGTTTAGTAGTTCAGATTGCTGTAGAAAGATTAGATTTTGCAGGAGGAGGTGAGTGTAAATATGATTAGATTCCCCCTATTGTTTACAATATCAATTTTTTTAAGTAATTATAAAAATTCTTGTAAGATGGCTTGAATAAGAAGTGGTAAACTAAGTCCTCTAAGTTATTTACTTTAGGGTTGTCTGAAGAGTGCATGAACTCTGACTTACTGATGTTGGGACTCTTCTGTCCTCTTCTACTGTAACCCTCCTTCCTTTACCCGTTTCCACTCTTGCCTGCTACTACACTGGGTCTGCAAATCCTTCTAACCAGCTGATGAGCATCTTTTTAGATTAATGTCACTGTGCAGGTATATGCTGCTTTTCAGCCCTGAAGCAAGCCAGGCTGCATTGTTGGTTTGTCAAAGCGTTTTTCAGCTACATTTTTTGTGGGGCTGGCTATGTTTGTTTATCTTATCTTAAGTATTTGAAAATAGTTGCAGCTATTTTTGAAATGAGGGTATAATGGTTGCTTTTAGCTGCCATGCTCCAATTATTAAATATATCCCTACATTAAACAGTTTTTGTGAAATTATTTTGTGATTATTTTTTTCTAATTGGAAAGCTCCAAAAGGAATTGGGAATGATAATTTTCAAAATCTTTTCCTGATTACTTTAAAAATCTGAACTATACATAATTTAATCTTTGGAAGAGGTTTTAAAATGATCATTCTGGGTACTCTGGAACATACTTCAGCTAGTAGCTAACTGGAAGTGAGGAGGAGAGATTTTTTTTCTTAACTTTTTCTGGATGATGCTGGTTGTCTCTCTCCAGCTTTTGCCTAAACGAGGTTTGGATCCAGAAAAATAAGGCTAAAGATTTCTAAAGCCAGTACTTTTTTCAGCCATTTTTCTAAGAAAAGGAAACAGTATTTGAGAGCTAAAACAGTTATTTTACTTTCCACTAGAATATTTAATCACGACCAGTATAACATATATTGAAGTCTGGATCAAGGCACTGCCAACCAAAATGTGCCTCTGGATAAAGCACGATTTTTTAAGGTTGGGTGTTTGGTTTTTTTCCATATGGATGTAGGGGAGGGAGGGGGAGAAGTGCTAGGATGGAAAGAGGGAGAGAGAGAAAACAGGAAGAAAAAGGGATAGTTTTTGATAAATAACTCTCCACATA
This sequence comes from Limnodromus scolopaceus, assembly GCA_028565335.1. Classification (NCBI taxonomy): domain Eukaryota; kingdom Metazoa; phylum Chordata; class Aves; order Charadriiformes; family Scolopacidae; genus Limnodromus; species Limnodromus scolopaceus. Next base: position 35,093,677 of record JAOXNO010000024.1, on the reverse strand, counting down.
ACCAGAAACCTGCCATTTCTACATCAGTTTGGGGATCTTTAACTAACTTCTATTGTAATACAGTAATTCAGAAACTATTAATAGTGGAAAATAGGTTGGAATAAGCTGTTAAACCACAAATTACTGCTGAAAGTGCAGCCAGAACTCAAGTAATAGGGTGGGGAAGAAAAAAGGAATTTTGAGTGGTCTAGGAGCTATGAAAAAAAGAGAAAAGGGAAGGGTGATTTAAAAAACAACAAAACAAGCCAACCAGTTTAAAGCGCGTAAAGGATAGCATCCCACTGGAGTTTCTTGATGAGTGAAATAAGTGTACTCTTCCCTTTCAGTGCATTTTTAAATATTTTTAAGAATGAAGCAAAAAGAATTAAAATACCATGCTTTGTATAAAGGATGGTGGAGTAGAGATGAGAGCATCCTTACTGCTGGATTACACAGGCAGCAAAAACGCTGCCGTGTGCCTGGTACACCAGTAGCCTGCTCAGGCTTATCCTGCAGTGACTCGTTACAGCTACTTCCTGCCGCTTGATCTGGGTGGTTACACTGGCTACCTCTACGCTTGTAGCTTTTATCAGCTTGTTCTGTGCCACTTTTGCTATTGTATTTTCTGCTGCTCACTGCACCTGGTGATAGCACGCCTGTAAGCTAGTCGCTTGGCTTTCCTAACACGCCGTACAAAATATGCAGCATTTCATACGGTTCTCTCTCACTTGCTTTTCTTGGCAGCAAAGGAATTTGCCTGTTAAGGGGAGAGAAACATGTCTTGAAAGGGTGATTTTAATAAGACTTCAGGAGAGCTGGGAGCAGACTAGCAATATTATAGGCTAATCATTATGCCTAAGATTGAAAGGTCACATGAGATCTTGTTTTATATCCTTAGTCATACACAGATGTATGTGGTTGGGAATTCTGTGTCAATTGCCCTGTAATTTTCACTTAAATAATACTTCAGAGTGTCATTTTCTCCAGCAACTAATGTTTTTCTGTGTCTCTGAAAAAAGGAAATAATGATTTGGGGTTCTTTTTGTTTCAATTGTTCTTACTACAGAAACATGCTAGTTCGTGTTCAGTTCTTTCAAATCTGAAAAGAGTTTATGTACATCTATCAAAAGAAAAGGCTGATACAAATCTAACAGAACAGCATCTTAATCTCTGTGAGCCTGAATGTAACTTTGCTGTTTCATTATTTTCACATTGATGGTCTGTAAATGGTTATTCAAGAAAGTTATGTCATTTATCATAGAAAATAAGTCCTTTTTATTTTTCAAAACTAAACTGTTACCTCCTTGCCAGCTTTCTCCCTGTGCTTTGCTTTATTTGGCAGTTGTTCTACATTGGACAAATTCAACATTTCAGAGAAGAGTTCAAAAAGAAGAGAGGAGCACTCTTCCTCCCTCTCGGCTGATCTAGAGAGGTTTGAGGCTAACAGATTTTTCCCAGTTCTTTTGTTTCTCAAGTCATATATCTTTCTGATCAAGCCTCTTAAGACCGTGGTTGGAGCAATATAGAGAGATTTTTAGTATGATCAAGGGAATGACAGCACTTGTCTGTTCAGCTAAACTATTAGATCACTAGGAGTTCCTATCCTATTCTTTAACCCCCTCTTGTACTCTTAGGAGTATGTTAAATAGGATTTTAATAGTTGCTTTTAGTGGTGTATGAAATGGAAGAAGAAGGGTAAGGAGGAGGAAAATTAATTGCTAATAAATTTTTTTCACATTAAGTTGAAAGTTCTAACAGAAAGTTACTGGGATCTGTGAGATGCGCTGATGAACTGAGAGGGATTTCACTTACTTCCTTCAGGAGGTTAACAAGTGGAAGACACGCCTCTTCTATCCTATAGAGGTCCTGCATTCATATCCCGATAGTTCTCAACTATTATGAATTGTATTTATTATTGGAACACATGTTCCAAAAAGTATTTAAAAAGAGGAGAAAAGGCAGATGTCTTATAAATCCTTTCCTTAATGAATTCTACGCAAGATCAGATGGTCTCCAGAACCCTAGAAATAAAACTTATTACTTCACAAAGCAATCACAAGAGAGAGTGACCCCTTGGTGATAGGTTTTCAGTCTCAAGACACGCATTTCCAGAATATATTTTATTTTGCTTAAGCAGATGATAAATTTGACAGAAGATGTTACATGACACAAGTGATTCTGGGGATACACTGAACTCATTAGCACGCTTCAAATTAATTAACATGGGGGTGCTTGACTCCCTCTGTTTTTCTTCTGCTATGCAATTATGGTTTTTGTTGGGAGGAGAAACAAAATCTGAGATTCAGTCTGCCAAGAGTTATTTAGGAATAACTGAAGTGGTTTTGTACAACTGGCAAGAAAGAGAATATTGAATAGTATAATTTTCCAGGTAATGATTTCTGCCTAGAAGTTTTCTACTGCACTGTTGTATTTGCCAGTTTGGATCAGCACTATTCGCTGGTGTGGGGAAAAGAATGAAACCATTCTTTCTGTGCTAAAGTTTCCTCATATTTTCTCAGCTAGTACTTTGAAAGTACAAACCTTTTTACTCATTTGAGAATTATGTTCAGTACCTGAGCTGTTCCATTTCTAGTGTCAATACACTTTCTAAAAGCAGCCAAAAATTCTAAGCCTCCCATTTTTTCCAAATGTTTCCCACTGAATCTTAGCTCTGAAGGCATTTAGCTTTCTCCTTTTAAAGTCTCTTCACTCAGCGTCCTGACAGTTTGAATGATGGTATTAGGAGTCATAATGTCAGATAGGAGAATCCTTAAACCATATTAAACAGTAATATTACACTCTTTTACTATAGACAAAGCGGTAACAGCAGGTTGCAAAAAATGTGAATACCAACGGATTCCAGGACTCAACATTCACATCTTTCTGCCTAAGCTTTGCATTGGAAGACATAAGTATTATAAGCTCAACTTCAACAATCTAAACAATTAAAATAATTAAGTTCCATATGTAATCAGACCAAATACAAGGCATGGAGGATACATTATTCCAGCCTGTTGCTAAATTGAATCAATGAAACTTTACAGCTGTTGCTAAATTTGACTAGATGAATCTTCATAGCTGTATGTCATAAATATCATTGGAAATTTGGAGATAGGTATCCTGAGGTGAGCTAACAAGCCATGTTCTAAAATAGCCCAGGACTGGTAGACAGATTTTTTTGAGTTGCATTGTCCAGTGTATATGCCAGGTACTGCAAACCAGACTTTTCCTTATCTGTTAATGCAGTTGTCTGTGCCTCCTATATTGTAATTAAACTCTAACTTAATAGTGATAGCCTTTCTGCTTTTGATTTCTTTCTCTATCCTTGTCCTTACTTCCCCCTTTAGTGAAAAACAGAAAGCAAAGTTGATGCAAGAAGCCTTTGGATCTGTTTTTCAGCACTGACTGCAGTTGTGCCTTCCCCCAGAGCAAGCTGATTTGGGAACTATAAAAGCAGCGTAACCACAACAGCTTGGAACTTTATACAGGCTTACTATTTTGAAGTGTATGCAGTTCCTCTGCAGGTTCTGCACCCTGTGCGAAGTGTTTTATAACTACTGTTCACCAATGGCACTTTCACAGCTAGTTAACTAGCTACAAACAGGGGACTTGCATCTATGCAAGAGGCAGTTGAAATTCTTTGTCCTCCTTGGATGAGTCTCCACACATATTGCATGAGACATCTCTACTGATTTAGGGCAGACGTATGCAGCTATATTGACCTGTGACAAAAATGTCAAGTCATGTGATAGGAAAGGGGGAACCATCAGTGCAAATCTCTTTGAGTGAGGGACTACAACGGCCTCTCCTGTTCTTAGCTCTTATAAGGATGCAGATTAAAGCTAAGGGCAGCTGGATATATTTGGCATTTGAGACTGCAGAGTAAGAGAGAGACCATGATGCTGCACTACAAACAAATAAGCTGCAAGCATACCAAAAACAGAGGCAAGATGCATGTATGGAAATGGAGGTGTTATTTCCCCAAATGCAAAATGATCTCGCCTGTATTTGGATTAATTTTAAATGTAGCATTGTCGTGGTGAATTGATGGATGATATCAGTATTCCTGCTTCTGCAACAGAAAATGAATGGTCTGGTTTTAAATCCATCCATCACAAGTAAGCTTATAAATCTAGTTTCTTTTAGAGACTTTAGGGGAAGTTCTGCTTCCACCTTTTGTTACATCATAAATGAATAACATAATTGGCAAGTGAAACAGATTTTTCCTTGAAAACAAAAACATTCAAGAAGGTCACTTGTTTGATAAGGATAATATAATAACTATAAGATTATGTGTCCTATAAGTAACATTAACATAAGTAAAAAATAAATGTAAATGGCATAAAAAGATATGCATAGTACTTCTCTGAAGATTTTGTGGCCTCTGTAAGTGGATTTGTCCTGAGGCTTAAGTCATTAATAGGCTTTAACATAGAAACCCATATCCCTAAGCACTGGCACTTAGTAAGTTTGGGCTCAATATTTGTCCAGGAGAGTCAGCTAATCATTTTGAAGTCAATAATGCTGCTGTGCTAATAGAGGCCTCCTTTGTTTTATCATGCTTCTTTAGGTGGTAGTGTTTGACTACAGCAAAACATTCCAAATGGCAATTGCGTAGGAGATGCTCTAAATTGCCTGGTATAGTGCTTGGCTCTCAGTTTCAAATGAAAAGGAAATACTACGTCAGGCATTCATGAATCCGGTTATCTTCTACTCATGACCTTGACCTCTTTTGTGCTAATTTTGATATCAGAATGCTTTATATTTCATTTGGGATTGTTGGGCTGATTTCCTCTTGTGTGCTTTCCTTCCCCACCCAGCTGCCAAAGCCCTATTATAAAGAAATTGAAGCTTTTTTTGGTAAAATGACACTAACAGCAAAAATGAATATTTGTTTCTTAGTTGGCTAGTACTGTTTTCCAAGCAAAATACACATCTGCAGGGCCTGATATAACAAACAAAAACATTCACGTTAAGAATCTACTACATGACTCATTTTAGAAAAACTACAGACAGTTCCAGCACCCTGATCAATAACTTCTGCCCCAGCATACTTCCCCCTACAACTATCAACATCTTCTTGCGTCTTAAAAGTTCACCTAGAGTTATGCAAAAACTCTTATTGGTAGTCCAGAACTTCAAGTTCTTTTGCATAGATGCCTACAAATTTTTGGCCATCCCCTTTTTCCTGCTGTCAAATAATTGTATACGTGAAACCAGAACCTTATATTCAAGAGATAGTCTCTTCCTGGATAATTTTGGAATGTGAAGTCATTACGATGTGGATAATTGTGGATGGTGATCTTGCTTAAACATGATGGGGATACTTAGGGAATAAGTTTAAAGTGAAGAATTCATTAGTTTGCCTGAGGGTAAGGTAGTAATGGAGTGAGGAAGAACAAATTGCCAGAATAACACAAAGAAAAAGGTCTGGGAAATGTCATATAAACAGTAGCTTTCCAGTTTTCTACCATGTAAAGTAGGAAAAAGGAACAACTTTAACTGGTTTAACACCAGAAAATTAAACTGAAAAACCTCATAGATAAAAGGCCTTCTAAATGTAGGCAGTAAAACAAATGTAATTTTTCTAAATGTTTGCTTTCTACAGTAACGTTAACAAAAAGTGATAAATGTATTTTTTATAGAATAGGAAGTGTAGAATAATTGTTTAAAATTGGTAATTTAGCTGAATTGTTTAATGCTGAATCCTTAAAAATGTTAATATTTTTATACATTCAATATCTCTGCTGGTGATGCAGTCACTACTTGTAGAACAAAGTTTAAAAGTCCAAGTGATAACACAGTTATGATGTAAGCTATGGTAGAGAAATACTGGTATATCCAATTAATATTTAGATATTTTATTCAAAATTTAACCTAACACTTATAATCAGTAATCTAAATTAATTTACCAGCAGGTCATGTTTTGATGCTGAGGTTAAAAAATTGAATACATGATCCGGTGAAAATCATTCGCGAAGTACCTGGAATGAGAGTATGTTGAAGCGGTGAAGCAGCCTTCAACAGCTGTCATGCAGGTGCAATGGCATGGTTTTTTTCATAGCTCTATACCTAGTTTATTCAGAGTTGAGGAACTCCTTAGGACCTGATAAGACAAGAAAGCATGTTTTTCCTGTTTGCTGTATAAAATTAGGCTTGAAACACTGAGATCTATTAATTTTAATGTCTTCTAAAACAGTGTCATTGGAACCTATGTATTTCTAAGATATCTAAGAAAGGAGCAGTTTGTAGATGCAAAACACATTTTGATAGTTATCTTTCTGGTTACAAGGTCAATAGTTTTCTTAATTGATATAATAATATACATTTGCTTTATTTGCTAATGGCACTTCCATTTCCATCTAGAAAAGTCTTAAGACAATGGCAAATTAACTTCTTTATTTAGGACATGAGAAATGCCATTAATCATTCTCTAACATTTACATTTAAAAACAACAGGAATTTTATGCTAAAGATACAGTTGTCTTAAACACATTCACATTGGATTCCTCTGATTTAAAAAAAAAAAAAAGAGAAATAAGGCTATGTACAATTGAAGGACAGTCTGATTCTTATTCCTGATGAAAATCTTTTAAAGGAAAAGAACATAAGTCACAAATGTAAAAAAAAAAAAAAAAAGAAAACCAACACAAACCAAACAAAACCAAAAAATCCCCACCAAAATTATTTGCTGACTAAAATAATATTGAAGATTATTAATTCAAATTGCATAAATTTATATGAGTTCTCTCTGGCTCAAATGTGCTTTATTTTCAATGACACAGTACTATATTCATATTTTGGTCGATAAGGACAATAGTCTGTTAGAAATATGGAAACTATTTACTCCATAAAATGACTTTTTAAGAGCCAAATTAAGACAAACAGAATGAATTTTGCATTCTTTTCAGATTTTAATAGTTTTCAAGAACAATAACATTATATGCAGAGCAATTTTAAAATGCCCTCATTATGATAGTTTTGCAGTTATAATTCAGTAGTGATGATCACTTTATTACAGGTAAGAAACTAAATCAGTTAAATAAAATAAAGCAGTTCTCTCTGTCCTCCCCCAGTTTTCTCTGAGGAACATACCCCCAATCTTCCCCTGCAAGCCACCCAAATAAGTGAGTTTTTCAGCATGACAAGAAGGCACTAAGCGCTTAGTTTATTGTAGTTCAAGGAGTTCCAGTGCCACAGTGAACTGTCCCTCAAAACACAGAGGTTGAATTCTGTCTTGAAAGACTAATTTATAGATAGGGCCTTCTTATTTACTGAAATGAAGCTAAGACATACAACTGCTGGGAAATAAGTAGAATAACAATGAGACAAATGTTATTGATAGAAGTGTTTGTGTCTGTGTGTTTTTTAAGATTTTGAAAGTGATCCAGCATTGTTCTGAAAAATTCTTCCATTAGAAGGTATTTTAGTGCTGCTTTAACCATTGCAGGAAATGAGAGACTGAAGACTGGTTTTAGTTTTAAAAGTATTTAAAGTGAAAGAATATAGAATTAGAGGTACTTTAATACTTGCAAAAGTTGGAATAGGTAATAAGTCAAAGCCAACTTAGTAAATCCCAATAATTAGTGGTCCTTGCATTTGTCCTTGTATACTCACTCAATAAAGAAAGAATAAACAGTCTGTCAGCAAGGCTTTTCTTTTCTCCTGATATGAAAAAAATATTTTACTTCTTCAGGTCAGCGTATGAGCTGAGATTTTAAGAGAAGCCAATGCATTTAATGTCAAAGGAGATTTTCAGTGGGAAATCTGATAAAAGCTGAAAATAATTACTTCCAAATTTTAAAGTAGGGGTAAGAAAGTGGTTATATAGCAAAAGAGGGCAGAGTCTGAGAACGTTACATTGGAAGCACTTTGCTTTTATTATGGAGGTCAACACCAGGGATAATCAAGAAGAATGCTTTGGCCCATTCGTTTCTTGAGCAACAGTTAAGAGTAAGATTTCAACAGATCAGTTTCCACAACAAATATGATGACGTATAAGCTGTAGAGATTGGTAATCATTGACCTAGGGAGCATGGATTCACAGAAGGTGGGGTGAAGGGATTTGTAAAAAAGGTCATTAAACTGGTGACAAATCTTTGTGAGATAAATTTAGAAATAGGGAAGAAAAATAATGCTTGTTGAAAAGATAAAATAGAAAAGAATGGACTATTGTATAATTAATGAGGGAAAATGTTATTTTTCTTTTTTTAGATTAAATGATTGTATAATTTACAAAAACAAGAGAACTAATTCCAAAACTGAAAATGTTCATGCTTTGAAATTAGTTTGTAACTGTGATGCTGTAGTAGGGAGTGAGATCTGCTTTTTCTGATAGATGTTTCTACCGAAATAATTTTGAACATGCCAAGGGCCTAGCTCTCCCATAAGTTACAGCGAGAGTTGGGTTATTACAAAAAATATTTAATATGGTAACTGTATGCGGTTTCTAAGTATTCAAAAGTAGGAAATTTTGGGAATCTATTAGGTAAAGAATCAGTTGATTGGAAACTATTGTGCTGGAGACAAACTTTGCAATAGTGTGGGCTGGATGTGGCATCTAACCAGAGAACTGTTTGCTGGCCTAACTCAACTCATTTGGTTCCTGTTCCAGTTATAACTATAAATTGAGGAGTATATTTGGCTTCTAAACTTTCCAAACTGATTTAAGGACCATTGATTCAAATAATCATTTGGATTGGTGTATGGAGAGTTCTATGATGATATGATATTGGCTCTTTTCAGTATTTCCATTTGCTTTTGCAGTTACCCTGTTTCTTCACAGTATTGCTGTCTGTCTGAATATTGTAAATTATAGCACTGTGGTTTTGTGATAAGACTTGGGCGTTTTGACAGATGTGGAGATGTTTTTGTAAGTGATACGACCTGCTATGCCCGAACTAGGTTTTAAATAGCATAAATAATATTGTTTGAAGCTATTACGCACATTGCTGTGCTATACCTGCCCATTTTTCCAGCTGCAGATCTGTGCAAACATTGAAGTTGCCTAGAAATAGAAACATGCAGCAAATTATTCTACCACAGAATGCTTCATCTCCTGCTTTATTCCATTTTCCCCGTGCAAAATGCATGTAAAAAAAAAGTCATTAATAATGTTGCAAGTTCAGACACTTAAGTTATAAAATGCCAAATTATAATGCAGTCTTAAGCTATTTCAGGAGCTCTCAAGCTGCACCTTGCCAGGACAATTCCTCTGGTCTGATATCTGCCTTCCTCCCTCTGCTTCTTCATTAAAAGTGCAGGCTGAGGGTTGGATGAACAACCAGAGGTCCAGCCGACTCCTGGGCTCATATTCCTCTCTCCCCGGAAAAAAGCAGAAAGTAGGTGTTGGCAACTTCTGGTGGAAGAGTTAATTTGTCCTGCAGTCCTCTCCCTCAGGCCCAAGTTAGAGTATCTCAGGTGAAAAGGGGGCAGCTGAAAGCAAAGTGCATCTGTTTCTCTGGCAGCAGTGTGCTATCTCCTCTTGAGGATCAGCAAGAAAACTGCTGCCAGTGCAAGACTGGTACCATTAGAACTTGCAACTGATTGTCCTTGATTTAAGTAATTGAATGCTATTAAGGTACATGGGTGTACGTGTTACACTGCCTGTCATTTTTTTTCTACAGTCCATGGCTTTATTGGGCAAGGTTTTTTAGTATCCTGAGTCCATGTTTAGTTCTAATTGCTTCTCTGTGAAGTAGCAGATTTGTTGTTGTCTAGTCTCTGTCCCTCAGCCTGTTTGGTGCGAGTGACCAGCACAGTCCACCTGAATGAAAATTTTATTTTGGTTTGGTTTCTTAGTTGGTTGCATATCAGACAGGCTGCGCCTGATACTGCTACATGATTGTGAAAAGAACTGTATTTTTATGGATTCCTCCTTTTTTGATAAAAAAGAACTGAGTCTTCAGGGGAGTTTGATGTGCTTCTATTTGAATGTGTCATACTAGCAGGCGTGGAGTATTTAATGCATTTAGAGTGTTTTCATTTTTACTGGAAATCGAACTGATCTCAAGCCAATTTTTGCTGAAGATGCTTATTTTCCTCTGGTGAGTAGATCAATCATTAACAGAGAATGATAGGGGGTTTGTTTGTTTTTCCCTGATGTATAGAGAGCTTTCCAGGAACATGTGAAGAACTGGATTGGATGTCTTTCAAGAAAATACATATATTGAAAACAGACTTCTTTATAAGTGATTGCCTTTCTTTGGGATAGCTAAAGTTTAAACACTTTGCCTGTGTGTCATATTTCTAATGTACTTACCATCATATACTCTATGGTTGCTGGGTCAGGCTCAGCTACTGGAAGAATGTGTATTTCCTGCCAAGTAATTTTTCAACAGAAACTACTGGGTATCAGTCAAGGTTTCACTCTATAGGGAAGCTATTCTTAGGAAAAAGATGATTTTTTTATTATCTTTTTTTTTGTAAGAAGGGAAAACAATTGGTGTCCCAGGATGTTATCTGAGACATTCTGCTCAAATTCACGACAAAAGAGCCTGAACTTTTCTGTCTTTACTCTTCATACTCCTGTCCCCTTCACCACATAACTAAAGGTGTTCTTTGTTTTGCAACTGAATAATAATAGTTGAAAAGCAGATTTCAGCAAAAGAGCACTCTGCTAGTGTAAAAAAAGAGAAAAAAAAAAAGTTGGCTATTTTTAATACTGCCAAAAAAGTTGTTAGTGATCAGAGCTGAGTATCTGTGGTTCCAGGTTACAGGTATCTAGATAAGACTCAACAATACTTTTTCCCCCTTGCAGTCATCTAAGGACATTTAAGTAACATGAAAGAATTATGCTTGGTATGATTGCCAGTAAAAAACTTCACTGAGTTACAGTAATACATTACATTTTGGTTTGTGTTGTGTTTTTTCCTCAAGATTTCTATTTGTGTTACCTCAGGTGAGGAAGCTGAAAATGTTTACACGCTTGCAATAATTAACACAGTCTTAAGAACTTTGTTTTACTTTCAGTATTTGTTGATTATATTTATGAGAAATGTCCATCTAATTCCTAAATTCTAATTACATTTTTCTTGCCATATATAAACTTCTATTTTTAATATTTATTTATAGTATATTTATAATATGTTTTGTGATAAAGCTTGAATAAGGCAGTTTATGGTACTAACAGAAAACTTGTCTTTTTTTTATTGTGCTTATATATGTGTATACTGTTGTACAATTTAAGGTAAGCAAAACGCAAATGTGTGGTATATGGGAGGTAAACTCGGGTCTTCCAGCAATAGAAAAAGTACAGGATGTTTCCAGTAGATTGGAATTCCAGTTGGAATATAGACTGGATTAAATGGGTCATAAAGAATCATGTATGTTTATGAGTATCATACCTAAATTAACAATGAAATACTTCATATAGACGTTATTAAACTAAAGGGTTCAGCTTGACTATCCCCTTGTGTTTGCGGCTTTTCTGAGACAGAACTACATCTCTCAAAGAATATACCTGCTATGTATTACAAAACACAAATGTTTGACATAATTTATTCTGTATAGCACTTTATTGCAATGGCTGACAGAGTCGGGGGAAAAGATCACAGTGCCAGAACAGTTTCTGGCACGAGATCAGTGAGATCTTTATTACAGGTTACAAGCAAGTTCCTCCTTTGCCAAAGTATGGCGACAAGCTTTGTTCAAAAAAAGAAGTTTCTTTGCTTATGCTTTTAAAGGGACCAACAGCAGAAGCCTTAAATGCATCAGCTTCAAACACTTTAGAAAATTTTCCAGGCATAATCTATCTTAGAGTACTGCACGATTCTCAGGTTGATGTCAGGCGCAGACAATGAAATTAAACCTGTGTGCAAGTGCCACAGAGATGACTGTCCTAAAATAGCCTCTACTGGCTTCTTCTCAGTGCAGAAACGTTAAACTTTTAAGTTTTTGCTGAGAGATAGCTAATGCGAAGTTTCTTTAGCTGTTTTAGGGGAAGAAGGAAATAGGAGATAGCAGAGGAGAAGCCATAGAACAAACATTGCATGCTCAATACTATGAATACTTGTGCTCTTGAGAGAGGGAGCACCATAACTGAAGAATCCATCAAAATAAGCTACTAGAAAAACACGGCGGGGTGGGTAGTGCTGAATCCAGTACAAGAAGGCCTCTTTTCTTTACAGGTCAAGGAGACTTCTGTGTCCAGTCTAGGGTGGGAGGAAAAAAAAGCAAAGTAGGAGTTGGGGAATTAGTCTGCTGTTTAATAAGGGATTACACTAATTTGAAAGAATATGCATAGAAAAATTTTAGTTTCATTTCAGTTAAAGGAAATCAACCTTTTTGCTCCTGTGTGTAAAGCTGCTAGAAACTGGGGCTGTTTTCTTGTGAATTTTTAAAAAAGGCAAATAACCTTGGACACTGAACATTGTGATTTCTGTCAATGTATTGATTACGTACAATCAAGAAGTTGTTAACAAAACATTGGGCAAAGCAGTTAAAACCACTTTCAGGGCAAACAGAGGTTGCTTTGAAAACTTGCAGCCTGAAGCCCTCTCCTTGAATGTTTCAGTTAATTTTGTTTCAAGTGTTACTTGTTTTTATAGTTCTAGAGTTGCACTGACTTATTAGTAGCTTCTCTTTGTGAAGCATCCAGACACCTTTGCAGCTCCCAATTCCACGTTTCCTGTAACTATTCATTTGCACTACAAATTAGGAAGTCAGTGCTATACAGGATTTTAAAGTTAGCTTTAGCAAATTTTAAACCAGTTGTTATTCCCAAGGGAGCAGTGGGATACATAGTCCTCTGGTTTAAAAACACACACCATTTGAGGTCAGGCCTATCAAGTAAGGATTTCATTGAAAGAATGTCTGAAAAGGTGAGCTTGCAAAGTCACCAAAAACGGAAGTCTTCAAGGTCACAAGATTTTAATGAAACCAAGACTTATATTTGAATGAAAGATAAAAAGAGGGTAAGATTTTTGCCATTTAAGCATTGAGCTTCCACAGAGTTCTTATAGAACATTTTCATCTTCCAGAGAATGTGAATAATTTAAAATCTCCAGTAAGTTGTGCTCTTCATTTTGGCATCTTTGCATAATGTAAGAAGTGTTCTTTTTGAGTTTCCATGAATTGCAAATCATAATTTATAATAGTGATTGCTGTAATAAATTTTCCTCAAGTATTTAATGTCATAATTCCCCTTTGAAAATTAGATAAATGGGGGTGGGGGGTGTTCTTTCTTGATGTTGAAACACATCCTTGCTTAATAGCTTTTGTTTTGTGTTTGGATGCTTTAGTTCTTCACTATTCAGAGATTTTCATCATTTAACAGAAATATATAATCTGTGAGCTTTTTAAAAGGATAACTCATTATTTCCTTTAAGTTGTTTTAGTTTCCAAGCAACAAAATCTTGTGTTTAATGTCAAAATACTGTCCTGAATAATGGTTGAATGTAATAAGTCCAAATGTACTGGGTTTATGTCTCTTTATGTAGTGATAAAATTGACAATCAATAAAGTAATCACTGTTTTGACATAGTCTCCCTAATGAAGTTTATGCTAATCTCAGCTGTTTTCATTTTTTCCACATTATATACATATTTATCAACCAGAAGTTATTCTCTCACATTAAGCAAAACTTTCCTGCATTGTTATATGAAAACTGCTTTTATTGCTTCATAGTTTCTGGCATTGCTTCACTGGAAGATTAAGTATTTTGACCATTGGATTTTAGAAGTCTGGGTATGTCTCAGTTTCTCCCAGTGGTCTTGGTTACAGATCTTGGGTTGACAAAGAACTGTTGAAAAAAGTTTGTTGTTTGGATTGTAAATATAATTTTGGGTTTGTTTTTTTTAAAGTTTACCAAATGAGTGTAACTCAAGATCTAATTGCCTATCCATAAGGTACTAACATACTTATAGTACATTAGAAAAGCTTGGAATATCTTATCTAATTCACAGGAAAGAAAATGTGGAAAACTCAAATTATTCTGTATATTTAATTTTCTGTGTTTGTCACCTGCTTTCTAAAGTGTATAGTGTTTCTGAATTTTAGACATTGATTATACAATAGATATTTTCTTCAGGGGGACTGCAGTTTTTTTATTAATTCTGTATTTATGTATTACCAAGTACACTATTGCAGAGCAGGGCTGCAACAATTGCTGTCCTAATACATCCTAAATTAACTTGGACTATAGTTCTTTCTTGTGCAGCATTTTTCAGGCTTTATTGTTAAAAAATGTAATTTAGCAGAGGGCATTTTTAAAAATAAACAACTCACTTAAAGTTTTAAAGCTTCAAGAATTATGGAGATTTTCTGTTAGACAAGTATTTCAAATTTTGTTTCTTCAAGCATAATTCAGAAACATAGAATTCAGCAATTATTTAGTAACTTATTTTCTATGGTTCACAAATAGAACTATCAGAGCTTATTTTTTCAACATATGAGAGAGTGCATAAACCATGGGTTTTAATAGCTTTTAAGTTCATTAATAATTATACTTTTTAGGAAATGTGTAATATTCGTAAGTTCTACGTACATTTTCAGTTTTTGGATCTATGTACAGAGTACAGTGTTTATTTTGGGAAGGGAGAGAATTCTACTTGCTAATAGTTATATTCTCCTACAACGTGTAATTTACATTAGGCTTTTCTGCTTAGGAAGTGTAGAAAAATATGGCCACAACTTTTCCAATAAAATCTGTTGCTTTTGAAAAACTGTTTTTCTTTGAATTCAAGTTTTTCTTTTGGAACTATAGAAATAATTAAAAAAAAAGCTAAAACAAGAACAAAATACTTTGATTGACTTAAAACATTTTCTGCCATCCATCTCCTGTTCTCAAAAAATTATTTTGCAGGACATATTTAGGATTTTCTGGCTTTGCTCAGGCTTAGAGCAATTATTATTTTTAAATTTTCCAACTGTAGGTTACTGCTTTGTCTGGTCTTGTAAAATGATTACCCAAGGAATTGAACAATTTTTCAGTTTAATATTTGTTGCAACAGAATATAGAAAATGTAATTCTGCATAGCATTAGAACATTTGAGCAAAACTAAAACTGCGAAATATGATTTGTTACATAGTTTGTAGTCAAGTAAACTCTGTAATTAAATAACATTACTTTAAAGGTTTTATTTGAATCTGACTCCTTTTGGATTGCTTGGAACTGTGTAAAGGAATGTAATTTTATTAGTCTGTCCCTTTCCTTACTACAAATATACCTCAGCCATTTTCTTGGGGTAGGTTTTTGGATAATCTATAGGAACAGGTCTCTGGAGATAATTTTATGAGAGAGAACGTGAATAAGATTGAATATTTTAAATATTAGTATTTAAAATTAGGTCTGAGAACCTGTCTAACTCCTTCTATAAATCTTTGAGTTGTATGCGAGACTTGGATAGATGAATCATGTGAAGGCAAATAATTTATACATAAATTATACCCTTATTTATACATCTGGCCTTAAATTTACTAGTTTAGTGATGACTGGCATTTGAAGAGAGTTTCTCCCTTATCTTAAAATTTCTAACCAACGTTACGACTATAGTGATGTTTAATATTTTCTTTTTCTTGCTATTGAATTTTGATTGAATTAACTTCATAGTGGATTTTCAGAGAAAAAGTTAATGCTGAAGCTGCTGCGCTTTTGCTATATGAAAGTTACCATTTCCTTTCAAAGGGTTTCAGAAGAAAACATTTCAACAACTCAAAAGCTCCATCAAAAGAAAAAAAAGAAAAAGCCTGAATAGATTTGTACTCCAAGTCCCAACAATTTATTATTATTATTCTTTATTAATAGAATTTTGCTTCTGTCCACTTTGTGGACAAAGATGTTTGTCTTTCTCTCTCTTTTTAATAAGAAATATCATGCCTAAAGCCCATCAATATTATCCTAGACAGGGAAAAACTAGCTAAAGAATTGAAATGCATTAGGCAAGGTGACTTTAATATTTGATACAGTTTTACTCTGCAAGCATTTTTTGGGGTATTGTAGATTTGCTTCTTATTCCTGTTAAATACACTTTGAAATTTAAATGTCTTCAAAACTTTTTAATTCATTGTTAGCTGTAATAAAGAGCTTTTACATAAATGTTTATTATATTTTCTTATATGGGAAATAAAAAGACTTGTAGCATATTATGGTGGCTTTCTGGCATTTAGTGTTATCTTTAATATCATTTCTCCATTGTGTCAAGCATGCCTAAAATCCTGAATGCTTTGAATTTATTTTTTTAGATTGATTAATTCTAAGTAAATATAAATCAGAGTATACTTTGCATTTACAGGCACTTGCAGACCAATTTGAAGATGCAAATACGTCGGTATCTGAACGCATGAAAATTTTCTACTGTTGTCAGGTGCCTCCACATTGGGCCATACAGGTGTGAAGTAATCCCATCTGAAGCTTTACTTTTAAAAGTCTGTGGTTTTTATTATTTTTGATACTGCATGACTCCAAGGTCAAGAGAGTGTTATATGATCTTGAGTTGTGACACTGTAGAAATAAAGGCATAACCTAACAAGACAGCAATTTTTTTTTTCTGCAAAGAAATCAAGTCCTACAGTCTTTTGTTTTCAGATGTCATGTTCTGTAATGCACAGAAGTAATTGCTTGTAGTGCAATTCTTTTATACCTTCACTTCTCATTCAGTAAGAAATGGACCAAAACTTTCAAGCTTCCAACATATCTCCTGTAAAAATAATCTTGCTACTGTCTTGTTATTTATTACTGTTTTACTTACGCTAGTTAGTTGCGTCTTTCTCATCTTGTAGTGATCACTCGCTTTGGGTTGTTTTCAGGAGGTAAATCATGACCAAAGCAGCCAAATTAGGAGTCAAAAGTACACTGGAGAACTGCTTGAGCTGAGAATGTGTTTATTTTCAGGACAGGCTCCTTTTTATTGTTGCTGGCAGGATTTTTTTTTTTTGAAAACTACGATGTTCATCTTCACTCTTTCTAGAACAGAAATCTAAACATTAGAGTCTTACCTGATGATTTAACAAAGTGATCTGATTTAACAAGCTTAAGAAAACTTTTTGCATCACATAGCTCCATAAGTGTTCATGTTGTTTACTTTTGATGGTGTTTATTCTTTTTTGATCTCTAACCTCAATGCATATTGCTTTAACCAAGCATATCTTCTAGCATTCTCAAATTATTCCACACAACCTTTCAACAGGTACTTGCAATAAAACTAGCAAATGTGGTTTTCATTTCCAGTTGTCAGAGTGGCACTTTTCAATCCAAGCCAATTTTCCAAGCCAAAGATAGAAATACTAAAATAGAGATTTATAATGAAGGATGGCTGCTGTCTTCCAGTCGTAGTAATGAAAGAGGCATAGAGGCATTGCGTATATAGATTTTACCAAATTTGACTCTGAGTAAATATAATAAAACATAAATAAGGTATAGTTCCAGAAACTGGAAAAGGTAGGGTTTTCCCGTAGTAATTAATATCAAGCTACCAAGTAACTACTTTGTTACGGATTTTCACTTTGTTACATATTTATGTTAAAAAACTGTATACAGTTCTTAATTTTTTGGCTACCAGTCGATTCCTATATGGTGACTCCTTGGATTTGTAACATGTACTGAACCCAAGCCTACACTGAACCCATGGAGAGATCCATGATGTCTACAGAGAACTTGAGGGAATCCATTCAGGGAATCCACCAAAAGCACTGGAGAAGTTCACTGTATGGAAGCTCGTAGCATAATTAGGTGTCCTTATACAGAAAGTTCCCATTTGTTTTTGCAAGCAAATAGTGTATGTCACACACAGTAAATAAGTTATCCCTTCTTCAAAGATGAAAACCTATACACAATTTTAATCTCCTCTTAAAAAAATAAATAAAAGACCAAAGTAAACTTTTCAAAGTCATGAAAACATACCTTGTTTGTATTAAAAAGATTACTCATTTATTTTCATAAGTACGCTGAAATAATAGCTGAATTTGAAATAACAAAGAGGCTGACTTATCTGTGAGGAAAACTCAACTAGGCAGTTGAACTCAAATCCAATATCGATGTGACTAAAAACTAACACCCTTTGGCAGTGGCTGTTTGGGACAGTGATTTCTCATGAGTACCTAACAAAATTGCATCAGAGCCTTTCTCTGCATCTGTGTTTGCACATGTACAGATTACTATGGCAAAGCATTGTGAGAAGAGGCTTTAATGCCCTCCTTTAGCCTCTCTTTCCTACTCCTAGCATTATCCACGTCCTGCTGCAGCTGCTCTCCAATCACATGGGCCATGTACCTCTTTTAAGGGCTGGAAGTTCAGCTCTGTCAATTCTTCCTTGCCATGTCTGTTTCCATTTTTGCATTATATTATTAACTAGTTGAAAGTAATTAAGCTCCTGACATGAACAAAAGTCAAATCAAAACAATTATTGTTCTGTTGGTGGGCTTTTATGAGATATATACATTGTTTGAGGCTCCAGCGTGAAGTTTCAAGACAATTCCTTATTCTCTGTGTGCTTCTTGTTGATGTCAGAAATGCTTCTAACATCTTTTAAAAATGCAAATTGTATTTACTTACCTATTTTCAGTTAACTGCAATTTCTTGTCTTCCCAGCGTCAGCTTGCAAGCTTGCTCTTTGAGCTGGGATGCACCAGCTCTGCCTTACAGATATTTGAGGAGCTGGAAATGTGGGAAGATGCAGTGATCTGCTATGAAAGAGCAGGACAGCATGGGAAGGTAAGAAAAATGTTTTTTACAACGGAGATCCTGTCTTGAAATAGGATCTGAAGTATGAAAGACTGTCTGGCTTGAGCTGTAAATTCACTAATGACACTTCTACAGACGTATCATGAGGAAAGTCTGGGAAAAATGGACACATGACATATGAGTCTATCATAACCTGTGAATGCTAAAAAAAAAAGATTTAGGGTAATGACCACATGAAATAGAAGTTGGTTAATGAGAAATAACTTGGGAAGCAAGACGATTGTGATAGTCATTCTTGAAAATATTCAAAGAAAATTAACAACTATGGGTGCACAGCAAGGTGTAATGTGGGCATTTCAAGAAGACTGTAGCAGTCATTCATGATGGGGTCTTGGAGCTTTGTCTGGAGGGGATATTAGTTTTCTTTCCCACTTGATTTCAACCTATTAACTGTAGTTACAGAATCAGATAAGTGGTGTAAGATTAAAAGGCTTTACTTTGTTAAGTCTATGTTCATATTTTCCTGAACTTCTCCCATGATTTCTTTAACGCTGCTGCAGCTACATGTGATCAGCTCCAGAGAAAGGCAATTTAAAGCCATCAGCTAACTCTAAGTATCAGTGACAGAATTATTTGAAAATTCTGCTAGCAGGCCGTAGCAGCCCTGCTATTGTTGATTATTTGGTTAATAGTAAGAGCAACGGTAGGAAGATTTTAGAAAATGATACCTGGAAGCAATGCCTACTTGTGTGTAACTTCAGCCATGTTTTCTGTCTGCTGCAATCTCTCACACATAAAGACAATAACAGGAATTTATGCTGTCAGGCATTGCTTTCAGAATTTATATAGTTTTCAGAAATATTCACTTTCAGATAAAAATGGGGTTTCTTTTCTTCCCAATTCTCTTCCTCTGTTTGGTATATGATAGCATTAAATATATGAATGTATGCGTGCCTTTACAAAGACAAAATTACAAAGACTATGCTTACATTAATTTAAGGTTACAGAATAAAGAGTTATAACTTCAATTAATAGAAAAAATGCAGAATTTCTCATAGCTGCGTTTTTTTTCTAATTATTGTGCACCAATGCCGAGGTTTTGGTCATTTAAAACCGGCAGATAAGTTTTGCTGGCAAATTCTGTGTCACATTATGCATGCCTCAGGGATAGTATGCAAATACCCCAATCTTTTCAGTACAGCGGAGAAGTAGAGGTCAGTATTTTCCATTTCCTGGAAATGCATTCTGTCCTACTTATATTCACAAACTGCCCTTAGGGAGTTACGAAAATGGCACTTGGAGAATAGGACAGGATATCTGACACAGGAAGCTGCTCAGAAATGCTTTCAGAATGAGAGTTTATGCTGTGCTTTGAAAAACAGAAAATGCTGTATAAGTAGTAAGTAACAGTAGTGCTGGGAAAAAAGCTAGATTCAGATCAGAAAAGCCAGAAAATTAGAAACATTTAGCTGTACGCCAAGGGGAGTGACTATTTGTGCTTCTTACCAAAAAGCTTTAAGTGTGTGAACTGTCTGTATTTGTCAAAGATGTTTTTATGTTTTTACATATGGTAGTTATTCTTTTAGAAGTGCACGAGAATCTACTAGAGCAATGTGTTGTTCAGTGGATATTCATGTCATTAAAGAACTTTGCATATATGTGACCCAAAGTAACAAACTCTATTAAATAAACTTCTGCAAGTTTTTCACTCGCAAATGCTTTTATATAGAAGACCTGAATTTAAATACTGAAAAATCTAGTAAAACAGCCAGATATCAGCAATATAAATGCATTTGATGAGTACTTATGCATCAAAGGAATATGTTCCGTCCTCCTACTTTTGAATTATGCACTGACAAAGAAATAGTACATGTATATAAGGCTATGTGCAGTTCCACATTATGCACTTGGGAAATACTCAGTTATAACAGGGTCACATAGCAGTACAGATTTTGCGGAGTAACATTTAGCAAACTTTTTTTGTGGATCTTTTATTGTTGCTAGATAGGGCTGTATACTCGTTTCATAATCTGAACGTGGTATCATAACAAGAGAAGAGTAACAGAGTGCCAAGTGATGAGCAAAACAGGGCACAGAACAACAACAAAAAAGTATTATAAAATCCGAATGCACAGTATGTCGATAGTTGCTGTCTTTTACTTTGCTGTCTTCTCATTCCAGTCTTTTGCTCATATTCCTTTAACAGACTCGTTGCAAAAGCAGACTTTAGTCCCCATTTGTGTAGTGAGAACCGGTATTGAAAGTGTCCTCCTCCTTTCTTTTAACTGTGAGGAGGACCCAGAGATTTCGAGAGTATTATTTACATCAGACAACTTTTTTTTTTGTTAAGGTCTACAAGGCCTTCTTCAACCTCACTCAAATGGATAATACACTAAAAATGGTTATATTTCTCTGCTTAAAAAAAAGGAAGGATAAACCGCAGATGTGAATTTTCAGTTCTTCCAGTTGAAGTCAGTCCTTTCTCGCTTGCAAGAGCTCTAGAGCATGGTAGCTGCTGACCTTTGATAAATTCATGAGATCTACCTTTTAGCCAGGTATTCTGTCTTACAACCAAGTTGTCAACCCGCTCCGTGTTCCATCATCTCCTCAGAGTAAACAGCATGGTACACATGGGTATGTTGGTCTAAAACACATTGGTTTTAGACCAGCATACCCAGCAATCCACATTCTACAGAGTTATATTTTTTTGTCATGACATGGCACAGGTATCTCTAAAACATTTGAGCGAGGAAACACAATTATGATAAGATCTCAGAAGCTCCCATTTAAATTCAGGAAATGCTTCCCAGATGCAAGGTCAAGTAGTACTATACTGATTAGTGCATGAGATCGTTCAAGAACTTGATTGATTTCCAGTACGTATCATAAGAGACCTAGAAGCCAGGTAAGCACTCCTATGTGTAGCCACAAAAGTGAGGAAGAGGAGTAAATGCTTTGCCAAGGTCACGCATGAAGTTACAGGGAAAGAAAAAATGAAAACTGAAGAGCTCTCCTTTTTCTCTCACTACCTCGTTCCACACTCATCTGTTCTGCTGCTTCATGCAACTTCTCTGGTAGCCTAGCAAATAACAGGCAAAGAGAGAAGATTAAAGCATTTTAGGAAATATTTTGAACTAGCAAGGCGAGGAATTGTCAAATAATAGAACTGGTAGATGTGTGAGGACTGAGGCTAATAGGGCCTTTTAGGAAACAAATAAATAAAAGCATGGGCACATGTGGGTGGGTCGGCAAGTGGAATTTTAGGGTTGGGAAGCCAAATGCAGGATGAATCTTGAACTTGGTGTCCAGAAGTCTCTGTAGTGAATAATAAAAAGACACCACCTTTTATTTTAAACAAACCCCTTTTACTTGTTGTGGATTTTTGTAAAGCATTGCCTGTTTAATTCCCGTACCAACTGTAGTAGCCCAGAAAGCTGATACCAGCCTAAGTCTTTCTCGTATTTAGATCAACTGGCTTTTGAACTGAGTATTGAATGCCATCCATTCTGGTGCAGACCATTCTGTGAAAATCAGTGTTGTTATAATTAAATCTGTTTCAATCAGCAAGGGTTATACAGCTTCATTTTTTTCTTTTTAGGTAACTTTTGATTGATAATTCTATTATCAAAGCTTATTTAATTTAGATATATTTTTTAGTTATAAAGCATGTGAGTTAATCATTAATATCTGTTTAATGAGTAAGAATAAACCTCTAGTGGATGTATTTCTTTTATATACGTTGCCTGAGCTGCATGAAAAATGTTTCTTGATAATATTTTTTGTTAAGAGGAAGATTTTCTTTTTGCAGAAGCAGGCTTCTTATCAAAGATTAAATATGCATTTTTGAAAATAGTTTACTATGAAGTTAGGAGACAGGAATATTTTTCTTCACGAAAACATAGGCAAAATTAGAAATCCTGTTTTAAAACGTTATCTGGTTTTGTAGAAGACAAATGACAAATGCTATGAGAATACCATTATTTTTTTTAAGATCCCCCTTGTATTAGCGCTTAAAGATTTAAGTAATAAAAAGGTTTGTGACATGCCAGAAATGTGATCAGATAGCTAATCAGATGAAGAAAAATTCAGACTTATTTAATTCTCTGTTTTATCTGTGTGTTGAAATATTTGTCGTGGCAATGAATTCTTGTAAGGTTAGACCAGAACATGATGTTTTTATGCTCTTAAATGTGAGATGCAATTAGTGAATGGTTGGCTTTCTAGTCTAGTGAACGATTAGTACTAAACACTGCCACAGAAAAGCAATCTGAACATGGGAGTGCCCTGCAGAGGAACAGGTAAAGAAGCAGCAGGCAATGCACTTTTCACCTCGTAGCTGCTGTTCATACAGCAACACTTCAGTCTTTTTTCTTTATCTGAAGGGAAAAAAAAAAACACCTTACCTTTTGATGCCTTTTGATGTGATTATTGCAACAAAAAAAGCACCCAGTTCTCTCTGCTCTAGAAAAAAAATCATCTTAAAGATCTATTATTAATGTGTGCTCCTTTAGTCTTGTCATAGCAACTAATGGAGGCAGGGAAGAGGAAGTAAACTGCCCTTTAACCAAACCCTCTGCAAGTGCAGTCTTCTTGCTAGATGGTTTTCTAGTGCTTTGACTAGGCTAATTCTAGATTTTAAGTAATAGTTTCTTTGGCTTTCTTTGGAGACCTGTTTTATACACACTTAAAAACAATTGCCATTAAGTTATTTTCCTAATATTCTGCTGCTAATTTTCGTCTTAATGGGATTCCATTTTTGCTAGTTTAAGATCCCTTTAGAAATCTAAACAGTACATCCCTTTTTCACATTTGTGCATTTCAAATATTTGTAGAATTTTACTGCTACTTTATTTAACAAAAATGCTAGTAAGAATTAAGTGTTAAAATTACAATACATTAAATATTTCAAAACAAAGTAAAACAAAGTAATTCTTCTAAAGATGATTTTCAGACAGGACCAGTGAATTTTACTGATTGGAGGAAGAGGCGTAAGTGACTGGTTCTCTAGAGAACATCTGAAGGGCAAAGAAAATACTTCTTATAGAAACAAGAAAAGCAGTAATAATTTAAATGCAGAGATGAAGTCAGCTTTCCTTTTCAATAAGGATAGAAGAATGGCTACTATTATAATGTCAAACTTCAGTTCTGTGGCAGGCTGCATTGAATCTTTCTTGGTTCAGATACTTCAAACAGATCTTACCTAATCGAAAAATTATAGCAAGCTGAATTTTGTCTGTTACATTTTTGCGGCAGGGGACTGAGGTAAGAGGTCGGTCTGAACAACAGGTCATCTTTCCAGTGTATTTATCTTTTCCAAAAGCCACAGAAAACACACTATCTCTTGTTTAAAAGAGAAACAATAATTTTATTGTTAGAACAAGATAGTGACCCTGAGATAAAGAGCTTTTGAAAGTTGATTACGGCTCAGAAAACATACCTGGGAGCACCAGCTTGTGTCTTCTTTTCCATAATGCTGTGTATATTCTGAGTACATTTTATCTCAAACATTTAGAAAAATTTATAACTTGTGCATTTTATGTAAAAGACTCGCATTTCCAAAAACAATGGTATGAAAGTGGATGTGTCTTCAGACATAACAGAATGGAAATAACTGTTTTCAGAAAAGAACAATTAGAGAAAAAGGAATGACAGTCATTGCAAGAGTACTTATTAGGATTTTCAAAAAACATGAATTATAAACTATTAGGATTGCACTTACCTTAATGGTGCTGATGCTGCATTGCTGTGAGGTAGATGTAGGTGTGATGTCCAGGACTGATTATTTTTTCTTACAACCTAAGAAATAAAATGAGGAGCAAGCTGCTTCTTGTTTTAATGGGTAGGTTTACCCTTGGTGCATTAAACCAAAACCCACCATATTATGTTGATGCTGAAGCGTGCATTTTTAAGAAATGTTTGGAACCAGATTCTCTCTAGACTTTATCTTTGATGCTGTGTTGGATCTAAATACTGTTTCCTTACTATCCTTACTTCTTAGTCTTCAACTGATGATTGCTAGGTTCTGAAGAGGTATTTGTTCTGGTCAGTGATTAACTGAAAATAAATTGTCTTATTATGTATTGATTTCTCTTTGTTCTTTAACAGGCGGAAGAAATACTCAGGCGGGAGCTAGAGAAAAAGGAAACACCTGGATTATATTGTTTGCTTGGTGATGTTCTTAAAGACCACCAGTACTATGACAAGGCCTGGGAGCTCTCCAGGCACCGCAGCGCCCGTGCCCAACGCTCCAAAGGCCTCCTCCATCTCCGCAACCGGGAATTCAGGGAATGTGTGGAGTGCTTTGAACGTTCAGTGCAGATCAACCCTATGCAGGTTGGGAAATGAGACACATATGGCTTTGTTTTAGTTGGTGTGTTCAGTTTTGAATGGTTTCACCCTTTTTTAAAAGGCAATTCTGTGCAAAATTGTCAAAGTAACAGGTTCTTACTCTTCTTAGCAACTTTTTCACCGGGTACTTGGAAGCCTGGCTAAAAATGGTAGCGTGCTGAAATTTCACTGAATTTCACTGAATTTTCAGAGTTGGAAGGGACCATAGAGATCATCTAGTCCAACTTCCCTGCTGAAGCAGGAATGAAATTAAAACATCCCTTTTCATTCAGGCCCTTGCATGCAGCTGACTCTTTACCTGTACAGCTCTTCTACTTCAAAGAGATCAAGCCAATGAAAATTAATAATTATCATCAACTAATTTGTGAACAAGTGTCAAGCAAAATAATCATAAGAAGAATACTGTACAGATTTTAATGAAATAATTATTTTGCCATGTCTTTTGGCTTTGAATTATGAACTCTGATCTTTGTATTTCACAGGAGTCTTTTTCAGGTGTTCTAGTCTGTCCTGTTCTGGAGTCACTGAGAAGCATTGTGTTACACTTGTGTTGACAGTAGCTTTTATTACAATAATGCATCAAAACCAAAACCACAGTTAAAAGAGTTCTTTTGTTGAAGCTGAGTATTTTGACAGAATCTTTGCAAGCTGTTCTCCAGACCATTTTTGTAATCTTGTTTCAGTTTCTCAGCTACTGTATCCCATCCCAATAAGGTCCACCCTGTGGAAAGGTCTTGAGAATTTAAAACAGCTTTTGGGGTGTTTATGTGTATAAATTGAGCCATTTTAAGGTCCATGTGAAAATAGGATATTCCTTCTTGCCCTCCAAAGAATACCACCAAAGCTGCTGGTTTGAGTTCCACAAAACTAGCTGGACTTCTGCTGTAGAAAATTTTTAAAGACCTCTGTCGTGGTTTTGACCGAATTGACCAACCAGAATGACAGATGGCCCCTCCCTCCCCTCCCCCTAAGGAAAAGAGAGGAGAGGAAGAGGGAAAAAGAAAAAAAACTTACAAGTTTAGAAAAACTAAACTACTTTAATGAAAATATAAATAAATAATGAAATAATAATAATAATAAGGAAAAGAAAAAAAAA
>JAOXNO010000024.1:35042935-35057513 GCA_028565335.1 Limnodromus scolopaceus | reverse complement strand
TTGCCCAGAGCTAGAGCATGTTACTCAGGACTGCATCCAGGCGGGTCTTGAAAATCTCCAAAGAAGGGGACTCCACAGCCTCTCTGGGCTTTTTAATCAATGCTTTTTGATTTTTTTAGTGTATGTTACAACTGCACCATGAGTAAGATTGTTTTCTCATGATTCCAGTTAAAAATTCAGGAAAGAAAATTTTGACATAGATGGCACAATTATAATGTATTTTTGACAAACTGTAATTATGAGAGCTGACATAGAAAATGCCTAGTTCAGACTCTAGAAGGGCACTGTGGAGTCATCTGATAGAAAGTAATTGGCAAGACAGATTAAGGAATTATCAGTATTGTAAATTATGAACAGTAACTTTTACATTGCACTTTTTTCTAAACCTGATTTTTTAAATAAGCATTTTTTTAGTTGATACAGTGCTAGATTATTTTAATATAGAAATCTTCTATATTAAATCTTTAATATAGAATCTTCTTTTCTATTATTTTTTATTATTGATTAGAATCAAAGCATTTCGAACCCTCCAAGAAGCTCTCAAGTGCAACTATGAGCACTGGCAAATATGGGAAAACTATCTTCTCACCAGTACAGATGTTGGAGAGTTTTCAGAAGCAATTAAAGCTTATCACCGGCTCATGGACTTAAGAGAAAAGTACAAGGATACACAGGTGGGGAAGTTTTTGTGTTAAGTCATCCTATACATTCATTAATTTTTCTTCTGAGACAGAGAGAGATTTCTGCTGATAATGGTATCAGTATTGATAGTACACATACCAGTGAAATTATGTAGGCAAGCCATTTAATTTTTGCAATCTGGACTGTAAGACTGAGTATTTAAAGTAAAAATGGACAAAAAGGAAAACTTCTGCATCCAGATTACCTCAGACATTGTGGAAGGAGAAATATGAGCCTTGCAGTATTAAGGTCTGTTCTTAAATAAAACACAACACATAACCCTATCTTTCTATATTGTTCCTGCCTATCTTAGTATCAATAAGAATATAAATTATTTAGTTTAAAGAAAAGTAGGTTTTTCACATGCATTTGAAAATTCCACAAATGAGCATACAAAGTGAATTACGTTTCATAGATTGAATGCATTACAGTTAGAACATTGATTCTTAACAATCAGAACCAACTAAAATAAATGAGGTATTTTGGTCATCTTCCACTGTAGTTCAGTTACCTTCTGTGTTTGTAAATGTACGCTTTGGATAAAATCCAGAGAGCCTACTTCAGTAGCTTCAGATGTTGCCTTGCGTAAAACCAGGTCCTCACCCAAGCAATGTTCTGTATACTCAGTGAAAATAGCAAGGTGAATCTGAAAGGCAAGCCAAGGAATCCCTTAAGCAGAGTAGTGAAACAGCTTCAAAAACCTTTGCAAAATTAATGGATCTGGTTGAACAGTTTATGAACTCTAAGGGAGTTAACGTGTCGTACCAGGGTAAAGGGACCCGGATGCTGCTCGTCACTGATCCCAGGAGTATGTTTCTTTTCTTGTCCCATAAAATGATTAGAAGTACCTTTTCTGCATCTTGGGAATTTGAGTCCAGTGATGAGGAGAGAGAACAGATAGAATAGTTATGGTTGTGCAAACATCTCATTTGTTCACGGGGGGCAGGGATGTTAAAAACTTTTTTCAGTTTACTTTTTAATAACAAATTTTATATGACTATAATACTACTATAAAGCCAACCATCCACAGGATAACATCTGTATGAATAAAATCTTTTGGGTTTTATATGGCTGAGCATTAAAGGGTCTCAAACTCTCTATGCACTAACAAGTATCTATGGAAAATAGTCTATGGTAAAGATTAGTGAGTTTGGCAGGTACAGTATTGTGGTACTGGTGGGGCTTGTGTGGTTATTCATGGAACATCTTATAGATGGTTGGCTTTTTTAATGAATTTTTTTCTCAATTGTTAATTTAAATAACATTTTTAGGGGTAAGCTACTGTATTTTTTAGTCAGATAGACAGCTGGCCAGGAATAGAACTTTCTACATGTATTTGTCCATTTTAGATATTTTGAGATTATACACACTCCAGTTAATGTGTTTTGTCAAATTTTATGTAGGATATTTTATAAAACTATTTTAGGATATTGCTTGCACTACATTTCTGTTTTTGTTGTATAACTTTTTTTATCTTGTTCTCATATAACTATTATCAGTTTTACAGAAATGCATATATGCTATGTATCCTAAGTTTTGTTTGGGTTTTTTTTTGGCATCCTAATTTTAACTTTGGCTTCTGATATGTAAAGCACTTTATAGGTTTCATCATAATTTCTAATACAGTTTCCTCAATTAGAAGGATTTTACTAGTTGGCCAAGAAAAACCTCAGAGCCTGATTAAAGAATTTCAGAAAGGCTTTAGTCAATAATCTTAGAAGGAAGAGAAGAGTATTCCCATAGCAAAACAAAAAAAAGACACGTAAAACTAAAAGCTTCTGTTGTTTACAAAGCTCGCCATTAATTTCTGTGCCTCTCCCATTTGCCAGCTGGCTTCTTTTAAATAGAGATGCTCTATAACCCTCTTGTGCAATTGTATTTTAACAAAGTCAAGTCGTGAACATGAGTAAATGGAAGCATGCACCTCTGTTCCATGCAACATAGTATGGCCTTCTCTCAGGTTCCAGTTAGCATTTGTAGTCATCATAGATTTTAATTTATAAACTACTAAGTTAGATGATATAGTAGTGAGAAAGAAGGTAGGAATTTGAAAATCTGGAAATATAAGTATGCCCAGGACTGGAAGAAACAAGTCAAGTCATTGATTTGTGTCAAGACAGTTCTTTGTGAAAACAGAAAGTCAATCACTAATCACTTTTAGCATAGTCACTGCTGCACAATACCCCTTGTGAGATTGAATGCATCAATTAAGAGTGTGCAATAGAATATACAACTTGAAATGTCCCTGGTTTGTGTAGTTACATCAGATTCTTTTATTTCAGCATATTATGAAGTCGTATTTGTAAATCACCGATTTCTTCTAGTAACAGCAAGGCAGTCATGTCTCCATCTGTGATTTCTGTTAGGCCATTGCTGTCTTTTTGTGCCAGACTTCCGAGTATGGAATGTAGCTTTGGGAAATTTTACTTCTAAGCTATTCTAGTTATTTAACGATGTCATCCTTGTGGCAAAAGTTCTGAGATCAGGATATCATGAGGCTTGAAGATATGCATCTACAGATTCTGCAGACAGAATTGAACAAGGAAGAGCTGAAGGCCTCTTTAAAAATGAGAAACAATGCAATAAAAGTTTACAGCAAAGGACATACTTTCAAAAGTCTCAGTTTTCTAGTATTCCCCTTAAATGTTATAAGCATGCTTTCTTACCTTCCTTCCTTCCTGGTCCTTAAAATTCTTCAAATTTCCGTATTCCTTTTAATGTTCATTAACCTACTGAGAAATACACCTTGAAAACTTTCAATATAGATGTTATGTAATAAAAGATAAAGGCTCACTGAATTATCTGTTATTTCAGAGAGTAGATCAGTCAATAAAAAGGACTTGAGGATAAAGCCTTACCTGTTGTAATCATCAAGTTAGTCTCTGAATTACTACTCTGAGGTGGTAATTGTACCTGAAGGATTTCTGCAACTGCTAATCACGCTACTTTGCACCACATGCATGTTTGTGGAGGCAAGTAGTCTTTTTTACTTGGAAAGTTGCAGTTCTGTTACTAACAAAGTTATTTTGTGGGTGGAAAAGCTGTTCTACATTGCTTTCAGAAACCAGATCTTTATCCTGTGCTGTCAAAGAATTTGAATTCTGAGGTATGGACAAATGCTTCCTCTCTGCAATTCTGTGTTCTTGAAAATCTAGCTTTTTCTGTTACCCTTTCCATCAAATATCACCCTGGTTTCAGCAGTTCGTATTGCTGGACTGTTTCTAATAAAAGGCTGCAAGAGAATGTTCTAAGGGGATTTTGAGGACCACGGGTGGGAATGAATAACTTCTGGAGCTCTGTTTCTTTTAAGTAGCTCGCTAATGAGAATTGTCTTTATAATAAAACTTTAATTTGGGAGGGGCATAGGGAGAGTTCAGAGACTGAAGATTTGTCATTTTGGATCTGGTATCTGAGGGTTCTCTTCTTGCTTGAGCACTGTCAAGTTTGATTAGTATTAGTGAAGCTTCTAAAAATGGTTTGACCAAGTGAATTTTTAAATGAAAGGAGCTGTTTGTAGAACAGTTGTAGAATGAGATTAGGTGATAGCAATCACAGCATTTAAAAATGATTTGGTTTGTTTCTAAGGTTTTTCCAGTGTTGTCCAATGGTGGTTTATTGTTCAGTTTTTGCAAACACAGATAATTCACAGAAGCAAAGGAGAAGGAGGAATGCAGACAGTACGATGTCCTACTAAACACAAACTCTCTGCACAGCGGTCATATGGAGCCAGTTGATTAAAAAAGGCCTTAAAAAAAAAAAGACAAAGAATAGCTCTACTGCTTGTGTGGGATCCTGGGCAACAGAGCATTGCTTTAGTATAGTATGTATGGCAGTTTAAAATCTCTCAAAGATATAAATTAAAATTTAACACTTAAGAGAACCATCTAAAATGGAAAAATCTGTTACACTGCTAATACTTTTTGATGATTAGCACAATTCACTTGCAATATGAAATAGTTTTATTTAACAACTGGGCACAGCCAAGTAGCGTTAATGATTCATTACTGTTTAATGGACCCTTTAATCCGGTCTTTCACACTAGTTTTATTTTAACTGCTGTAGTGCTAATGCTTACATGATGAATTACAAAAAAGTGGATAGATTATTATGATGAAAGTGTAAGCAAAGCCTGAACTCTATGGGAATATGGGTAATTTTTCAGTTACTAAATCCTACTGACTGAGGAAACTGTTGGTTTTTTTCATATGCAAGCAAAGTATCATTGGCTTTAAAACTCTTGATAACTATACATAATCTTCATGTCAACTAAATTTTTGGACTTTGAATTGCAATTTTGTTAAACTGAGAAATTTATTGTGAAGTCATACATACATGTATGAATCCTCAGGACCACTTCTTGTTCCTTTTCAAAAGAGAACTTAGTTTTACCTTTCTTGTTACACCTCTTTTATATTTTTATTACAAAGCTGTAGTAATGGAAATATCTATACTTGCTGGTATTTTTCTAGCTAATCATTATAGAAGACCTAGATCGTTTAATGCTGGGTTTTAGTCCCTTAGATTCCAAATCATGAATGCAATATGCATTTCAAAACTTTTTGATTACTAATAGTTGATCATATTTTCTATTATCTAAAGTGAAAATCTGCGCTCTTTGACGAAAAATAAAAGAAAGGCCAGTTTGTCATTTTTTAGAGGCTATGCTGTTACGGCCTGGGGAGGAGGAGAGGGGAGCTGTTTAGCTGATGTTCAGATTCTATTATGATTTTGTGTTTATTCTGAAAAGATACCAGGGAGATGTATGATTTTTTTTTTTCACTTTTTCTATTTCAGATATTTATTTCATAACATCACCAGCCATTTTGATTAATTTGGGGGCTTTTGCCAAAGATTTCCTATGTCTGATAAGACTCGGTAATTAATTCTTGGGATGCATGTCAATTGAGTCATTCTATAGAAGCAAAGTTGCTTTAGGAAAATCTCATATCGCAAATACTAAACGGCATATGTTTTTATTTTAACTGTAATATATTTTGATTCTGTCATAATTTTTGCCTTACTTTCTGCCAGTGAACTACATGTTGGTTTGTGAGGATGCATCTCTGTCCTACTTTTACTAGAGTATTATTTACTGTCTTGATACTAATATGTCTATTAATATGATTTCATTGTAAGTATTAATATCACATGGACAAAAATGTTGAAGCATTAAAGTTGCCAAACGACGGCCTCACAAGTTAGGAAGTACCAGAATGAAGGTGTATACCCTTTACTGTCCTTGAATCTTGAATGCAAGCGAACTCTCGTAAAGACTTCCATTATTTCTTCCCCAGACTGTATGTCCCATGCACTACACAGAACAGGTAGTTCTCACTTAATAGGCCACAGCTTTTGGGGGTTTTATTTTCTTCTAATTCACCATATGATGCCATTTCTTGGTTTACATTTGCCGTTTCTCATTTTATTGAGAACTGAGGCACAGCAAAACTGCAGTCTAATTTTCAGCATCTAGTTTGGGTCACAAAGGCTCGTGTTTTTTTTCTGGGACACTTGGTATTGTATAGCATTTCATACATGCAAATGCCAGCTCCCATTGAGTTCACCAGCATGTGCCCAACATTTCTGCAGGTCAGATCCCACATTTTCAAGCCAGTGACTCAGAAAGTACAGCCATTAAATGAATACTTGTAAAAAGTTTGATTGAACTGACTTGACTAGTAATACACCTGAAGTGCATTAAACAGTTTCCCAACGTAGCATTCAGTGGCCCTCCAGTTCCATCTCATCCACTCTACATCTTCCAGTTTCTGCAGGTAGTTAAATACAGGTCCTGTAAACAATGCTGTCTCCTGTTACCTGAATTACTGTCAGCCTGTTTACTGATCTTTTTATAACAATAGCATAAGGTGAAAATATCTTTAGGATACTGTCACAATTTCCATACCGTTCTCTTTCACAGTAGCCTGTCCCAGTAACCCAAATTGCTGTCTTAGCTCTTTGGCATCTTTATCTTCACCAACCATAGAATCTTACAGATGAGGTTTAAATTAGTTTAATTACTTCCTTAATAGTGTGTTTTCTAGCAAATTCTATAGTTGTTCTGTGGTATTATATTTCTATTTTACTGAATCATTAATAGAGACTGTAAGTTATAGATACCATATGGATGTTGATTTGAGCTGAAGTAAAACTTCTTGCCTGCTGCTTTTTTAAGGTGCTGGCTATTCTGGTCAGAGCGGTTGTGGATGGTATGGCAGATCGCACTGGAGAGGTAGCCAGTGGATTGAAGGGGAAATTGCAAGAGCTCTTGGGCAGAGTAACTTCACGAGTGACAAACGATGGGGAGATCTGGAGACTTTACGCACAACTTTATGGAAATGGACAGAATGATAGCGGTGAAGATATAGAAAAGGTAAGTGTGTTGTGAGGTATACATTTCTATGGATACACAGTTCTGATACAAACCTTCTGTTCTTTAACTATAGTGCTATAGTAAGATATGCTATTGTTACAGATGTGTTTCTGTAAGCTTATTTTGTGCTTTTGACGTTCCTACAGCACACATTTTATTATCTAACAGGAGCGAGATGTTGTACATGACTTTTTGTGGATTTTTTAAAAAAATCTCTTTTATCAGTATTTCATTTCAAAACATTCTATTGTAGCATATGTGCATTGTCTTGGCTTTATATTCTGAAACTTTTCTTGGCAGCAGTTTAATGGCTATAGTTTAATGGTAGTGGTGTTTTGTTTTTTTAAATTGAAATCTTTGATTCTGACGACCGGATATTGCAGCATCTGGAAAAAAGTGGATCATAATAGTATGATCCAGTGGCATCATAAGCCATCTATATTTTTCTTTGCAATCACTAAGAGAAAATGCATTTAAGATACCACAATTAGAGTTCCCAGACTAAATGCACTTTGTCCGTACTTAACTTAAAATGGAATTAAAAAATGCTATTTAATTCTTCCATCTCTTGTTCCTGTCACTTCCCAGGTAATCAAGTTGATTGCATTTCCAAAATAACCACTCTGCGCTGCGAGAAGTTTTTACTTTGTTGTGTGCTGAAGTGTGCTTTGCATTTGGTATTGACTTTCCAAAATTCAAATATCGTTGCACACTCCAAAAATATTTATGTTTTATCACATCTTCACTGAAGCTGAAAATACACAAGGTCAGCATTCAGTATGTGTTTCCTAACAGGAGTATGCCTTTGGCCTGGGCAAAAATGTCAGTCTGGAGGATTGCTTGTCACTTGGTGTCAAGCGTATTATGCAGATGGTTGAGCCTACAAATTGTATGCCTGTGGGGTTAAGCTTATAATTATTTGGGCCTTGCTCACTGTCTTCCTCTTTATGCTTTGCCCTGTTCAAAATGCCTTGTTTGTTCATTGCTGGTGTCCATTATACCTTAAATTTCTCCCTTTTTTCCTTCCCTGTTTTTCTTTACAGCTGAACAATAAAAGGGATTTGGCCTATTTAGAATTCAGAAATACAGACACTGCAATTTCCTGTAATATATCCTCAAATTCTTACTCAGACATGCAAAGTAGCAGAGGCCCTGTCTATACTATTAATGTAAACATTTCAGAATCTGGTTACATCACAGGTTTTTTACTAACCCAGTTAAAAACGTGGTTTCAATTTGGAGAGTAGACAGGACTTTAACTACATTTCCTAATCAGGCTGGTTATGGAACACGCTTAGGGTCTGGCTTGCCCTGCAAAGTGGAATGATGTTTATAAGTACTTAAGGTATGCTTATGTATATATCCAAGTATCCTGGTATGATGGTACCATAGATATAGATCATGAAAGAGCAAAATTGCCTACAGCCACAATATATATTAATTTACAGTGTAAAAATTAATTTACAATACACTAGATAATCAGTGGTAGCTTTACTGATATCATACTATAAAGTAAAAATGTTAAAAACAGTATTTATTGGATTCACTGCCACAAGTACCATGATGTGTCGGTCAGATATTGAATGAAGTATCTGTAGAAAAATTCCATATGTATCATTGCAGTTTTCCACCCACATTTATTATGCAAAAGGTCAATGAATTCTGAAAAGGCATTATTTACTACATTGTGGCATCATAGGACAGAGAGATTGGAACAGATCTATCATAGTGTCATGTACCTCCTTACAAAGGAAGGGCTGGATCTTTGTTCCATAATGTAATGCCTTATTTAGTGCAGATTTAATTATATTTAACCAATTTTGTTCCTAACATTGCATTTGAAAGAATGACCTTGTATATCTGGCTGTTGTAAAGAGTGTGTTGGTGGTTGGTTTTTTTTTCACCTTTCTGCTTCTGATGCCCTCTCTGATGCCATGAATCACTAGAGTCTACAGTTACAATTCACAACAGTGCTTTGTAAATTGAATCAAAGTCAGACAGGGTTTACGAGTTAGGAGGGTAAACCTATCCAAGTGTTGGGCTTGAGCTTTTTTTTGTCTTTAGCTTAGCATATATTTACTCTTATACTTTTATGTGTCTAACCTGCTACCTCGTTCAGTACTTCATTCTTTGCTGAACAGTCCAGTCCTTCCCTTTCCCACCGAGGGATCTTTCCAGCATTCAAGTTTCCTGCTGATTCATACCCAGGCTATGAAACCCTTCTGTTCCTTGAACTTTACTGAGCTCATAACTGTTTCCTTCCAGGATAAATCCAGGTTCCAGAAGTGCAAACAAACAGCCCACAAAACTTACAATTCTTTCCCTCCCCGACATCTGTCAGCAAAACCCCCCTAATTTGCTGCTCCAACTCAGACACGTGCAGACTGAAATCAGACCTCTGTAAAAACTGTTGTTCTTTCTCTTGGAAGTTCTTGTGTCTGCTGGCCAGAACTACTACCAATTATAACCTAGGCTATTATGAAAAAAATTAATTTGGTCTGGTTTGATTTAATACACCTTTACTGCAACTTACACCAGTGTGAGCGGTTCAATCACCTGTGCCATAATTCCAGTGAGAGAGAGGACATAGAAGCTTCTGGGGTGATGACCCTCAAATTTAATCTGTAGTTGTTCAGCAGTTAGAAGTCTTTATTGTGCTCATATACATGTACCGCACTGAAAGTTTTTTATAACTTTATATGATATCTAAACTCTAGAAAAGATAATTGAAGAGTTGTCATTGAACCGAGCCATGTAACTTCTGGCACGTATTTCTTTCATATTTCTGATGCTGTAGAAATAAAACAAAATTCAAAAGCAAAATTAATTTAATTTTTTCTGCTTAAATTTTCCATGGTTTTTTTCCTTAATGGGACCCTCCTTCCATATTGTTTACATTTATTTTTCCTGTTCACAGTGTGAACCAGAGCAGTATAGCAGCTGATAGCTGCATCTGTAAAATACATTATTCAACAAGAATACATATACAGAAAGAAAGCTTTGATGTATTCAGTTATAAATTTTTTAGGTACAAAATCGCTGTTCAAAGTGTGAGTACAAGTATTTTTCCCTTTTTCATGTGCATTTAACTATGATGACTTGGCAAACATGGGTCACATCCATCAGTCTAGTCAGATTTTTAAAAGATAAAAATTAGACACATGTTACTGTATATGCCTCTCATACTTGAGAAGCAATATTGGTAAAGAACATCTGTATAACAGCTGGTGCTTACCGTTGCAGAGAAGGACACTACTCCAACTCACAGGAAATCAAGCATAGTAAAGATACATCGATTTTCTGGATTGAGCATTCATTTCATAGACGCTTAAAACTAAATTAGTCTCCAAGTTTTTCTCACTCACTGATCTTTTTTTTTCCTCCTTGCAGTCACTGCAGTGTCTCACTAAGGCACATAAATGTGAAATTCAATCAAGTGATTGGGAGAAAGATGTTTCATCTTTTAAGGAAGTGGTGAAAGGAGCCATAGAGATTGCACACGGTATGTTCTATCTGAAAAGAACTTCTATTATTCATGAAGAGTGTACAAAATATTTATTAAGCTTAGTAACAAAATAATATTATACTTTACCCATTATACTTATTCCTACTATTGGGAGTCCTCTAGCGGAGAGCATCATCCTGATAGTGCATACAAAAATATCATTGGAATGAGGCAGAAATTGTGTTGAGTGAGTCAGTAAACATATGACTGGTAAACATGGAATGAATTCATTTCGTGGTATAACAATTTCAAAATGCAAGTGCAAATGCATCTATAGTTCATCTCAGTCCTCAAATCATCACATAAGTTTGATAGACTGCTCAGGAGATGGACAAAACTTAGACTCCATAAGGCTGTTCACTGTGCTGTGATATTTAAGTTTTAGAAAGATACATATACCTGGTGCATTTGGAGTTATCGTCTCAAAATTACCTGGAATTCTTTTTCTTTGTGTTTCTTTTAGGGGATATTACATTAAAATATTGTCTATGGAAGGTATCAAGATTTTTAATTAAATGTTGATTTTTAAAGATTATTGCTGTAGAGGTAACGCTTTTGTGTTTTGGGGTCCTTTTCTTCTATGTTTGGATTCTAGTGGCTATCAAATGCAGCAAGAACAAATCTAATCATCAGGAAGCTTTGCAGATACTTTCTTCAGCTCGGCTCAACTTACGTGGCTTGTCATCCAAAGCAAAGGTAGTAATGTTTGTTTGGCAGCTAGAAATCTTTGTTCTGTTGCCAGAAACCATTTCTCTGTTTTAAGTCATTTATAGATCAAATAATAACTACCTGTCCTAGTACATCATCAGATTGGATATTCACCTGTACACAGTTAAGGATTCAAGGTTTAGGTAGACTTTTATTTCCCTTCTTCCTGCTAGACTGACCGAAATAAACTTACTACTCTAAAAGGTCAATGCTATTTCTTAGACTACATTAGAATTTTACTTAAAATGTTGGGCAAACAGACTTGAATGTTTGGAAGAAATCAGTCATTTCAAAGACCTCTTCCTTATGTCAGTAGTCAGGGGGGAAGCAGGGCAGTCTCAGAATGAATGGGTGGGAGGTGTCCTCTAGTGGGAGGTGTCACTGCCCATGGCAGGGGGTTTGGAACTAGATGATCTCTAAGGTCCCTCCAACCCAAACCATGGGTTCTATGAATGGATGTAAACTTGCAGAAAGGACCAAAACTTGTTAGGCTACTTTGCATCACTTTACATGTTTTAAAAACAAAGTTATCTATTAAAAGAGAGAACTAATTTTTAATAAGGTTTTCATGGATACCCTACCAATTCAGATGTTAATTTGTTAGGAAATATCATCATGTTTGAATCACATGTTTGGGTTTTGGAGTTGTGCCTCCATAGCCAGGCACCCAAAGAACTGAGTCTGTTCCCATTATTATCCTAATTTTACCCTTCATCTTACAACAGGAGACACAGCTATTGTTTAACTGAGGACTGTTTAACTGAGGACTGATCTGGAATATGTTTTCATTCAAATCACACTTAATGTCTTAAAGAAGTATTCTTGTTGGCTGTGTGTGGGGTGTAGTAAATGTGAATTAAAGAGCCTAGGTTTTATAACGTGTTCTTGTGTTACAAAGTGTTGATCCATCATCAGTGTGCTAAAATTGGCTCACTCTCTTTTAAATCCTATAATTTTAAGGATAAAAGCCTAGGAAAGCTGTATAAGCAGACACAAGCTAGCTCTATAACTCTGCTTTTAGATACTGGCATACATAAGTCTTTGGAATGGGGTGAAAAAAGCCACAGCATGTATGTTTTGATGAGATTCACGAAATGGTTTTAAAAAAAAAAAAGTGTGTAGACTGACCATGACTGTAAAAAGAAAGCAAAACTACTTGAAAGAAATTATATAAATACAAGTACAGGTGGTTTATATAATGCAAGATAATGCAGTATGTGAAAGATTAAGAATAGGTGAGTCTAGTAAATTGTATTCTTAATTCCTGAAGGCACTAATTAAATGAACATCACTATTATTGGCAGATAATGGTGCCTCTAAATCTTATGGAAGTTCTGAGAAGACTGACATGTTAGAAATAAAGCTATTGGTGTGACTTCAACTCTTTTTGCATACTTTCCAGTAAGATGCCATCTTATTTTTAATTTGAAGTAATTTTGAATTTCCAAAGTGTGTTGTGGTTTAAAAACTCAGCCATCTTCTCTAAGATCCTATGCACAAACAGTTTAGCACTGTTTATGCCTGTCCAAACTTGACTGCAGCATCTCTTTTTGCTGCCTTGTGAGTCAATATTAGTGTGGGGTGGTTTTTTCCTTTTAACAGAGAAAAGCAGTTAAAACAATGGGCTAAGAGCAGACTCAGTAGTTAAGATTTCAGAAGGAAAAAAAGGAGCAGTGAAAATAACTTTTAAAAGATAAAATTCCAAACTTTTGTAGTCAGGACATGCAATTGGAACAAATCAGTAGTT
Organism: Limnodromus scolopaceus; assembly: GCA_028565335.1. Classification (NCBI taxonomy): domain Eukaryota; kingdom Metazoa; phylum Chordata; class Aves; order Charadriiformes; family Scolopacidae; genus Limnodromus; species Limnodromus scolopaceus. Next base: position 35,044,499 of record JAOXNO010000024.1, on the reverse strand, counting down.
TTTGTACAAGTGAAACAACATCGCTTCTGAGACTTCTTGCCTTTCCTGGAATCTCCATCTCTGACACTCCAGCTCCTGCGTTGTGCCAGACTCATGATGCACCCACACTCTACTGATGGCTGCAACTCAAAGATGTGTTGTTAATGGGCTCCTTTCTGTACAGAGCCATGTACAGTCGCATGCTCTGGCAAATAGCATAGTGGGCTCTCTTTTGCTCCTTGCTCCTATGCATCATTCGGATTTCACAGGTGGGGTCTCCAAAAAGGAGAAAGGTCATGGAGCTATATTGTAAATGCTTGAAATGTGTGTACTGTTGTGGGGAAACGTGGGGAACAAAGCACGAAGAATGATGGTGTGTGAGACTTCCCCAGGCTGCATCTAGTTGAATAGACCTCTTTAACTGTGTGGAAAAAAAAATAAAAATGAACAAATAATTATGTCATCCTGATTTATTTAGCTGTCTTAGCCAGAAAGACCCAAACTTTTCTGTCATATTCCTAGTGTGAGATTTTTGGGCAGAAATTCAGAAAAGTTTCTGTACTTGTAGCAGGAACATGTTCCTATTTTTGTGTAAGATGTTCTTTTGTTCAGTGACAACACTGTTCTGAAGCACATTGAAGACCTTGGTTCAGGCCTTCTAAGTACATTTTTGTTTGTATACGTATCTGTATTGTCCCATTATGTTTTGATGATATAATGATGTACAGATGTACTCCAGAGTAACTTTTGTTTTCTTGGTTTGTTTTTGTCTCTAAATGTAGGGTTTTCATTTGTTCAAAATGAAGTGTGAATCACTCTCCCTTTACATAATAAAGGGAAAGCATATGTTTAGGTCCACCACCATCATCATGTTTCTGTGGAGTGATACCTCACACAGCCTTCATATTACTTGAGTCAAAAGACAGGTCTTGCAATAGCAACATGTTCTGGTGCAGCACGCACATAGCTCCAGTCAGAGCTTGCATATCTCAAGGCTTTAGACAAGTCTTTTAGCATTCCTCTCCTTTGGTTTCCCTGTAAATACGTGAAGACTATGATTGCTCATAAGTTAGCTGCTTGGTGGTTTTGTTAATGTCTTATGGTCTTTAAGAACAAACTATTTTTATTACTCTGTAGTGTTTTGTTTTCTCTTGTATAACTTAATTACACACAGATTAATGTCTCCACCCATGCATGTCTTGACATCACATGTTGAAATATGTTTATTTGGGGTTTTGGAGAAAATGACAACAGACTATGACACTGGAAAAAATGGCCATTAAAATTCACAGCTACTAATTTATCAGCAGGTGGGTTTGTAAGCTGCAGTGGCAGTGATATCCTCTTCTAATTTTCATTTCATGGAAAAGTCCTTCACTTTTGATGGGATCAGGAGTTGGCATACACAGTCAAGTCAGAGCAGAAACCCAACAGGAAGATTCGGCCCCTTTGGCAAAATATCAAGTGTGTGGCACAGACAATATGTCTATATATATGTGCGTGTATATACATATTTCACTGAATTTCACTGAATTTTTAGAGTTGGAAGGGACCATAGAGATCATCTAGTCCAACTCCCCTGCTG
>JAOXNO010000024.1:34986536-35042835 GCA_028565335.1 Limnodromus scolopaceus | reverse complement strand
AGCCTGTTCCAGGGCTCTGTCACCCTCACTGTAAAGAAGTTTTTCCTCATATTTGAGTGGAACCTCCTATGTTCCAGCTTATGCCCATTGCCCCTCGTCCTCTCACTGGCAACCGCTGAAAAGAGTCGGGCTTCCTCCTCTTTCAAACCACCCTTTAGATACTTACAGGCATTGATAAGGTCTCCTATATATAGATACATGCACCTTTTGTTTATTAGCCACAAAGTGGACTTTTTTAAAAGAGAGATTCCATCATAAGTACAAAAAATAGGAAAGGCAGCACAGTAGTGATGAGTTTTCTGCTTTCTGGTTTCTGTCTATATGCTGAAACAGCGAAACTGTATGTCTATTTTAAAATAATGTATTTCTTTTTGTCATGCAGCAACTTTTTGTAGATGTAACAAGTAATGAGGTTCACAGTGAGATAGCTGATGAGGTGACAACTATGGACAACATGATTGCTGAACTTCAGGAACTGAGCAACCAGCTGAGAGACCAGTGCTGACATATGGACCGGATTTTGTGACAGGAAGACAATAATGACATGTTTCTCTTGCCACAGCTTTTGCTGATGAGATGGTAACAATTCTAATGCAACAACACTCTCAATAAACATTTTTCTGTACAGTGCTGTTCCTGTGGTCAGCTTTCTTCAGGCTGCTTTTTAGGCATCGTATCTGCTCTCGTTGCCTTATGAAGTTGCATGTTTTGGTTCTTCAGGCACAGGTTTTTTGGAACAGAGCTAGTTGTATTTATAAGGTGATTACCGGGGACTAGTCCTGGCCTGGGTGGGATGCCCCAGCCCTGTTGCAGGCCGGGGCACAGGAGAGGCGCCATGGCAGGAGGAGATGGGCGGGCACCCACAGAGGCAGGAGCTGGGCCCAGCCTATCGCACTCTACCAGCTACGTCACAGCCAATGGGAGGGTGCGTCTGTCCACCACTGCCCAATCAGAGGAGCTGTACGGCTGGCCTGTCAGCGCTGGGGGGCTGAGGTGAGGGCAGGCTGTCATGGCGGGGAGCACTGTGGGCACCTGGGAGGTGCCGGCAGGCCTGAAAGGGCTCACTATGGCATCAGGCACTTTCCGATTTTAATTCAGTGTTAATTGCTTATAGGGGAGTAGGAGTGGGGTCCCGAGAGTAAGAATTTAGTCTTTTTTGTTATTCTTGCAATACAATCAAAGTAGCAGGATGTTTGCTGCATTAGGATTTACAAACAGTTATTACTTAAAGCTGTATTCTTTTATTCAAAAATACATAACCTGTGTCCCACAGGCAACAGACTAGGACTTAATTTGGGTCTTTTACAGGCTTGGGGATTTACCCCCACTGAGGCAGCAATGAAACTGCAATCTAATCTAAAATACTTACATCTGACAGGCCCTGAGTAAGTTATTGTCATCTGGACTATTTTGCATTATTTCATTTTTAAGCATCTTTGCTGCAGCTTTTCTTAACATAGGATTTTTTCAGGGTTTTCTGGAAACTCATGCAAAATGGTTGCCTCACTGATTGTGATTTTGGCTCACTTATCCACATGCTAATGATGCAGCTTCCAAAAATGTGGTTATCTATTTTTGCGTATGCACCATCTGTGGTATGGTCATTAAAACTATACCATTACTAAATGGCATTACTGTCCCTGAAGAGAAAGTCTGAAGGAAAAAGGGAACCAAACAATTAATTGGATTTGAAGCAGCAGTAAAAGCATGTTATTTTGATGTGCAAAAGGGGAAACCATCTTGCTACCTTTGTAAAGCTTTTTATCCTTGTAAAGCTTCTTAGAAAGGAGAATAAATTGTTTGCTGACGGTATTTTAAGATGAGGTTCCCACAAAAATTATTACCTTAACAAAGAGTTTACCTTCTAGTGAAGGAGAGCTGTCTCCAAAACACTTCTTCATTGAAATGGGCCAGAAAGGGAGGAGGCATCAAAGTTTGTGCAAGGTGAACTTGCTGTTGGTGCTCCCATTTTGCTCCTCTGTATAGTGAGGGGCCCACTGGACTGAAAACAGGCTGTGAGTTTTGTGACAGGCTCCCACCACTACTATCATTTTAGAATTATGTTTTGATATGATTTACCTTATTCACAAAGGAAAAGAAAAAAAAATCTTTAAAATTGTGATTTTGTTCCCAGCACTAAATTTTCTTGAGAAGAAAAGGTTTAAGTGTGGAATTGTTTAGTGGCAGAAAAATCTCCCATTTCTCTTGTGATCTTAAGGCAAATTTTAAACCAGAATTATACCCCACTATCAACTGAAAACTTGAAACTTGAATTCAGTTGTCTTGATTTAAAAGTAAATAATTTCCATTGAGTCTACCTGAGACGCTTTTATAACTGAAGTTTAGAGGTGCAGAACATGAAGCTGCATTTATTTTTGTGTAAATGGCTTCTGCCTAGCATTTCATAAAGCTAGGTGGGAAGTTAATATTTCATATAGAATATCGGAGAGGTCTGTGAAAAGGCCTTTATTTCCTTTCCCGTTCGATTTTTTTTCGTTTGAAAATAATTTTTGTTTCTTTACCTAGGGTGGTCACATGAAAATGTCATTCTGCTCTTCCGATGTTTCTTCCCTGCAGTGCTTCACATATTTTTCTCTGCACATATTTTTTCCTTGTTTGAGGAAAAGATTTTTTTTCGTTTCCTGGTTTGAGAGAGCTTCCCTCTCTTAGCAGATGTGTGGAATATAAACAACTTTGACTTTTACCTAATACAGGGAAAACCTACTATCCACAGACAGCGTGTTCCTGAAAAGTGGGATGGCTAGTGTTATGACAGCACACCAATTTTCCTGTCAGGTTTAATGTAATAGAGGGTAAATGTCTGCAGAGACTTTAAAATACACAATTTAAATACGTATAGACAATATACATGGTGTGGAGGATGGAGAGGCAGGAGCTATCTTACTATTCAGGAGACACTGGCTTTCCAAAACAGATAACGACCCCAGAAGATCTCAGCCACTTCATCCATGAGACTGAACGCCTGATGTACATCTCTTACCAGGTATGTTCTTGCTTTCTTTGTATTCGTGGCATTTTCATCTTCCTCGGATACAAGATGAGCCCATACCGCTTCTTTGGAGTTAATCACAGGGGCCTCTTAAAACTTTGCAGACACAAAAGCCACCTCAGTTTTGTATGGTACTCATTTTCTCTAGTCATGCCACCAGTATTTGGTACAGAATAGCTCTAGGAGACCATTGTCATGAAGACAATGTTCCTATAAAAGCTCTGGCTGTCAAAAAAAACTTGTTAGTGAGCTGGTATGGAAAGAGGAAGAAACTTTCCTAAACAGACTGCAGACTTTCCAGATCTCCATCTTATGGGGAGCATCTATCTTCTAACAAGGGGATGTTTTTCGCTCAGATAGCTCCCATGACAACTGCAGAATCCTTGAGGGCACAGCAAAACTGGGCACTCCTTTCCTGATGTTGTTGTCACACCTACAAATACCTCTATAACATCTATATTATTTTCAAGTGCTCTATCTGCAGCTCTATGATAATGATTACTTAGTGTAGGAGGGACTTGATTAAGCAATATATTGCAGGAATGGCTTGCAGTTCTTAGTAGAACTTAGGTACTTCCAATCTTTTTTGCTTTTTGACTTGAGAAATGTTAGGGATTACCCATTTTTGTCATCTATCTGCAATTAGAGCTAATTTTGTGTGAAGTGGAGGTAAAATGGATGAGTATAGAATTTTTCAACGTCTGCAACAGGGAAAGCAACTGTCTCCAGCTTTTGAAGATGAGTATAAAGCCAGTAAACCTTCAAGAAAGTATGATGTATGAAAAAGAATTTATTTCCATGGCCTAAGAGGGTTTGTTTATATGTCTTTGACCCAACATGGTTCAACCTATGATGTGTTTTCTGCCACTAGTGGTTAGAACCTAGGGAAGGTCTCCTGATTCACCCGGAGGGCCGTGTCTACACAGAGGAAGCATACACAGCCGGGTGTGGTGCTAAAAGGATTTCTTGGGTTGGGACATTACTCACGAGCAGAAGTGAATGTTCTTAGGGCCGGAGAGGCCACGCTGACTCAGGCAGGTCATCCCGAATACATGCCAGTAAATGTTGTGTTCTACATCACATCGTCCTCAGTGTTCCCTCCACCACACTGACTGGTACGTTCAGAAATGCAGGCAGTTCTCATCCCACCATTCATGCAGAGCTCTGTACTAGAAGTGCCTTGGGAAGCAATAAAGCTTGGAATAATTTTTCAGATCTAAAAATGGTGTATGGCTTATATGCAAATACAGAGGATACATTTACAAGTTTAGCTTTCAGATATGTACATACATTGGTTAAAACTACACCTCTAATTATTTTAAAAATAAATAACGCAGAAAAAACCATGTATTAATTTTATCCTACTTTGGAGCAGTGGTGCCCAAGAAGGCATAAAGTCACTTTGAAATTATTTTGACTTAGCTGTTCTGTTCAGTATTTCTGTCTCAGCATCAGTGACTGTATGAATGACAATACAGATGGACATAATGTATTTCAGGAAGCTAAAGGAAGCTTGAAAGTCTCATGCTATTTGAAGACTAATACAATTTAAAATAATATACAAGTATTTAACTTCTCTTCATCTGCATTCATGCAGATCTCTGTACCAGAAGTGTGTACAAAATAGGTACAAGGTAACAGCTGATAGTGTACAACTTGGGTTCTCTGAACTGAAAAGTAAACTGGGATTTGATAGGAAAATCTCATTCTAAAAAGGAAAAAATTGCCATCAACTCTATGGAGTTGTTTTTGATGTGATTATTCAAACTTAGTGCTTTCTGTGTAAAAAATTATTTCAAGAAATGAATTTGATTATTTTTTATTATGTTGTGTGTGTATGTGTAAGTAAGCACACATGTATAGCTATATGTATACATGTATAAACATGCATATATATGCATATATATAATTGTGTGTGTGTTACAGAAAGAGGTTAGTTTTGAAGGTGTAAGAGGTACATTTAGAGGAAGCATGCATTACAGAGACTGGAATATGTTGTCAGCCTCCTATCTGTGCATTTCTAGTGTGCTTGCCGCTAATCCAAGTCCAGACTACAGGACTGATAGTGTTCCTTTTTCAAAAATGACTAGTTATTTTGGGTGTACTGTTGAAGAAACCTTTTAAGGCACGTGGCTTTAGAAGTGAATGTGGTAAGTGCTCTTGGAAAACCAGAGCCTTTCCATCTCTCCCACATTACTCATTCAAAGTCCCCATTTTCAAAGTCCTATTAAGATTTGACAAAGTTAGGCCTTAATATCAGCATGAACACAGATCGTATAAATTTGTTATTAACAGGCAATAACTAGAGACTTTGTGAATGTTTGCTGTAGTTCAGGGAATAAAAAGCTTTGTTTTCATAATTAAATACCTTTAAACACTGTCTGCCTTAACTCTGAACTTCCTTCTCTCTTTGTTTCAACTCCATTTTCCAGAGAGCATTTTACTGCTGATTTACTGGTTAGGTTTAAAATATGTAAACAGATATTTTAACATACGTTGTTTTCATTTCTTTATTCACATAGGAGATTTCCATTGATATCTGCTATTACAAAACTGTGGTTTCATCCATTTATGAAGCATTTTAAATTAAAATAGCAATAGAATTAACTTTGTATTAGAGAGCTGAAGTATGGACAATGGAATTTTAGATATTATTTTATTTTATTACAAAATTTTGATTGTTACTTAGAATTAAGACAGACATGGATAGCCCTTGCTTTAAGAAGTACTTTAATTTGCATTTCTGCAGATATTTTATGTACACAAGTGCATATAAAAGATGTGCCTATCCCCTGTTATGGACTGCCAAACCAGTAAAAGTTTTGAGCTAAAAAGTCATAAGCAAATCAGGCCAGATATAGTAAAGTCCATACTGTACATTTTACATGATAGATTTTATAAATAAAACTGGCAAATGAGATGAATTTCACAATGTGAATGGCAATAAAATATTTACTCTTATGCAAAAGCCATTGCAATACTGCAATACAGATAGGTTTTTCACAGTTCAGAAGTACTTATAAATAGATAGGTTTCAATCGACAAGTAGCTTATTCAGACGTGCTCAAATATAGTAGCTGCATTCATTAGACAAACATTTCTACTAATCCCTCAGCTACACTAATAAAAGAGTAATCCTTTATAAGCTGAGTGTAGTAGCAGAGGGTTCTTTTTTTAACTATTAACATCCTTCAAAGACCAAGGTCTAATCATTATTAGTGGCTGTATTTTGTTTTCAGCAAATGAGTTGAAAATTGATAACCCTGGAAGAATGTTAACTTATAGTTCCTTACTGAAAATGGAGACACCCTTACTCTTAGGAGCAGCCCTTAATATATCTGTGTCCTAAGTAGATTTGTTTCTGCTCTTTAAGCAAACAGAACCTGGAGAACAACAGCAGTCTTGTTGTTGGCTTTTTTTTGGGGGGTTTTTTCACTATTTTTATAGCATTTGCCCTTTCACTCGCTTCTTTCACATTTTTGATTTCATTGTTAAGACAAGAAAAGGAAGTTTGTCAAATCAGGCTGGCTTTACTGAGCAAGACAAGGATGCTGGGTATGGCAAGACAAGTAGACGAGTCAATGCCGTTCTGTTCTGGGGTAGATAAAAAAACTATTACAAATATCTGCTAATACTGATCTACACCTAAATTTGGTCTCTCCAAGAACAGGGTGGTTTGGGATCAAAAATCTGTGATTATTAACTCTGTTTCTGTACAGAACTGTTTTCCAAGTTGACCTAAGTATGAAGGTCCATTATTCTGTTTCCAGTTTACTCTGACCTGAATATTATTTTCTTAGAACACACCAAGAACCTTTTAATCACCAGTGATGTCACGTATCCTTTCTTCTCCATTTTTTTTTCCTATTTATTTTAAACCTCAGTGACCTGTGAGTCAACTACAACAGTTCTTGGCCAAAAATCAGTGTAATGAACCAGGCAAAGAAATACCAGCCAAGAGCCATGCAATGGAAAACCAGGATTAACAGCATGAAAATATTCAAAACAGCAAGTTAGACTATGAATGACATCACCACTGAAGTGAAGCAGCTGCATTTTGCAAGTCACATTTAGAAGTTAACCCCTGCGATTCAGCTCTTTTCCACTGTCATGTCTAAATGAGCATCATATTCTTTCTGTGTTCAGTGCAATCTTTGCATCCACCTCCAAATCCCTTTTCCTGCTTAATTTTCAATTTCGGCAAGCCCACAGGGCTTTCTGCTTGCTGGAATGGTGATCCTGCAATTGTGGAAACCACCTTTGTGTTTCTCTCTCCAGCTGCTCTGGCACAGACTTGGCTTGCCCATCTTACGTGATTTTTCTCTCTTCCTCCCCTCCCTGTAATCTCTCTTCCCCACTTCTTTAAGGTTACTCTGTGAGTTCTTGGTAGGAAAGATGCTAGGAAGGACCTTAAGGTTGCAATTAGTGGAGAGAGTAGCTAACAACAATGTCAAAAATGTAATTTGTAGTGAGATGAGGGCTACCTGAAGGAGTGGAAAAAGGATGTTTTTCCCTCTGCCTTGGCTGAACCCCTTGGGGACGAGACAGAGAGCAAGCACCTTTATTTTTAAGGGAGAGGTAAAGAGCTTTTGCCAGAAAACAGACTGTGGAGGGAGAACAGCAGCCCAGAGACGGTGATGATGGTCCTTGCGGAACTGCTGAAACACGGGAAAAAAGATTAGCCCTATTCATGGGGCAGGAAGGCGCAAGTCTTTCCTTGAGCAGAGGATTGAGCAGTAACTAACCAGACCAAACTACCAGAGGGAGGTAACAGACTGACCAGAAGTAATAGATGCAGCTGGAGAGCAAAGGTAAGTCACAGCTTTTTTAATAGCGCAAAATTAAAGGAACTAAACTGTAGGCACAAACGCCAGTGTACTACAGGGCTTTTAGCAGCCCATACAGTCTGAGGGATTGTGTCTGTCTGGGAACGCTCCAGCCATACCTACAATTTTTTAATTTGTTTCGTTTGTAGCAGTCCATCTTGGACTGCTCAGGTTTTGCTATTGTCCACACTGTCACTGCTATTTTTAGAGGCTTCCAATTTGAGTGTAAATTCTATGCAGTCCTGAAACCAGGCACAGTAAACACAGCCAGTCAGCATTTTCTGTTTGCAGGTGAAAAACAGGCAAGTAGTTCCTAAGCTTGACAAGCTACCGGAACCAGATAACTTTTGTAATCTGGAACTGCAAAACTAACTTGCTGTCATGCTAAGCAGGAAGGTTTTTGTGGCTGAAGTATGTCTTGCATTTGGTCTGTACTCTGCAAGGTGTTTTATTGCTATAGTAATCTCTTAAAAAGCTGATAGGTGAGCAAATCAAGTTCAAAAGAATTGATGTAGAATAACTTAGCGCAGTTTCAAATAGAACTTCAAATTGAGTCCTATATAAATTAACAGGGGGAGAAAAGAAAAGGAAATGACCTGTGGAAACAATTTTAGAAGGTCCATAAAATGAAACGAAACAGTGATAGTAGTGAGAAGGCACAGTGTTGTGACACCATTCAGAGATGGCACAGGCAGCAAGATACTCACTTTTGTCTGCACATGTTTTGCTGCAGTTGTCAAATATGATTCAGTTTCTGAGATATTCGCAGTCAGAACTAGAGCAAACTTTTGGCAAATGATTAATTAAGGAGGATTGACACTGAGGTCAGTAGGATTTTTCCAAGTTTCCTGATCATCTTAGAGAAAGATTCAATCTACTGAGGTTAAGCCTTTGCTTGTCCTGTTCCCTTGGCATCCTGTGTCTATTATAAAGTGCTTCGCTCTCTTGGATAATACCAAGAGTTTTGCACTTTGATTGGGTGACACCAACTACCTAACTTACCACAGATGGCGCTCACCACTCTTCAGTACACGTGTGCAAGGACACACAAATACACGCCCACGCTTCTCTTGCTTGTAGAGGCCCTCTCTTGACCTCAAGGCAAAGCAAAGCAACATGGGATGTTTTGCTACACAGTGATGTGTCTGGGACTCTTGTTTCTTGGTGTTTTATCCATCCTGCATGTAAATGCTCCCACCCATTACTTCAGTGTTTGGGTGCGTGCTGCATAACATCGTTGACTGTAGTCAAGTCTCTTGTGGATATCATGGGATCTTTGGATTTCTGCCCTTTCAAGCATTCTGCTTGAGGTAAAATTTCAGAGTTTCTGGTTAAGGTTTTATTATTTCCATGAGGTTTAACTGAGTGAAAGAGATATCAGTTTTGTGAATGTCACTCTTTCCAATGTGGTGTGGGTGGGTGGGTTGGTTGATTGGTTTTTAAGAGGAAAGGTTTGCATTTTTTTTTAATAAAAGCAGTTGAACCCTATGTTGTTTTGCTGGCAATGCCTTCAGCTGAGCGGTCAGTTTGATGTACACGTGGAGGCTTGGGGAGCTGGGCCAAGGAACCTTGGAAGGAGATGACAAATTAATTTCTTAAAACCATAAATATATATATAATTCCTTCATGTGTTCAGATCTGTTCCGAAAATTTTCTCATATGTTCATACTAGAAATTATTTTGCACATTGCAAATGTGGGTTTTTTCATACCAGACTACTTCTTTGTGAAAGCATCGGAAAGGCAGTGAAGGTAGCTTGCTGTGACAACAGTGAACACAACTAGGATATGTTGTCCTACACTGCCCGCGTGTGTTTTGGATCACTGCAGATATGTCCACCTTCAAAGACATAAGTCCAACGGGAAACCTGACATCCTCCCTGATGCTGCTTCTTTACATTTCCACAAGGTTCTGCATCAGTGAAAACAAATGGGGTTTGTATTATGGGATGGCAAGGTAATATCTATGCAGAAAAGCAATTGCATTTGAGTTGTTTTAAGCATTCATGCTTTGATTTATCGTCACTGAAATTTATTGCAAGAGATTTTTTCCTTTGGACTTTCTCGGTGAGAGTTCTAGTGAAAATATTGCATCAGCACTTCAGGAATGGAGCAGCAGTGTTATTCTGATCTGTCAAATGCAGAGGCCATGAACTTCCCCTGAGAAACCCAGTGAAACAGCCTTTCTACTCACTCCAGTACTGGTAGTGTAAAGAATACTTCCTAAACTGAAGCCCCTACAGTAGCCCTCACAACTTACTCTGCATGCAGACCTGACTTATTTGCATATTCTTGTTGGATGAAGTGGAGGAAAGTATGTGTGTGTTGATTTATCAGGGTGGATCCCAGCACAGTAGTAAGTCCCTGAAAAAGTAGTGACTCTTCAAACTTATCTGAGCATAATGTTATCAGACCCTAATTTGCCTTTCTGCAAGCTTAATGTGTTTAGCCTTTGTGAATATTTCAAAAATTATTTGGAAAAATAATTCAAAATAAAAAGCAGACGTTTAAGAGATAGATAGAGGTAAGAGGTAGATATCTGAAATAATATTAGACATTTAAAATATATAAATATCCTCACAGCGGTCATGCATCTATTTGACAGAAGTTTAAAAATAATTTTGTCTTTAATGCTTGGTAAAGTTGCGTGTGTGTGAGTGCATGTATGTGTGCAGTTTTGTGCCTTTTAAAGGCGAATGATGCTAATAGGGCTTGATAATTTACTGTCCTGTTTGCACTTGATACCATCAGTGATCTCAGCACAACTCTAGAAATGGTGTTTAATTGTGGCAGAATGAGGGCATGGGTATAAATATTGTTTTGTAAATCTCCCTCCAAAATATTGACTGTATTGCAGCCCATGGGATGGGAGGGTTTAAGAGATGGTGTTTGGAAGATCTCAGAGCTTAGCCCTGTGCCAGGGATTGGGAAGGATGATGTAGCAATGCTCTGACTAGGAATTCCAGTTAAAAGAGATTTGAATTGCTCTTCTATTTTTGACTCATTTAAAACCAAAATCTAGATAAGAATATACACACACTCTCCTTGTCCCTATTTGGTTTTGCGGCCCCTAAAACAAAGTAGCAGCAAAACTTCCATGTGGTATTGTCAGAATCATGCAAGAAACAAGATGACCACTCTACCAGGCTTTTCCTTTGCTTTCCAGCACCTGATGATTTCCTGAGAATGGCATCAAGCTGGAAGTGTGTGCTCTTGACAGCAGAGGACATGCATAAGTGTTCTTGCTTTCATTTGCTCCTTTCTTGCTTGTGGCTTTTGCCACAAAATTCTCCTTTCTAAGGTCCCATAAGAGACATATGATGACCTCCCAGGTTCCTGTTGATCTTTTCTTCTCCTTCCTGGACTCAGAGAGGGGCCTTCATAGGAGGGAATAACAGCTTTATCTGCAATCACACCACGGGTGTCTTTGGCACCCTGCTTCCTCCAGAACCATGAGGCCCATGAGCAGTGCAAGCTCTGCAAGCACCGGTTCTGTTGCTTCTTCCTTGCCTTAATTCACCACCTCACATATTAACCTTCCCTGCTGCAAATTGTTTACAACTGCCTTGTCTTCAGGATGCTCTTTGAGAAGTTCTGTGCCTCCCCAGGACCCCCATTTCTCATGCAGCACAGTTCTTCTGGAGTCAGGCTCTGACTGGAGCAGCTCCTGCTACTGCCACATGGTCCCTGAAGAGGAACCCACAGGGTTCACAGGCAGGGTTTGGAGAGAAAACCCCTGGCAGACTTGGCTACTCACTGTTAACACCTGAGTCAGCAAAGGTGATTCAGATGGCTCAAGGAGGGGAACAGGAGTGCAGAGATTTCTGATCCTTCCTTTTGGCTTCTCTCAAATAAAAGGGACATTGGAATTGGTTTTTCTCCTTACAGTGTCCCTGTAACGCAAGAAAGGGACACCTTTCAAGTAATATGAGGAAGAAGAAGGCAAGAATTTTCTTATGCACTTTCTTATGCACTCATAAAATCTTAGAAATGGCAAAATACAGGCATTTTTAGTTACTGATGTTCAGGAACCAAGCTGAAATCTGTCACGGCTGAGATCTCCGGGGAGGGTGGGAACTACGCACGTCCCAGGCAGTCCCTGTGGCAAGGACTGTGATTTACAGTAATGTCTGGTAGGATGTCAGCGTGCTCCATGCTGACCTGACAGAGCTCACGTCCATATAGCTAAATGCTTTTCTCTCCCAAACAACATTGGACCTGTTGACTGCCTATTGGAAATGGTCCCTGGCCCATCGTAATGTCCAAACTTCAACTGTGCCCATGTAATACTTGGAAGAGACTCGACTGGCCTAAGCTAAAACCATGTCAGAGGCCATGCTACCAGCTCAGCAAGATGGGTGACTGTGGCGGGCCTGTGCTCAGACACTATTAGTTTGACCAGTCTAGACATAGCTGCAGAATATAGTTCCTCATCCAGGAAAACCACAGCCCAAGGACTGCCAAATAGTCAGAGGAATAAGAACATCATTTTTTAGTACATTCAGTTTATGTATGTGTTACTGTGATTTTCTGTGAGGGGGTAGAGAAGATATGAGGTAAGGCCTTATAAAAGGCAAAGGGCTGTGCAGGTGACCTTATGTCCCAGAGGTGACCTTGGGGAGCTGACAAAGAGAAGCTTGTTGCCTTGGCAGAACAAATAAGCCACAGATGGAAGAAGAAGTAGATAACAGCGGTCTTGACAAGAAAACATAAAAGAGGACAAGATGATATTAAGCCAGTCTAGAAGGTCCTTAGTCTCTAAATGACTGATAAGGGAGAATAATTAAACAGGAAAGGGTAAAGAGATGGGAACCATAAAATAATCAAACCTGCTAGTGAGCAGCAGCCACTAAAATGAATTACTTTCTTCTGCCCCAGAACAAGGATTTTAATCTTCTGCTTTCATTTAGTCAACTCCTATCTCCACCTTAATGTTATTTTTATATATTGCACTTTCCTGTGAATATAGCAGATGGTGAATATAGCAGATGTAACTTCTATATGAAGTCAAAGAAGCCTCTCACAGCTGTGCAGAACAAATACTAGTGCCCAGAATATCTTTGGAGAAATATAACTGTAAAAGGGTTTAATTTGGAGGAAGAAATAGAAATCTGAAATTCATGCATGCCTGCAGTCCCCCATGTGCTATATTCCAGCTACAGATGACAGCACTGGTAGGGCAGCCAGCCCATAGCAGTCTTCCTTGCAGGTAACCTGTACATTCAACAGCAGCTGGATCTCTCCTATGGCTGAATGGCAAGGGAAGGTGTAGCTGATGGTTTTTGTAATCCTGTTTTATGGATCGCTGGTCATGGAGCGGGACCTTGTTGTGCTAGGCACACTCCCACCGTTTCAGTCCATCTCTCCGCATCCCTACACAGAAAGGAAGAGATCTGCAATATTTGACTCTCTGAATCTTTCCCTGGCTTCCCCTTGCCATTGACATAAGTACTGACTGAGCTATATGAAAGGTGTTGGGAAATAAATCCCAGCCCCTACTCTCAGCTGTGTCTAGTGGGGCACTTTCAACAGCATTTGGAAGATTTCATTTTAACTGACCTTCAGGCATGACTTATTTTTGTTCTCTGGGTATTTTTAAGATGAGCCCAGAGGAACTCCTAAATACCTCACTGGTGAGAGTGGAGGAGGACACATGTTGTTGCTGTTTCCAATAGCTCTGAAAGGTCTGGAAAGTCCCTGTGTGGAATTTTCAGCTTTAAAAAGAGTTTTCTAAATGTAGAAAGCCAGAGCCCGCAAGTAATCCTTGTTGCCAAAAGACTGAGTGAGGGAAAGAGATTTGTTTGTGGCATGTAGAACTTAGCCTGTCCAATGTTGTATGGCTGATTGCACAGAGGGGTGAGACAATGGTGAGAATTGCTGTACTTCAGTGTGTGGGGCACCACCTTGGAGGGCTACAAGGAATTTGTACAGGTTATTTGTGACCACATACTGGGGGTGAACAGCTTTATGGGGAGATAGAAAACTGTTGGCTTCCCACTTTAAGTATGGTAGTACTTGCAACTAAACTGGAGCAGAAAGAAACACAAACTGTAGCCTGGGCATGCTACAGCAGGTTTTTGGTTAGACCAGGGTCCCTGCATCTCAGCTGAGAAGTGGCAGCTCCAGGCTAGAAGTGGGACTGAGCAGCTGCTTCTCTGCCCTAGCTGTGTGCACCGCAGGTCATCTGCCCTTGAACTCTACTCGGCTGGAACAGGGATGCTGGGGAAGCTGCTCTTCAGCTCTTCCCAGATGGTGTCTCTGGTGTTTCTGTGTGGCTGGCCATCCACGCCACACATCGAAAGGACACGGGCTCATCAGTGCTGGGTGTCTTCCGACAGCCTGCTCCCAGTGGGATTATGCTTGAAGCAATTGCATAAGGGAAGGTTACAAGACTGAATAGTTTGGATAGTCTCCAAGTCTGGCTAGTCTCAAGCTAGTAAGCAAAATGAATATACCCCACAAGGCACCCTCTTGGCCTGTTTCTTCCTGGGGAGTAAAGAAAGGAACTGAATTAGGGGTTTGTGCTGCAGGGGCAGGGTATTTAAATGATGTTTCTCCTCTTGGTGAGATTGCAGGGGGTTAAGCTTCCTAAGAGAAAAAGCAGCAGAAGAATAAAGGAAGACTTAGACTGCTCGGTAAAGAGATAACTGGTAGTGGCTGCAGCCTAATTACTCTGTCTGCATATCTAATTAACTTTTTTCCCCTTTTTTTTTTCTAAAATGTTTTTGGAGTGATCACTGCTATTACTTGTAAACAATTATTTTATAAGGTGTGAAATTCCTATACTGCTGTGTTTATCATGATTCATGACCTGACAGCCCAGGGGAAGGGTGTAGTCAGCTTGGCATAAGCAGTCCGGTGCCACGAGCAGGGTGGTTCATATTCAGAAATGTTATTTACAGAGATACAAGACTGGGATGGGGGTGGGGGTGGCAGCAGGAATCAGAGGATCAAGGTCCCAGATAGCCTGGAATGTGCAGGATCAGATATCTGCATTGGAGCACTCATTCCCTTAATTTGTGTTTCCCAGGATGCCTGACTCTTACAGATCTTTTCCCTTCTCAATGAACACATGCCTACATATAGCTACTTCCATTCCAGTCACAGCCCTTGTTTATGTCACTAACAGACCTCATCATATTTGACTGTGTTATTTTTACATAATGACTAAATCAGTGGAGAACCATGGAATATGCAGTATACAAATTTTGGAATCAGCTTAAATGTATGAACATGGTTAAAAAAATAGTGGAGGGACTTAGAGTAATGATACTTAGATGCCACAGAGTTTGTTGTGGGGTTCTGGTGTTAATTAGACATTTAGAATCATAGAATCAAAGAATGATTTAGGTTGGAAAAGACCCTTACAATCATCGATCCAACTGTTAATCTAACACTACCAAGTCCACCTCTAAACCATGTCCCTAAGCACCACATCTGCACGTGTTTTAAATGCCTCTGGGGATGGTGACTCAACTACTGAGTTACAGACAGAGATTGAATAGGGAACATATCAGTGAAATTCACCAAATATACTAAAATAAGAAAAGAAAAATGTCAGATAATTACAAAATGGCTTGATGAATGATCCATAAACACTGAAGAGAGGTATGTATATATCATCTAAGAATCAGTAATTGCCTGGGATTCAAGAGACCCAGGTTAAAATTCCCTATCTAAACACGTCCATTAAATACAAAATTGCATTTAATGGGAGTGACACCAGTCAGTTCTGCCCTGGACATGGAAACTTGCCCTGGGGGCAGAGCATTATGTGAGACATAGTTATAGCATGCCAAGCTGGAAAAAATAAGCAGGCATTTATTTCTTTCTTTCATTGTCTTCCCAACATCAGTATTTCTCCTACCTCCGGTCTGATGCTCAGTTACCTGCTACATTCTGGTTTTGCTCCAGTCACGGAAAACCTGGGTGGAGAGAACTGAAAATTAGATATGAAGAAGTTGTGACGATATATGAAGCGGGTCCCATGGCAGGGGGATAAACTGGAAATGGTTCCGATGTCAGAGAAAGTCAAGGAAGGATGTAACAAACTGAATCAACTTTTAAGGTGCAAAGAGAAAGATTATGGGGACTTAAGAAAAAGATGGGGAAAAAAGGAGTATTTAAACAAAACAGTAAAGGGGAAAAGTTAATTTACGTGAGGCTAAAAAGGATAAAGGAAATTTTATTTTACAGAAGTTTTGGTCTGGCTGCAGCTAAGAAGAGTTTTCCTGTCTTCCTACTAACTGGGAACAATACGGATAAGGGACTAAACTAAGGAGTTTGTTTTGCTCCGTGTGTGTATGGCTGCAGCCCTTTACAAACTATACATTCTTTGCACAGATGGGATGGAAAAGTAAGAAAGGACTAAGTGCAATAATGAGAGGCATGAGAGAATGAATAAATCATTTAAGCAATTGCTCTCTGGAGCAGTGGATGGATCTCTGTCTGTACTAATGTTCATATTTCACATATGGAACTGTTGCCACCTTCACCCTCCCTGTTTTCTGAGGCTTTTGAGCCAGAGCCCGGTGAGGCTTTTGGTTGTTGGCCGCTTGGTTTGAGGTGAACTTGGGATTTGGGGTTTTTTTTTAAAGTCTGTAGCCTGCTTCCTGAAGCAGACCTGAAAAATGTAAACCAGTATAAATCCACACTAAGAGACCACCAGGGAAAAAAGCTGCTGCGCCTTACTTTTTCAGCCTGGTGATACTGGGGAACCCAAAAGATTCAATTCCTTGACCCTGTTCAAAGTCTCTACATTGTTTTCGTGAATGCTGGTGCAATCACAATAGTAAAAGATTTCCAGGGTGTTGAGGGTATTTTGTGTATGTGTGAAATCCAAAATTTGATGAATTACAGTTTTGTAACTTGCTTTAGTGTTTGAAGAATGCCTATCAAGAATACAGAGTGGCTTCTGTGACTAAATTTCCTCCTCTCCCAAACAGAGTGAGAACTCCAAGAAGCAAAAAAGTATAGACACGTGATTAAAAATAAAATCACTAAAGATTTTGTATGCCACATTTCTGAGTTGACTAGCTATGAGACGTCAAAATAGATTTGGGTTCTTTAGCTGTATTTTCAAAATTTACTCTCTGATAATCTTGTTTCAGATGTTTTGGCGTGCAAAACCACTGCTGAAAATTTAGGATACGATAAACTGCTGAAAATAAAATTCTGAATAGCTTGATTTGGGGCTTTTTTTTTCCCTCCAGGTTCTGCTAAAGACTTAGTAGCTAAAAATCAGGCACCACTTATTGGCAAAGCAGGCAAGTAGTTTAAATTGTTCATTCTTTGTTGTTCTCAGTGACCAGACTTGTGTCATGGTTTGGTTGTGCAAACATTCACTCAACGCTCGTGTGCTTCATGGGTCGCTGTTTTATTTGTCTTCCTATTTATGGCATTGAGACTGTTTCTTGGTGAGTTAGGTACACAACTTCTAGTTTAGTAAAAGAGCAGCACTTAGTGAAAAAGAAAAAAAAATCAACACTTGCACATGCCTACAGTACAGTGTTTTTCTTCAAAAATCCTGGAATAGCCATTTTGTTAAACAAGTAATTTTGTGGCAGCAGAACTAATGAAGCCTGGTTTCCTATGGTTTTTTGTCTCATGGGTGATTGACTTTCACTATCTAAGAGGATGTGAGCCCCAGGCAAAGCTTTTCCCATCATTGGGGTGTTTATATAAGGACTTTCTCCCATGAGGCTTCTCTCATATCTTGAACTCACAACTGCAAGTTTTCTCATAGCCAAGTCTCTGATAGTATCTCTACCCATCTGTCTATTTTCAGGAAAAAAAGGAGGAGGAATTCAGCTATCTTTCACGATTCTACCAGAGCTAGAAACTGGTTGGAAATATCATTACGAAATGGTTGGAATGACTACACAGGTGAACACAAAAAGAATTTAATTTTGTAGGAAATTTTACTGAAAATAACTTGGGCATTTCAGGATGCAGTACTGCAGTGAATATCAGAGGTATTTGTGTGGTTGAAAACCCTGGTTCAAGCCTTTACCCAAAACAGAAGGCAGATCTGATGGTTTATTTCCTGATTTTCAATGTTATGTGCACAACAGCAGATGTGTAATATGTTTCCAAAATGGTGCTTTTGTCCTTTTCTTTTGGTGACTTCACACAACTACCACCATCAGCTGTTGATTAACTATGCTGTTTAATCCAAACTGCATAGATTTGCACTTTGGAACATAAGATTTCCATTTTGGCCCTACTGTAAAAGCCTACCCTGGTAAATGTTAATCCTAATTTTTTAGTTTTCACAATTGCACATTCATTTATAATTACGTAGGTAATTATCCAGTCAAAGACAGAATATTCACTGCTGTTTTTATAAGAATGCTATTCTTCAGTGCAGCCCTTGTAGCACAACTTCTAGCACTTCATGTATACATTTGGATAGTAAAGGTAAAGTCATAAAGAGATAATCTTAGCACAGCCAGGATATAGCAATGCCTATATCAAAGTCAGTGAAGTAAAACTCTAGTGTGTATCCTTTGATGTTCTGCCTCAGTGATGCAATACAAATGCACGTTTTAATGGTGCTTTTATAGTACTTGAACTCTTGGCTATATTGAAATGCAATTTTTCATCCTTGATGTTTTTGGAACATGTTGAGAGCATAATATCTATGTCTTTCATAGATGCCATAGATCATTTTCTTTTCCCCACTCACAGCAGACACTGCCTTGTTTGGGTGCTGGGGAACTCTTGTGAATTAATCATCATCAGTGAGGTAAGAAGTGGAGTTTGAGTAAGCTGTCTATATTTTAATTAAATGAGAAACTCTGGATTCTCACGAGACAGATTCTTAGGTTTGGACCTTATTTCTTCTGCTTAGAGTCTGAACTGTGGAAATTTCCTGACTTTTTTTAAATGACCTGTATTTTTGTGAGAGGGTCCCATGTAATTTTAAGAACTGCTGGGGACATAAGCTAATAATAGTATCTAGAACTTTTCAGTCATCCATTTCCAGAGGCTTTAGAGAGGTATCATTAGCTCCATTTCACATGCGGGGAAACTGAGGCACAGAGGGTTGAAGTTACTTGCCCCAGACCATCCAGCAAGAAACAAGTAGACTTAGGAGCTCTGACTTCTAAGTTGTGCCAAATCCATTTGGGCATATGCTGCAGCCATCATGGCAGGAGAAGACATGTCACATGCTAGTAGTGAATAGCAGAGATTTTAACTTTTAGAAATAGCAATCATTTAACCTCTGTGGTTCACAAAACAAACTGAGCATCTAAAGAGTAGAAAGAGCTGGAGATTTGTACCTTCTGACATTCAGATAGCTTGCACCAATAGGCTAGCAATGAGAAGCTTGTGCCTCTGTCTGGACTAGAGAGGAGGTATGCCTTCATGGCTTAGTCAATCTTCGCATGATTTCCTCTCTCACTCAATGGAAAAACACTTTTTGGGTACAGAACGAGATTCTACTACTTACTAGAGTATTCAACTGTGGCGGTATCTGGGCTCTCAAGCTCTCATGAGAGAATTATCCTCCTTTCTGTGCAGACACCTCATATTTCTTTAGATAGCATGTGATCTAATGTTTTACTACATGAGCCATCTGATACTTAATGGTAATCTAAACAAGCTTATTTTATCCATGTCTGTCACAGCAGGAACCTGGGCAGGACAGATCAAATTTTGAACTTTTGTCCTGCATTAAGCTGTCTTACCTGAGTAGTTAGAAGTGGAGAAATACTTGTGCTACCTACTCTTCTTACCTCCAGTACCTACAATTGCTGCTTTTCAGCAGCCACAGGATGAAAACATCTGATATTTTTCTTGCTTCTCTCGTAGGCTTCCTCAGACAGAAGGGAAGGCAAGCAGCAGAATAATAGCTTTACATACTCTCCTGCAAAAGTGCAGAAACAGCAGGAAACTATAGTGAGGAAAGATGGGAAAGTACAGATAGAGGAACTCAGTTCTGAAATATTTTGAAATTATCCTTTTTGCTTATGGGCTTCAGAATCTCAGTGGCACCCATTACATAGCGTGGTCCTGTGAACTCCAAACAAACAGTAGAGAAGGAGATGTGCTTACATCTGTTTTAAAGGAGAGCAGTGTAAACATCCCACTGGAATTTTCCTGTTGAATTTTCTTAACAGCAGTGAAGAGTAAGGAACTCTGTTGTGTAAGGAACACTGCCCAACAACAACAGCTTTTGCTTTAAAATAAGCCCATATTCCTAAAGCAGTGTACTATTGTTTTGTACTGGTAACCCATCTTCTGTATGCACTTTTTTTTTTTTTCCTCCCCACTTACAACCCGCAATGTGGGCCAAGGGAGATCAAGATGAGGTTTTCACTTCGCTCAGAGCTCTGGAATCTAGCCCACTGGAACTTGTATCTTTTGAAGCTCTAATAATTAACATGCCTGCATTCTTTAAACTGCAGCACTCACCAGAATGTGCTTCCTGCAGAGCTGAATGAGGGCGAGGACACTGTCTGGCCAGCAGGAAGAAAGGATAGTGACCCTTCCTGGAAGGATTCCTGCTGCTTTTGGGCTGGTTGGAGGAGAGAATTCACCTGAGCTGGCAGTGGCCAGAAGGCTCTTGGCCCCTTTGCACATTTGGAGGTATGTAGGATGTGGCTCTGTCGCCTTAGTCCTCTTTTTTAACTTATCTAAGAAGCAGGCTCTTTCCCACCCCAGGGCTCTGGTTACTGTAGAGATGCTTCAGTTCCTTGTTAATCCAAATTTGGAAGCAGATATAAGAGAATTCTGTTGACCTGAAAAAAAAATATGTGATTTCTAACAACTGGTGTGAGGATATGACTTCTTCTCCCAGACTCCTTCCTCCCTTGTGTGAAAGGAGGCCAAGTGAGGCCCTATGAGTGACTGGAAGACTGATTCTCTGAATCAGCTCCCAGATAGGCAGCAATTACTTGGAAATGGCAAGGGGGAGTGAGTGTCAGTAGGTAATGTTTCACACACAATATGGCCTGAAATAAGTACTCAAGATCCTCCTCTGATGTTCCAAGGAATCCATTTGGCCTGTCACTATTTTGCAGTCCTTGCTGACCTTCGTTCACATGTGCTGTCTAGGGGTCTGAAGTGTGACCATGACACACAGTTTATCTCATTTTGAATTTTCTCAAGCTATGATCTCAGGAAGCTTATGAAGTCCACTCCCTATCCCAAGGAATGATCAGCTAAACCAACATCACTTGTCATAGAGATTTGTCTGATCTGTTCTTAAATACCACCCATAATGACCTCTCCAGACAAACTATCCAGTGTTTCAGTCTTTGTTAGAGGACTCTTTTACCCAAATTTTTGTACAGCAAATCAAGCATATTACTCCTCATGCTGTCCACACTGGACCTGGAAACAGTTTGTTCCTTTTTTTCTTTCTTTTTGCAGTTTTACATACTGAAGATTGTTATCAAGTCTCCTCTCAATACTTTTCTCTAAACAACTCCAGTTTATTCAATCTTTCCTTCTACGTCAGGTTTTCTGGACCTCAGATTAGTTTCCATTGCTCTCCTCAGGGCTATCTCCATTTGGCTGCATCCATGAAGTGCGGAGTCCAAATGGGGCAGAGTACTTCGACTGAGCTCTTTCCCATACTGAGAAGGGGAAAGCATCTAGCCTTTGTATATGTTTCACAGTCCTACCAGCATTTGCTATTCCAACACTTAGGCGAACAACTATTCCTCAATTTAAGGATAAAGCAGAAATGTCTAGCCTATAGCTAAAGCAAAGCAGATACTCAAACACCACGTTTCGGTATACCCCTGGGCTGGTGGCTGAATCCACAGAGGGCTCATATTTAACTCCCTGTCTTCTTTCTTTCCTCTCTGCTCAGTAAGGGTGACAAGGTGTGGCTTGCCAAGGCAGACTGCCAACAGCTAAAATTTCCTATACAGCTGTAGAAATAAAGAACTATTGAGTATGCCTGGTCCCCACCACACCCTTTCCCTGGCTCTGCTTTGCCCTTTCTAGCTGAAGTATCCTGCTCTGCTGCCTGCACGTGCAGGGAGGCACATAGGGTTGCAGGGTACAATTCCTGTCTCTTCTCATGCCCACTTTCCTTTTTTTTTTTTTTGAGGCAGGCAGGAATTCTGCAGGGTCAGACCTACAGTATGTTTCACGCTGCATGGCTGGGGCCCACTTCCCTTAGTATGTTGGGCTTTTTTCTAGCATTTTAGGGAGATAAAATCTTCTAGGTTGGCTGTGCGTATTGCACTCTTAGGTAATAAGAAGTGCCCCTAAAGTTCAGAAGGACTGTGTGGCACATCCCTATACTGACATGAAGCTTGAGCCCTGCTTTGTTGATTTTTTTTATTTAACGGAAAGTTGATGCTTTACTTCACTGATGTCCCTGGCAGAAGAAGGGAACAGGCAGTCCTGAAAACTACTTTAAAAGCACCTCGTAGTTATATTGTGACCACGTCTGAAGCTGTGAATGTAGGGGCTCGGTCTTTCAAGATGCTGAGAGCACTCAGCTGCCTGGAGGTCAACAGAAGTTAAAAGTCACTAAACATTTCATAGGAGGTTCTTACCACCCAGTAGGATAAGAACCAACTGAATCAGTAAGTGACTGGCATGGTTGCCTGCTTGTATTAAAACCAGTTGTATGAAACTGACCCAGAGAGTAGAAAAAACTCAGAATTTAATCTGAAGAGTGTGTGTGGGAGAATTTTCATTACACTTGGATGTGGGCTTGGGGAGAGTGAATACAATCAGTAGTTATTTTTTCTCTGTTACTCGTGGTGGAGGTTTTTCATCATCTAGCACAATTGTGTATACATTGCAGAGTAACAGTAACATACATGCCAAATTTAACAGAGCAGGACTTGCTAGCTGTGAAGAGAAATGCAAGAATTTTTTTTCTTCTTTATACAGTAGGAAAAGTGTATTTTTTTCTAGTCTTGCATAACTTAAAGAACAGCTGGATATATTTACTTTCAAACTTTTCAATAAAATCTACCTTTCAGGTGAGAATAAGCATGAAAAATTTAAAGAAAATTTTCAGGCAGCAGACAGAGGAAATGCTGGGGTTCTCAACCCTGACTACTCTTGGTAGGTTGTGCTTTCCAAAAATAAGATAAAGACACTTGAGGAAATTATTCAGAACAATTAATGCTCTGCATTGCAAGAGATCTATGTTATCTTGTCAGGATTGTCTCCCTGCAAAGGGAGGGTAAAAGAAAGGTATAATGTGTAGAGCAAAGAGATTAGTTCAGACAGAGCACAAAAGGGAAGACTAGAGAAACAGTAGCAGCACGCTTTTACCCAGCATAAGCATATGCTCAGCTATTACCTTGAATGATTTGTCATGTCCTGACTCTGTGTCCAATTAAGTCAATGGCAAAATTCCTGAAGTAACCAACTGATTTATCATAGGGCCAGTCTCTTTAAATTATTTTTAAAAAAGATAAAAATCCTTACATCTGAAGTATCACATGTTTATTTGCTGTAGAAGATTATCTTTAAAGTGTCTCAGCAAAAAGCCCCAGTCCTGCTCAGAATCGGAAAAACTGTGGCTTGGCAGTACACGGTGCTTTACAATGCCAGAGATAGCCACACCTGTGTCATCTTAACTAATTAAAAACACAGGCAAAGAGATTTTATAATGCTTTTTGCTGTCCACACTGTAGATGCTATCAGAAGCTTTAATTCCATAGCAATTGGTTGCAAATATCTAGTGACTGATGATGCAAATGTGCCATGATTTACTCTCATGATAGGCTTTATTTAGGTACCTAATGTCAGTCTGTGATACCATACACAGCCTTTGGAAAGCAGCTTTTGTAACTAGTCTTTGCTTTAATGAAAACCAGAATTCTTTCAGGAACTGAACAATAAAATTGTTAGGCGTTTGTTTTTCTAGCTGAACTTCCAGTGACAAAATATTTAAGGCCTATATTGCAATTGGTTTTCATCAGCGAGATGGGATGGATGATGTCAGGGTATAAAGAGTACATTATTCTTTATACATACAAATTTGTATTATGTAAGTAAACATTTAAAAAAATATATTGGGAGGTTTTTCAGTCAAAACAAATATTTTGTCATATGTGTTTAGGGAGTCAAAGAATCTGATCTTTCTGCCTTTGTATTTTAAATCTCTGTGGCTTGAACTTGATTTTCTAATTTTCCATAGGACTGTCCAAATTGGTTAGCTATTACAGCCGTATTTTAAAGTTTATTTTCAATTTTTCTTGCAGTCTATCTAGTATTTATCAGTTCCAGTAAAAATATTGACATAGAGGCTTGGTCATTTTTCAATTCAGTGTTTTTTTAGTGGCTTTTTTCTCCTTATAGATATGGCATAATTCTATACTGTTTAGCTTACAGATGAGAGCTTCACTTACGAAAAAGAATACAGAAACACAGAATGCCTACAGAAAACCAAAGCCGTAACAATGTCATGAAATGACACAAATATTATTGTGATGAAATTACTGCATGAGATTTTATGGCTTACGTGATTAGCTGCCCAACCCTTCTTAGGAGGGAGGGCTGGAGCTTAATTGTTGGGACCTGCTCACAGGACATGGTGTAGAGATGATGGTTCCTGGGTTGAAGTGCCTGGCTAAGTAGGAGGACTCCAGGTCTTCCCCTTTGTCAGTGGAGGTCAGCGAATGGCAGCAGTCATTCTTGGGAAGTAGAGGCAACCTTTTGTATGGAATTGGCCTGCAGCTTGGATGGCATCCGCAGGCAGCCACTTGGTGTGCAGCAGGCTGGGACTACACAAATTATTTTATCTTAAATTTTTTTTTTTAGATCTCTCAATCACTGTACATAGAAAAGTTTTACGAACAGCAAAGGTACTGAGGTCTAATATATAGCTTTCTGTCTTATGGGTAGTTCTTGTCTGATCTACAGTGCAAATGTCAGCCAAACCTGTTCCCAGACCTGGGATATCCACAATGGGTTGCATTTGCTGATGTCTAATACTGTTGTCATTTTTTAGTGGAGCAGTTTGTTGAATAAAATATTGAACCACATCAGATTGTTTTTGCACACACACTCTCCAGGTTTGGCAAGATCTCATTTGGAAAATGAATTATACATTATAGGGGCTCACTGGAAAGTCAATTGTCTGCAGATTTCTTAGTAGGGCAGATCTCTATCTCTGTCTTCCACTCTGCCTCATGTGAAAGACAGGTGATGAAGAAAGAGATGCATTAACTTATTTCGATCGTAGAAAGTCAAAGGGGAAATGAGTTCGGATGGTTTATCTACTTTCAACGTTATATAATAGGATAGGTCTAATATCGGTCAGCCATGTCAGAGGGAGCTGATTTGTATTCACTATCTCTAAACTTAGCTAAATGTGGATTTTGGAGTTTAACTTTAGGATCCTACTTCTTCAAACATTGAGTAAATCTTTACACAGTAAGTGATGCTTGCAGAGATGTTTAGCACATGCTATACTTTAGGTATCTGTTGATTGCTTAAATACGGCCCCTGATTATCTTTGGAAAAAACTACTTGATTGGTCTTTCAGGATAAAATCAAAGTTAAGCAGTTAAAAAAATTCTTTGTACTATCCTATAGTGAATGCATAAAACCAGGGTTGCATCTGAAGTAGGCTAAAATATGTAGTAGTTTAAGCAGAGCTTTGGGAGAAAGTTCTGTTTTGTTGTTTACTTTATTTAAACATTTTAAATTTTTAATTTATTTAAATTTATTTTTTATTTATTTAAACATTTTTATTTTATTTTTATTTTTATTATTAATTATTTAATTATTTGTTATTAATAATTTTTATAGTAAATATTAAAATTAATTTATTTTTAATTTATTTTTTAAAAAAAGTCAGGAAAATAAAAAGTGGAGCAAATAGTACAAAATAGGAGCACGTTTCCAAAATGATAAAATTTTAAAAATCTGAAAACAATAGATTGGAGAATTCTTCCAAATGTCCTAATGGCACTCTGATCAGAGGTCAGAGAACTGGTAGGTTAAAGCGAGGAAGGGTTATTAATAATAATTTCTTTCAACTTTCCTTATAGGACAAACCATAGAATTTCACCCTGCAGTTCTTGGTTTGTGCCCAGAACATTTGAGCCAGGTGTGAAAAAATTCAATATTGACATAGAGTTGAAGTCATGGAGAATTTACTGCATCCTTCCATTAACTGTTTAACTGCATAATTTTCTCACAGTAGAAATTTGTGTGCTTCACCATTTGAACTTACCTTACAGCCATGGGATCTTGTTATGTCGTTATGTACAGCATTAAAGCATCTGTTTTTATAATGTGAACATCGGTGCCTGTGCTGAGGCAGGGATGTCTGCTCAGCAAAATGGGGATGTTATCCCTACTGAAATGTGTGTCATGGCTCCCAAAATTAGAGTATCTCATCAAGCACCGGAAATGGGAAACCTGTTGAGTTACCAGCAACAGAGGTGAAAGACCAAGCAGTTTTAGTACCATTTACTAGTCTCCCATGTGCCTTTCCTTAGTGGTGATATCGTATGAGAGACTGTGATTTAACATAGCCACCACACTGACATGTAAGATGGCAGAGCTACATCTAAGAGGAAGAAAACACTGATTCAACTGTTTCTCTCATTGTCTTTCCAGAGCTGAGAAAATGTTGCCTGACAGAAACTGAGTAACAGCCTGGTCACATCTGTCATCAAAAGCACATCTATCATTTTTGCTGAGGTCATGAAGGTAACTAACTTCATTTTGTCTCTTCTGTCTAGCAATACATTTTGAAAAACATGCTTGATATTTCTTGTCTCCTTTTGAGCATAGAGAATCAGCATAAATATGAAGGCTTAAATGAGCAACATATTTTGATGGAAATTCTCCGTCTAGAGAAAGCGAAAAGGCAGAAAAGTATTTAAGAAATTGTTATAGTGAGATTTTGATTTTGAAAGGTTAGGATAACTGTATCAGAGGATGTCAGTCATCTTCAAATACTGCAATTAAAGGTTTTGGGCACAGAGAATTTATTAATATTTTCTTTGTGAAGCCTGCAACGGATTGGAATTTTACCATTTTAATTGGTACTATTTGTATTATAAACAAGAATGTAAGGTACTTTTCAGATCAGTTCAAAAAGCAGATTCTCTCCCCTAAAAACATAATTTCACATATTTCCACAAAACACAGAGGTGTTGCTAAGCATGAATGTTGATGAATGGACAGCGTTCACTGAATACCAATGTCTTCCATGTTCAGGCTAGTTCATTTCATGAACTAAGCTATTATAAATAGCAGGAGAAGTGGCAGTTTTCAAATGACAGAGTGTTCAAATTATACTCATCCTTTGCCCTCATCTCATCCTTCCATCATGTATTCCATCAAGAACATGTATTCCTTTTCCTTTGTCTTAAATATTCTTATGAAAATCAGTTAGTCTTTACAAAACAATTGCTATGTTTGTTTGGATTTTTTCATAAATGTAGTGCTTCATATTATTTGCTCCTTGAAAACAATTTGCAAAAATATGTTTACTGCATAATTCAGATAAAAGTATTTGTAACAATAAAGATAGATTTGAAGGAGAAGCATTCCTATCTGGTAACATATGCAATATATTACTGTGAACTTGGAGCTTCAGGCTCAATCCCCCAAAGGACATAGGTGCTCAAGCTGGAAATAGCAAAATACTAAACCAAAAGCCATCAATTTGCTTGATAGTCATCAAGTCCCTCCCTGTTTGAGGTGCCTGGGTTTCTATTCAGCACTTCCAGTGGAGCCCCAGGAGCACTTACTCATCTGGCTATGCTTGGGGTGGTCCTGCAGCCCTCGGAAGGGACCCACTGCAATCAGTGCACTGAGAACATAATTAACATATTGGATTAGACCTGCACAAACATGGATATGACTCTCTCGAAATTTAAATAGTGCTCATTACTACTATGTATCACATCACAATAAGTGGAAAGTACCCACCCTCAGCAAATGCTAGACCAAAGCTCAATTAATTAAATATATGCCTGTGTATGTTTATATGCATACGTCTGTTGTTTATTAAAAAGAAACTACAAATGATCTCTGGTGCAGATATCAAGACCAGAACTCTTTTCACCCGATGCCTTTACCATTGAGATAGTGGTAATCTCTGTCCTGGGCTTTCTATCCTGGACTTACTGTACATGACTTGGCTTTCCTCAACGTGAGGAAAAAACTGACTCTGTGTCTGACCTCCCTGGCCAGGTGCTCCCAGAAGGGCCATGGCAGGAGGCATATGTCAGTGTGGCACTGCATCTGCATGTCCTGCTGTCCCTGTTCCTCCAGACTGATAGATAAAAGCCTCTCTGGGAGCCAGGATGGCTGGAGGATGCCGTGGGACATGTGGCTGTGAAGAGGCCATATCATATCATGCTGGGCTCGATAGCTCTCTTAGCGTGCTGGTCCCACAGGGCAGCTCTGAATAACCGCCTGTACCTTGGCAGTGGGCTCACAGTACATGTAGCTGAGGTATCTTGCTGTCCAGGGTCTGACCTTGTGAGGAGGTGGGCAGCAGCTTTTCCTGCTGTCCTCAAGCAGGCTTGAGGACGAAAGCTCCTCATTTCCAAAAAGGAAAGATGGAATTGTGTGGTTTCAACATGTGAAAGCGGGGAAGAGGGGGAGCATAGTGAAAAATGGGGAAATGATATTCTTGTTGCATGTGTGGGTCAATCTGTTTGTTTGTTTTCAAGCACTTAATTAGAAAAGAAAAGGACGCATTAAAATTTTTCATTGATTCCAAGACAATGTGTTCTTCCATTTTCAGTGAAAGTTTGGAGAAGTTCAGGTGACAAGTTAAGTTTGATTCATAGCCACGTGGATTGAAGTCAGAGTTTTGCCTCCTACAAGGTCAGTTATCAGACATAGCATAGTGTCATTATTTTTCTAGTAGAAATGGGCCTGTTTACTTGGGGGCCTTGGCTTTTTGTATCTGCAATGTCACTTACACATCTGGTGTTTGTCTCTGAAATCCCTTTTTGCTAGTTTTGATCTAACACGTCTACTGGTAGGTATGGTATCCACGATCTGTAGCAGGGAAACAGGTAATGTTTTTCAGTTTGCTAAATCTGTCTCCTTGCGTGCATATTGCTGGTTCCTTTGTTGCTCCTTTAATGTAGCTACATTCATGCCAGTATGAAATAGGAAAGCATCAAAATTCCCTAATGCAGGCAGAGAGCCTCACACAATGACTAAACTGGATTTGTCCAAACTTTTGCCATTTCATTCTTTCTCAGATGTTTTGTGGGGAAGTTGTTTGTGCTCTGACAAGCAAACTATTGTGTTTGTTTGTTTGTTTGTTTGTTTTTTAAGCGTTAGATATTTTAAAAAGTTCATTTTTATGCTCCAATGACTACACAAATTGCTACTATCCGTTAGTATTTGCCTGGAGGATTAGGGCTAACATTTAGAATAATGTACCCGGCATGTCTCTTTGATTATTACAGAACTACCACATGAAGTATTATTTGGTGGCAATTTTATGATGTGCCCAAGTGGAATAAAATGTCTATTTTATTAAAAAAAGAATGCACCCAAGGATAGTGCAATGGGACCCTGATACAAATGTTTTGCAATAGGACACATTCTCATGAAGTGATTTAGTGTCTCAGCTGGGATTTAACTCCCAGGGAGAATTCCAGAATTGTCACTTACTGACACTGGTTTATTTTCAGTGGAGAATGCTGACTTCTCAGAAAAGGAGGAGGGGAGTGAAGAACCGTCTCGTTTGTTTTATCCTTGTGTTTGGTGGGTCAGGGCAAAGTTATTTGGGGGCAATTCTGCTGCATTCCTTGTCAGATACTCATTCCACAAGTGCTGAGCAGGGAATTTTATTGCTTTCACTTGGGGTAGTTAAAAATCATAAATTGTGTTTGAGAATAGGAGATGCATTTTATAAGTGTCTTGTAAACTTTGCCCTCAAAGATCTCCATCACCTGTGCAAATGCACCAGCAATCCTGTTAACATCTGGCAAGCAGCAAACAAGGGGAAAAAATCAGTTTTTAAAAAAATCTTTTTCAATATTCCAAAGTAAGTTTTTAATTAGGGGATTTTCCCCCCATATTTTGCATAGGCCTAAAGAGATCAGCGATTTCTTAGTTAGAAAATAGCCGCTTCCGCTGATAGTTCCAATTGCAGTGTAACTGCAACTAGTGGGCTGTCTTGTTTGAACTGAATAGCTATTGCTGCATTGTAGAAAACCGGGTTCTTCAGCTTGACAAGAGTGGTGCTTGCAGGACTGTGTGTGACTACATGTCTGCAGTCAGCATGCGCCAGTAGGAGACATAAAGCTAAATGACTCCTTGAATTTTAACTTGTGTGGAATGTAAATCGAGTAAGTAATAGGCAGAAACACTCATTTCTTGAGAGCTGTGTTCATAACTGGAAACCATTTGAGTTCTAACTAAAGAAATGGAAAAAGCCACTTTCAGCATTATGTCCCATATGAGGATTTTTGTTGATGATAAAATGTGCTATGACTACTGTTCTTTTATGTAGGTGTGTCCATATATACACATGCATAGGCACAGAGGAAACTGATCCGTTTCTTCTAGTTTTAAGTCATGCCTGAGATAAAGCCAAATTCTAATGTATAAAATAGACACACAAATGCAACACTGCATATTTTGTTTTGGTCTGCTAGAAGTGGCTCTCTGTACTTCATTTCTTGGTGAGAAATACAACTTGGAGTTAAAACATATTCAATATGATTATGTTAATCAATTCAAAATTTTTCAATATTTGTAACATTTTCTGAGAAGCTGTCTATGCTTCACGCTCAGAAAATTCAGAGATTATTTAAGCGTGCTTTCTCACATGACAGAAAAGGCTTTTCAGATGGATGATCTGTTGCATCCCAGGGGCCCTGAAGATTGCCAGTATCTATTGTACTTACGTATGTATGCTTCACTGGTGCCAAGAACTACCCATTCCCTTCTTTTCAGTGAATTAATGTTTAACTTCAAGCCCAGCATGGGCAGAGCTCAGGCTGGACGTTCTCCTGAGTGACATACTGCATGTGTGTGGTAACACACTGCAGTGGTTCTGCTATAACAGGAGTGATGGGCTGTGACATACAGGTGGATATTTCTGGCAATCCTAACTTGCCATATCAATGTGTAAAGCGTCTGATAATTTCTACTTACATAGCAATACTTTCTCATGATTTTAGAAGAATTTACTGACAACATCAAGATCAGTTAAATGCATTTTAAAGGTAATATAATTGCAAAAATCTATGGACAAGATTATCTCTTGCATCTGCCATTGAAGGGCGTCTACAGAAAGGGATGATTCTGGTTTCTCATTCTGCCTTGTCTTCCCTTTTCAGCCCTGCACACAGACTCTCTTTTGTCCCTCTTGTGTGGCTGCACAGGGATGGCAGAACTGGTGGCTGTATAGCAGAGCGCAGAGAGGTTTGCACAGAAGGGCAAAAGAAGAGGGGAGGAGATTGAAGGAAAGTGAGTGTTACTTCTACTGCCTGCAACTCTCTGTAAGACAGGAAGCATTTTGAGAGGGCCCCAGTTTCTTGAATGTGTTTGACTTCTCTAAAGACTCGTGAGAAAGAAAGGGAGAAATAGAGACCTGCACACCCCTACCTAAGTGGATGTCTGTCCTTGATCTTGGGGGATGTCTCAGTTTTGAGTCTCCATTGGGCAGCTTCAAGATGCTGAGAACTCCAGTGCACAGGCATAAGGGTTTGGGGTTTTGGAGTAGGTAAACTGCAACTAAGCAAACCACTTGGGTATACAAGTGGTATCGTTCTTCCTTGAAGGTGATCATCTACCTAAACACTCTGATTAATCAGGAGCTAAGTTGTCACAAAATTAGTCAGTGATGCTCTTGTTTCACTGGAATGGAATGTGTGGTATGACCAGTTCAATGTATGTTGTGATACATGAAGTAACTGATGGACTGGAACTACTTAGAGTCAAGTGCTTAATAACTGCAAAGCTTAAAGTAGCAGAATACAACAGAAGTATTGGGGAACTGCAGTTCTTGGAAGAAAACACTCTCCAGTGTCTCTGGGTTTAGGCAATTTCTTCTTCCTTTCCTCTCACCCTCCATAAGGTTCTGCTGTGATAACAGTGAGATATATCTCTCCTTCATTGTCTGCTGCCTCTGTAGAGCCTTCTGAGCATCCAGATCTGGCAGGTATATCTGTGTTGGGTCACAAAATATGGGTGAGTTTAATCAGGACATTCTAAAGGTCTTAGCAGATGCCAAGCAGACATATTCGGAATTGCTAACACCTTTATTTTTATCTTACTCAGTTTGTTTTTAAGCTTGAACATATGTGTACACTAAGATTAGAACTATTTGCATGCCACATTTCAGAGTTTGGTTATTTTTGAGTTAACTCCATAGAACTAAAAATTAAAAAGAAACTGGGTGGCATTTGATCAGGAGGAAAAAGGGAGATGATTTTATTGAAGGCAGAAATAGAAGACAATTTTTCTTTCAACTTGGTTTATAAAACAAAGAAAAGGCAAAGCTATGAATGGAGCACAGGAAAATCTGATTTCCTGAAGAAGGTATTCTCTCTTCATTTCCTCCCTTCTCCATGAGAGCTGGTCCTTAAAGATATCTATGGGAGGTCTGCTGCACAAGGAATCTGCAGCACTTCAAGGGAAGTCATGGCCAACTGCACTAATGACTCATGCTTCTACATAAACACTTAGCTTTTTTTTTTTTTTTCCAGTTCCCAGCTACATTGAAGTGCATTTAAATCAAATTGCTAACCAAACTTTTCTTATATCTAAGATATTTAAGGGGTAGATTCTATATGCCTTGCAGTTAACATCTGCTTGTAGACATAGGTTGTATATTTGTGCATGTAAAAATAGAGCTTTCCACAAAATTAACACATTGCTTGATAAGACTACTGATGGTAAAATCTAGCTTTAGAAAGTCCAATGGCTATTAATTCTCCTTAGTGCCAATCATGAATATATGGCATTTTTATATGTGAAGGTCAGAAACAGGAATAAATCTTCTCTGAATTCGGAGAAGTAGTAAACCCGCTCTTTTTGTGGCTGCTACTGCGTTAGCCAGAGTGCAGTTACAGCCAAGCCCCTGTATCTTTCTCTTGGTAGAAAGGGATCTCAATTTGTAGTTGGCTATTAAAAGCAGTGGTCCAGATGCAACATCTGGCTCAGGAAATCCCTAAACTGCTGGTTGCCAGAAACAGGGAGGATATACTGGGGTGGGGGGGGGGCAGGGGGGAAGAGGGTGGAGAGGGAATCACTGACACACCCTGTTCTTATATTCTTTTCCTAAGCATCTGCCTCTGTCTGCTGTCAAAGGCAGGATATTGGGCTGGATGTGTCTTTTATCTGACCCAGGATGGCAGTTCCCATGTATTTGGGGGTGGAATGGGGTGTGGCTGTGAACCTCCATCTTCCAGGGTCTGAAGATCCCAAACATGACTTTCCCCTCCTGCCTAAAGCTTTAGGGCTGTAGTGCTTCATCTATCATCTGTTTTCCCAAAATCCTGCTTACAGCAGAAGTGCAGCATAGACGGAGGGAGAGAGTTGGCCCCCTCCTCAAGGGCTGGGTATTTTTATGTGTTTATGTATTTTTTTTGGCTTGGATGGAGATTCTCCCCCCCCTCCCCCCAACAGGGAATTCAGACAAGTGACATCATTTTTAATCCTTGACAGTTTATGGGCTTTGAAAGAGATTCTGGATAACACTGAGCAATTAAGATGCCATTTTAATACTTCTTTCAAGTGAAATCAAGTGCGTAATTAAATAAAATTGAATGAGAACCATGTCAGGCCACCCACAAGCTCTCATATCCGTTACAAATAAATGAATAAGTCCGGGTGGGGGACAAATGCTGTGTGCCTAAGTGGTCCTATTTATATATTATTGGGTGACTCTAGGAATGAGGCTTTCAGCTGAGGATTTGTTTTCTTTGTACAGTGTTTCCAAGCAAGACATGCGAAATTGTCAATTGCTATTCAAGCAGCAGTAACTTGGTTATCTTTTTAAATTCTAAATCGTGGTATTAAATTGTATATTTTGCCATTATTTTGTGTAGATGGCCTACTGTAAAAGCCACAGAACATAAACAGGATTTTTTACATTAAATGCTGGATTCAAATTTCTGCTGCCTTGTTATTTATGTGATTATATATGGACGCTTGGCGAAAGTCGCTTTAGAATGCAAACACGGGGTATGATATTACACATGCTTTGCATTCATTTTACACAGATAAAAAAAAGCAAAGTGCAGGCAAAGGAAAAACAAGTGCTTTTGAGATTTACAATATGATAACTAAGTAAGTATTGATGAAAAGTGATATCTCTCCGTTGTATGTAAGTCAAATTTCTTAGCCCTTTTCTTTAAGCTTTTCCACTCTTACATGTTAAATTTTATGCCGTGATCTCTCACTGTAATTAGAAGCATTAACCAAAAACTGTATTTCCAAAGTGTGTTCTTTGTACTGTGTAGCTGGGATGCCTAACCCTGTCTTAGATCTATGCAAAATATCGATAAAATATTGATGATTGAAAAATGTCCCATTTAAAATTAAAACAGAAATATTAATATGATGACATTTGATAACAGTTTTGAAAACTTGACTTGCATCTAACCTTAAATTAACATGGGGGAGGCAGTGGTTCAATACAACAGCCAAAATAATCTCATCGTATTTCATATACAGATTCACAGAAAACCCCATATTATTCCTCAAAAATTTCCTCTGTAGGATACCTTCTGGGCATAGCTGAGGAGTGGGTACAAGGCAGCACTCCCTGCTCACCCCACACAAACCTTTTTCTCCTTCATCTCGTTGGCATGTTGCTGATCATCACTCAGTGCCTGTAGATGCTATCCTGGTACAAATACACACTTGCCTTTTTCTTCCTCTCCTAAGACATGATTTTCTGTTTTTACTGTGAATCTGGGACAATGCAGGCCCCCTCTGGTGGTCAAAAAAACATCTGTACAATTCTACAGGATTTCACTCTTAAACTGTTTTGCTGAGGGCCCAAAATGTCTGCAGTCATACGACCATCGTTAGTTCATTTTTCTAAGAAAACCATCAGAATGAGCCAAAACTGGAGGAGAAGAATGCGTAGGAGAGATGTTCCAATGTGTGTCAGGTCCCAGGAATGCGATCAGTGACATTGATGGGTGCACACAGAGAGTAGCTGCAAAATTCATTGCACCAAATCTCCCTGCCTGGCTGGCACACAGGGGTAGGGACGGCGCTTGGGATGCCAGGACTGGGCCTGCTGTTGGAGGCAGGACAAAGCATTAGAGAGAAATAGGAAACAAACTTACTGCTGAGGAAAAATATCTGCCTAATGTCACAGGCTGCTCTTTCTTTGATTGCTGGAAACCACAGGGATACTGCATGTGGCATATTGAGGTACAGGAAGCAAGTCTAGGTTGATGTACTGGTTTCTATGGTTCCCTTTTAATTTGGAAGAGTTGGGCTCATGATAACAAAAGCATTTGGACTCACACAGAGAATTATGATTATGATATGCAACTCTTAAATTCAGAGGAAGGCTCTCCTAATCACTTTTCCTTGAGTATGTTTGCATGTGAAAAAGTGGCATTTCCGTTTGGTGTTGTCCTCTCTGGCAAGTCATTTCAACAACGTCTAACTTCCTGGAGGTTAAAAATGGTTTCTGAAACTGCTGAGAAAACTAAACAATGTCTAGAAATCACTATGGCATCTTTAAAAGCCACTATCAGTTATGTAATCGGGAAGATAATCCAAATGGGTGTCCAAAATCAGTCTTGAAGTCACTAGCATTCAAGAAACGGGCTGGTTCTCATACACTGCACAAGCTTCCACTGGCATTTCTTAGCCTGTCCCCTTAGCTCTCAACTTGACTTTCTGTCTGCTGCCCCCCAGCAGCATACATACCATCCACCACTCAAAGGATAAAAGAGTCCTGTCAACACAGCAGCTGACCAAGAAAAAGAGTAATTCACCCATGTGTTTATTCACTGAAGAGCACTTGATCAATTCTATCAATGGTGACAAAGAAGATTTAATAGTAACCTACAATAATTCGTTTTTTTTTTTTTTTTAAAACCCCACTAGCCACAATAATGGCTGCTGAAGCACTCATTGTTGTCATGTGATTCTTATTAGCCTATACTTAAGGAAGCTGAGAAAGAGGGATTGTGATGTTTCATAAAAATACATTTAATGTTATTTAAGGGTTTGTAACTGAGAGTGGTGGTTTCCCAGAATTCCCTGTTTTTCTTCATCTTCTGGCTCTTCTGCATACCTGTGGACTGCAAAAAATGGCTCTGTGCCATAACACACACTGAAGTTTTAAAACTGCTGCCAGGGGTCATCCTGGCCCAAGGGCTTCTGAATTTTTTCTTCTTTAGTAAGTCTGAAGGCCCTGCACAATTTGCTGGTAAGTGTACACTGTCAGGAGCTACGTGCCACCATCAGAAAAGAGACGAGCTGCCAGTGTAGCTGAACAGCTTAGAGTTTAGGATATCATTTTTATTCAAGTTTATGAATTCCTATGTCATAAATAAATATTTCCTAAGTAGAAAGTTAGAAATTAGTATGAGGATTTTTATTGTTCTTTTCAATATAGCAAAAAGAATGAATAATTTTTATGAGCTTTCTTTTAGTTCTACAGCTACAGCCATTCACTGTGTGAATAAGCAATACTTGTGCACAGGGCTGTGCAGAGGAGAACAGCTTTAAGAAGGAAGAAGAGGAATTTATAGCTGCCTTGAACTTTCTTTTTCAAAATGCCAAATGCTGAATTACATTCAAAAATAGTTTGTTCACTTAAAGAAATGAGGGTACTATTCATAAGCAACCTTCTGAGTCCTTTTCCTTTGCTGAATTGTTATCAAAGCCTTGTTACTCATGTATGAGTCCCTGAACATGTCAATCCTTAACCTTCTTTTTGACAAGCTAAGTAGTCTGAATTCATGGTCCTTCTCATATGTGACGTTTATTTTCCAGGTGGGTAGCCAGCAGAGCTTAAGCTACGTGAAATGCAAGCAGTTAAGGTGCCATTTCGCGCCAGGACCATGGCATGGTTACAGAAGAAGGTGAGTCACCAGCCCGTCTTCTATCGTGGCCCTGT
The DNA here is from genome assembly GCA_028565335.1 of Limnodromus scolopaceus. Taxonomy (NCBI): domain Eukaryota; kingdom Metazoa; phylum Chordata; class Aves; order Charadriiformes; family Scolopacidae; genus Limnodromus; species Limnodromus scolopaceus. Next base: position 35,005,974 of record JAOXNO010000024.1, on the reverse strand, counting down.
CTCATCTTTCATGCAGTGAGCACTGGCACTCCTGGGGGATCAATGTTGTCGTCTGATCATTTATGGAGTTCCACTTTCCTGGCTTTTGATCAAAGATCTTGGTACATGAGTTATAGGACAAGGAAGATTGGTCATGTCTGTGTTATTCACTGTTGTTGCTTTTCTCTGAACTTTCTATAATTTATCAGCATCCTTTTCGAACTGCAGGCACTAAGCCTGGACAGTATTCTAGCAGTAATTGCTCAGGACTGCATGCAGACATACGATAGCCATCCTACTTAATATATCCTTGGGTGTATGCTTGTGTATCCAAGAGCAGCATTGTCTCTTCTAGCACTGTGTCACATTGGGGGCTCCTGTTCAGTTGACAAAGCAGCATGACTCCAATATGTTTCCAGCAACCTAAAGCTCATGAAAGAGATCCCTTTTTTTTCCTAGATGCAGTTAATCATGAAGGGAAACAAGATTGCATTGAGGTCTTTTTCACCATTTTTTTTTCTCCTGGGGACCAGCTTCATTCCTGTGCCCCAGAAACAAAGACCTTAGGTATGAATTGTTAAATGGCTGAAAAGACCCATTCTCTTTCTTTGTTCAGGCAACATACAACACATGCCAGCAAAGGTATTGAAAGAACTTTTGGTATGGGCACACATTCCTTTGACTGGGTGCTTGCATGTAAGAAAGTTTATATAATTATAATAGTAAGAGCTGATATTTTAATACTATTCGTAACGCAAACTGCAAATCAAAGTTGAATGGGACTACCCTATTCATCCTGCTGCTGATACTGACAGCTGCTCCAAAATGCTATTCAAAAGATCAGGAAAAAAGATACTAAGAAAAATACAGTATGCAAGCGAGTTGTGGGCGTGTGTAAAGGGCATGTATATCCAAGCTGCTATGAGGTCCCTAATTACTCTAAGATAGTATATTCATGTGACAGAATCTGGCTAAGATTGTCCATCCTTCTTTCTCATTGCTACTGCTGACTGTTCCCCAGGCTCCTGCCAGGGAAATCCAACCCCAAGCTGGTGCGTGCTGTATGCGATGTTCAGCAGCCTGAACATCAGAAGCTGATAAAGACATCAGGTCAGGACCAAGGGACAGAAAGAACTAAGTGAGGAATTTCACAGACACACACAAAGGGTGGTGCTGAGGAAAAGGGGATAGAAACAAACAGAATTTTTCAATAGGAAGAGCCCAGTTTACCTGCAAGATCAGATGAGGATGGAAAAGGAAGGTGAGCTGGTTAAAAAGATCTGAACAAAACAAGCAAGGAGCTGGGCCATAATGTAAGAATGATCCCCTGTAGCAGCAATAAAACGGAAGCAAAGACGCATGCGCAGGCTTCATTGCTTCATTACAAACTCCCTCTGTACTTGGCAGACTCCTGGCTCACCTCTTGTGCCAGAGGATTTTCCTGGCTAAAGCAGTCCGCTGGCAGATGCTCCTCCACCTCAGACCCAGAGATACCATCTCCCAAACAGCCTGTGTGACTAAGAAGAGGATGACTATATTTTCATTACGATATCCTGAAAAATATAGATAGGGAAGAGGGTTATAGGAAAAGCTTTAAACATTGCCATGCTCGCAGGAACAGAGTGCTTTATTCTGTGAGATTACTTATAGTCAGATTTTCCCTTAAACAGAGACTAAAAGAAGAGACTTACTTCAAACCATTGATCTGCAATATAAACATAGGAAAAAGTAAGCCAAACCCCACTACTAAAACAACATGTGCTAAGCATCCTCTCTAGGTCTCCATGGGCTCATAAGGCTGCAGGACAGTGTGTACTGTGTACCCCAGCCATGATGGGCGCTGATGGGCACTCAGAGCAGTTGTTATATGTGGCTTTTGGGCCCAGGCAGAGCCGCTGCCTCAGTGGAGGCAGCTTTTCCCTGCCAGTATGGGAGGACTGCTCTCATCCTGTCTGTTTGTCCCATTTTTCAGGGCACTGAAATACAACATGGTACTAAGGGGATTATGTCATGTCTTCCCCCTTCCTCCTTCCCCCTTCCCACCCCTAAGGTCACTTGGTTAATATTTCTATTGTGTACTTTAATTAGCACATTCCTGGCCTCAAGCTACCTTCTCCCATTCCTGACCTCTTTAAAACAGAGCAGTTTATATAATATATATTATTTTTAAAATGTTAATTGTGTGAGGACCTTTTAGGATTTGTAATGTTTAGCTTGCTGTGACCTTTGCACAGGATCTGCCCATGACATGCATGCAGCAAACACTGGCTTGTGGCGGCAGGCTGCCAAAACTCCCCGGCCTCTCAGCACCTTGTCCCCCATCTACAGTTTGTTAGATTTCTGGGGAACCCTGCTATGCATGTTAATGCAGCAAAACCCTATCTGTTACCTGTGCCTTAACACCTAGCCTGTGGTATGCCAAACTGAGACCAAAAGGTTGCCTTTGATTGGCATCTAAGGGAGTCTGCATTTATGGCACAGCAGAGTCTGAGAGTAAGGACTAGCCCTGTGAACTGGAGCAGAGGTTTCCATTTCTCGTGAGGGCTGCTCAAGAGGGGCTCGCATACCCAGAGGGGGCTCACCAGCCCCTCAAGGCAAGAAGTGCCTCTGATGACTTTCTGTTGCTATAAACTCTGGACTCCTACAGCAGCCTTAGCCACATGGGTGGGTGGGTGCAGGCATCAGCGAGCCCACTCACCAAGCTCACTCCACTTTGGTTACCACCCATGAAAAACTAAAAAGCCAATGACTATTCCAGACCTAAGTAAGAGAGACACAGGTAGGATCTTATCCGTAAAGTGAGCACCTATTGAGAGGTATCAATGATAAAGCAATCATGACAACGACAACTACATAATTTCACAATGTCAACCTAAGCATCCAGTGATAGAGGCAGATCTCAGAGAAGGGTAACATCTGGCAGGGGAAAAAAGAAAAAGCAACAGTGAGCAGCTGGGAGGGTGCCCAGGAGCTTCATTCTCTGACCCAGTTCAGCTGCAGATACAGCAACACACCCAGGCAAAGCCTCATTAACAGCTTTATAAATTTCTGCAATATCTGGGTGTTGTCTGAAGGTTTCCCTTGAGCACGCCCACGCGATCTGAGCCTCAGTCAGTATGGCTATAGAATATACAGGAAAGAGTAACAATGCTTCTTTTTAAGAAGCAGATATCAGCATCTGAAATAAGTCACTGTGCTTGACTTAGCCAAACCAAATTCCTGATGTCTGGAGTTTTGTCTATGTAGTGATAGCAGGATTAGATACAATACACATGAATATACTGCACGACCATGCAAAACCAAATAGTGCCGCAAAGATAATTGTGGTTTAATTAATACAGTCTGCTGCTCCATGCTCCACCAAGTTTTTGATTATTTGTCCATCTTTAAATTTTCAACAAAGCATTCCTGCACAGTCGGATGCCTTCAGAAAAAGAAGGAAAAAATGTATCTTCCTTTCCATTTTGGAAGTTTGGCTTGTTTTCAAGCCATTTCATTCAATAAAATATTTTTTTATTATTAACACCACATTGGGCATGTTCATTTTTCAAAACTTTTTGAGATTCTGAATTTCTGTGAATTTCATAAGTGAAGAATATGAAAATTTTTTACATATGGCGTAAAAACCTAAAGCAATTTGGAAAACATGTTTTAGCTGAGGACATAAACACGTATCTGAAATACTAAGTTTATTTGTTTGTTCAACAATTTCACTTTCATGTATAAACCTTCAGCTTTTAAAAATATCTCTCTCAACTACAAGATGGTTCTTAGCTCACTCACAGCAGTTGACACTGATTTTTTTTTTTCGTAGTTATTTGGTGTAAAAGACTAAAAATAAAAACATATTGTTCTGAGCATTGTGGACAACTTTTCCAGACGGGGAAAACAGAGGGTTTTATGACTTAGGAAAGCAGAGTTCCCAGAGGGCTGGTCTGCTTTTCTTCCACTCTTCCCTTTAGGATTTTCTGAAAACATTTCACTTACTTTTGACTCTGCAGTACATTTATAGCCTCTTATTTTTAGGGTTTTGTGCGTACCTCCCGTGTGCGTGTTCCAGCCCTGCCTTCTGCCTGCTCTCCCATGCACATGGAGGTATCACAGCACACTTGTTTATGTTCACTCACTCAAACGTGACCAAAGATTCAAAGTGGTGGGGGGTGCCTGGTTTTGGTTTTCTCCTTCCTAGCTGTCGGGCAGAAATCTGCTCTCTGCTTATAATGGGTTAGGCTGAGTGTTCAGTGTGCAGGTGGTAGCAGCGCTGGGGCAGCAGCCCTGGGAAGGAGGGAAGCCCGCTCCAGCCTTGGGGTGTTCCTTCATGCAGCGGGTGGGGGGGGCAGCGAAGCTGGACTGTAGCCCCCAGATTCCTCAGCCCACACAGTGTTTCTGTCCTAGTCTGTAGCCATGTGGACGAGTGGGCAGGAGCTTCAAGGACATGGATATATCTGCCCATCATCTCCCAGTCATATCCCCCAACTGGCAGCCCGTGCCCTCCCATCATTTCCCAAAGCAAAAGCTAAGTAGAAGCAGTGCAGAAAGGTCCGAAAGGGCAAAACATGCCTTTGTCTGCTCCCTTGTTATCCTGAACAGCTGAGGTAGAGCCACACACAACCCACGGCCGTGAATGGCAATATTAACTGTAAAAAGAAATTCCTATTTTTGATTGGCTGTTACAGCTGTTTGATGGCACAGCTTTCCAGCAACTCAGAATTTCTCTGTAAATAGGGAATCGTTACGAAATAGGGATCAACAACATTATACGAAGACTGAGATTTAAAATGGGACAGCCAAATATACCTTCTAGTTGCACCTAAATTAATAATCTAATTTTGAAAGGAAATCAGAACCTAGCAGCTGCTGGTGGCTTTCTTTAAACTGTTTTAGAAAGAGTCAGATTATGGGGTTTTGAGTATTTGGATGCATATGCTATAAAAAATTGATAACCTATTCTGAGAATGTATTGCTGATTTTTTTTTTTTGACTGAGCAATCTAATAAATGTATAAATGCCTTAAAACTTAAACCACATAAGAAATATCCTGTATTCAACAGAGGGGTCCAGTGTGTATTTATTGTTCAACACAGGAGCCTTGATGAGATTAATTGCCAAGTAACTGTATGCTTCTCAGCATTTAATGTTTTTTTTAAGATTATAAGGTTCACTGTCATGCTAAACTCTCTAATATTTGGTGTTTTCTAAAAAGCTATTTAAGAATGTTGTGTTTCCTTAATTATTTAAACCTTAATTCTATGCTATTTAAATGTTTTGTTAAGGCTATGTTATTTAAATGTTTTGTTAAGGCTAAAGCTTAGTTATTTAACTGGTAAATCTGCTAGTCTGCTTAATAATTCTTAAACATCTTTATTAGTGGTTTAAGACAAGAACATGGTTTACACCTCTGTAAAGGAAATTAATGCTTTATATTAACAATCACAAGGTTTCAAGAAGTACAGTGGCTATATAGTCTTTCTCTTACATCCAGAACTGGCATGTTCTAGCACATAGCCCTGTATTAGCAAAGCAGTTATTATTAATCCACAGGTGATGTGCCAGTAGACTTGCAGTTAACTCAACGTACCTGTTATCCACTCAGGTAAGGCCCCAAACTTTGCTAGGATGGAAAGAAAATTCTCACACAAAAAGTGGGGTGTTGATATAAAGTAGTGATGTAGAAGTGGAGGCTGGGAATTAAAAGAGAGCATCAGCCCTACAGAGAAGTGATGGCGTCAAAAATGTTGATGTACCTCTGCGCTGTGAAGGATGGGGTTGCTCCTAACAATGCAGACTGCACTGTTGGCCCATCTAATGTTGGGATCCTGCCTTATGGTCCGTGTTGTTCTTGTGTAACGATAGGAGCTCAGCTGCCTCTTCTGTTAAGCTTTCATTTAGCTGGGCATGGAGAACTGGACTATAAATCTGTGCTTGTTTTCAGTACAGGGCAGGAACAAGGACAGATGTCTATGCGGAAAAATGTTAAGACTGCAAAACTCAGGCACTCAAAGTAGGGAACTCTGGGCTTAAATCTACCTGCACACCCTTAATTCACATCTTGCCAGGTACAGCTGCACACTGCACCTCATTTGTATTCCAGCTCCCTGAATTCAAAGGACACTTAAGTGATGCCTTGGTTTTTTGCTGGATCAAAACTTGAGTGTATGAGGCGGAGAGTGTCCCCCCCTTTCCTCTGTCCCCGAATGCATTTTCCTTCACTGTCCTGAAATTTTCAGCAGGGCATCCTCTCCTCCTTATGCAGTCTCCCTTTCCCCTTATCCTTCCCTCCGACCCCTTGCACTGACCTTTGCAAAGATGTGTGTCTCCCTCCCCTTTATTTCAGCTTATCTTTGTAATGTGCGAGTAGGCTGTGTTTGGGTGTAGCGGATGTGCTGTGCCCCGGGGCTGTGGCAGGAGGGTGCTGCCACACTTCAAGCCGAGCCCCCGTGCCAAAGCAGAACCAGCTGCGCCTGCGGGACGTGTGGGAACTCTGCGGGGCCTTCAGCTGCTGTAAATGGCTGTGCGCTTGAAGTCCACTGTGGCTAATTAAACCCTTTTCCAGCACACCAGAGGAAAAAAATAAGTAATATCCGCCAGCTTCTTGCCACCCAAACTGCAGCATGCATTAGAAAGTCCAGTGTTGGCCTCACTTTCTGTGACTTTTCCCCTGTGTAAAACGGGGGTGCAGCTGTGCCAGTGTGCTGAAGTCTATAAATGAGAAGTGTTGCATAGGTGTGAGTATTATTAGCTACTTAATGGAACTAGGCAGCATTAGAAATGAACCTGAGGCAGACAGTAAGCTGCAGCAGTGTCAATTTAAACTCAGCTGAAGTTTTTGATGGGGAAAAAAATAATTGCTGTTGCATTCCTGTAACTCTGTCAAAGGCTTCTCTTTTGGCAGAGTCAAATGCAACAGACACCACGGAGGTCCTGCAAGGCTACAAAGGTCACGTTTTGGTTCACATTTTTCAAAGTCTCTTGCAAAAAAATGGCATTTTGAACTGCTAAGCTGTTGCCTTCTCCTCTTAGAGCCTTGCAGAGAGATTTCCTGATGGGCTAGTACATCTTCTCATGCTGCTGGCTGCCCTGTGCTCAGTGCAATCACTCCACACAGGTGCGATTGAGTCTAGATGACAAGGTCAGTTTTGGACACCAGGAAATCAGAGGGATGACTTCCTATCAAGACATAAGCTTAGAATGAACATGTCACCAAAATCTTTCTGCCTTGCAACCGCTCACTGAGGGGTGGCTATATTCAGAGGTGGCTAGTCTATGATCCCTGCAGTGTTATGGAGGGAAACCCCGTGAGACTGAGCTGGGAAAACCTTTGGGGTTTTCTGAGTGAACTCTGGGCTGAAAAGCACCAGGATGTGTGTGGTTATACAGAATGTATTACGACTGCACCCAGCACAGGGAATTTTCTTCTAACAGGGACAAATGTGGGTTTTTTCCCTCCACTCCCCTGCCCTGTTACTTTTTGATACAGTCCCCCGAGTCCTTTTCCTCTGACTCTGTAACACCTCATAAAACAAAGCGCTTGGTTGACTTGGTGGTTTATAACAATGAAACTGGTATATGTAACTTGGAGATTTTTTTAGAAAGCCTGTTTATTTGTTTGTTTGTGTTTTAGTGTTCCACCTGCGGCTTCTGAATCCACAGGCTACCATGCCATTTCCACTGAATTTCAGAGTTTTAGACTCAAGTGCCAGTGGGTAAGTTGTGCCTAAGTTTTAATTTGAAGCGTTTTTTTTTACAGTATTATAAGTAATAGCTATATTCAGAAATAATACACTGAATACTTTTCTACAGTACCTAGAGAGGTAATATCGTACCAAAAAATCTGTATGGATTTTTCCTAAAGAACTTGGAAACAAAACAGTGCGGCCATTGTATTTCAAACATTAGAGCAATTGTTCAGTACATGTGGTGCAACCCTAAATTTCTATGTCAGAACATGGTGCCAGCTCTGAGTCTCTGTAAATTATGGTGCTATGGGCATGCGCATGTTTAAACAAGTGCTTTCCTATCTCCAGGTTATATAGTCATATTTATGTATATGGTTTGGAAATGCCAGACAACACTCTAAAGTTATAAAAGGGAACCTAAACTATGTGCTCATTTTCCACACCATTGTACTTTTAAAACAAAGCAAAACCTGTTATGGGGCTTGAATTTTTCCTCGAAGTACATTGGCATTTGTTGTATATAAATCCTAATGATGTTTATTCTTGTATACCATAAAACCTGTAGGTAGAAAAAAGAGACCTAGTAAAACAAATACAGATAAATAAAGAATAATTCACTGCCTGAAGTTGAAAGTGTTTTGCACTATAGTTTGTGTTACTCCAGTGTACTCATAAACCTGTGATTCTAAACATCTTTACATTACAGGTTTAAGCAGTCAAAATATTAGTGTAACTCCTTTTGGATTCAACAGGCTACCTAGTGGCTTAGTCAACTACTGAAGGTCAGGAGAATATAATTCATCTGCCACAATGCCTAGACATCACCAGCTATCTGGAGATATCCTGGAAAATGAAACTGTGAAAACATTCCAAGCGTTTCAGTGAGATTATTGTCTATGACAAGATCCTCTTGGACAATGCACAGACCTTTGTGCATGGATCACCATAATACCCAATAAAACCAAAGCTTCCCCTCAGGACTGCTCTGCATGCTGTGCACAGTATTTCAGATGTGCTGGCAATACGTGGAATCAGCACTATCAGTGATGAAAACTAACTCATGGCTTCTCACCCACATTCTCAGTTTAAGCATTCATTGTTCTTTTGAATGTGTTATTTTCTTACTTTTGAAGAAAGGTTTCCTCTGTGCTGTAACACCTAGCCCTGGAAGATGCTAATCACTGTGCTGTATTTCCCTGTTTGGACAAAACAGGTTATCCTCCGAGATACATTTCTGGTTTTTTTAAGTCACAAAAGTAATAACATTATTGTTCTTACTGGAATTACCCTGTGGAAACAATGATTGCATAGAATAGCTGAGACACTGTGCAAGATTAATTGATTACAGGATCAGCCAGCGTGCACAAAGAGCATTAGCTTTCCCCAAGATAAGAATCTTATTACAAATCAGAAGTGGACTGTAACAGGCAGTGCTTGGCCCTTGAACCCACGCTTGGTGTCCACCCCCACACTGCTGCTAACCTCAGTCTAAGCCTTATGTACTGAAGCGCTGCAAAGAACGATCACATGTGAACAACATAATTTCCTAATGCAGATGCAATCAGATAGCATAAGAAAAGAAGAGCATCTCCCTGACTGAAAAACATTAGGAAGACTGGTGTCTGCTTTAGAAATAATCAATATGAGAAACCTAAAAGGTAAGCATGTTGTTTTGATTAGAGAGCCAGACCTAGGAAAACAGTGAGAGGAATGGGAAAGTGAAGAAAACTGCAGAAGGAAAGGAGGCAAAAAGTTTGGTTTGTAACTGAAGAGGACTTTTACTCTTGTTAGTATTAGAGGTCAGTATTCTCTTTGGCTGCAAAGGATCATTTGGGTTATGCTGATCTTGTATCGCTGAGACAAGGAGCTGGACAGATTCTGCAGAAGAGAAGCATGTGACTCATGGAAAGAGTAAGTAGCGTAGAACTTGCTCGACTTGAACTCTTGCTTATAGGGATTTTATTTACCCCTGGGGAAGGGTGAAATTTTCCAGTTTGGCATAAAGCTAAACTACTTTACCAGTGAGAGAGAACCTGAAGCCTCCTTTGCTGAGAAGATAAGCTTTCATGATACAGAATAAAGGCTAACATGTACTGAAGATTATTGCACAGGGAGAGAGGAAAAAGGTGCCTTAAAGCATGTTTCTTTTAACTGTGAAAACTGGCTAATGGAGCATTCAACACATCTGTCGTACTTAACTAGATGTTCACAATAACTCTTTTTCAATACACAAGACAAACTGTTATACATTTCTTTACAGCAGACACACTTACCAAAAAATAAAAATGTTCCATGCTTTGAGGAACTGAGAATCTCAAGTAGCTCCTTCAAAAATATGATGCCCATATTCTCATTCACAACAAGATGCATTAGAGAATTCAGTTAAAACTCTTTTAGATTTTTATTTCTAATGTGAATAATAAGCCACCTGCCTGGTGACAATGTTATTGGCACTTAAAAAAAATTTGCTGTGGAAACATTTGGGAAGAGTTACAGCCAAGAAAATTACTTGCTAAAGAGGTTTAGTTTAAATGCAAATTCAACCTAGCTCATCTGTACAAACATGTTTTAAAAGAAAGGGGAAAAAAACTCCACTTCCCTAATGTGCTGATGAGAGCTGTTAATAGGAGTCTAAAACATGCATAAGTTAAGCAAAACTCTCCAGTTTCGCTAGAACAGGGCAGAACCTAATCCTCAGGCGCTGCCTGCCTGAAAACTTGAAGATCACAAGAAAGGAAGAGAGCTGAGATGAGATTTGGATGCAGATTCCAAACAAACACTTTCAATAAATGAGTTATGAATATGGATTTTAATTTTTTTTTACAAACCCTTCATCAAATTAGGAGGAAATATTTAAACTGCTGTTGTGAATCTTTTGTTCAGAGTAACTAAATATTTGTACAGTTTTGTAAAAAGACTTTGTTCTATCTAATTGTGTTTTCAAATCACTGAGATCCTCTCTGCAATAAAAACAAATCTTAAGTTCTTTCAGAGGGTAAAAACCCACCTCAATTTAAAACTAATACAACATAATAACAGGTAGGAGGAGTGAAAGTTCAACTTATCAGCCCTATCTTTGAGCAGAGCTGAATCATTTAGAAGATATGTATTCAAGCCTTTGAAAGATACACAATAACATAGATGACAAGAGAAGACTGAAGAACTGTATGATTGTGGCTTGCAAAAGCTGCTTTAAATAATGAAACACTGAAGTTGAAAGTGTCAGTATTTGATGAACTGAACTGTAAAGAATCACAAGAGATTGCTGGAGACCCTGAGAACATTATGTAGTGTATCATAAGCAAAAACGTCAAACACTCAAAAAACCCACCAGTTTTTTTTCCAGTCAATGCTAAGAACTTACGTATGGTCTTTGTTCAGGTTCTCCCAAGTGGAGAGGGTTTCTCTCAATTTAAATAGTTGGCAGTCGTATTTTCTAATTTTCCTAATTGCAGTTGCCTTTAAATCAACTAAGCTTGAAAAACTCCTGCAAGGGACCTTGCTGGAAATCATCAAACTTATTGTCCAGGAGAAGAATCCCGATCCTTTTCAGCCATGGCTACAGCCCCACAGAAAATGAGAGGCAACACAGAATAATTCAGTTTAGGAGTATAGGAATTATTTGATCTTAGGACAGAGATGGCCACTGATGTGCTTTGAACAGGAATAGAAGAGAAGCTTCTGCACAGAGGTAGATCATTCTTTTTGTCCTTAGATTACATCTTTTCAGTTCAAGATTGTACATATTCTCATACGCCAAAACTGTGGTCCTTGAAAATGCCGTCCTTGTTTTGAAAGAAAAGCATAGAAATCTGCATTTTTTTTCCTGAAAATTTTAAACCGTAATATGAACAAAATGAGCAAATTCATTTATGCATGGATCCTGAATCCAGAGAATTTTCTGGATTTTCCGTGTGCTGCTGGCTAAAAGTCAATGCAAGTAAAAGGAGAAAAAGAAAAAAGGGCAACGTGAGCTGAAACTTCTTGCTACAAATGCTTGCTTTCCTGGGTAACTCTAGTCTGGACAGAGAAGAGTTCTACTCTTTACACCCCAACTATACACTAATCAAACAAGAATCAAACTCACAAACAGACTATTTAGCACTGAGGCACATCTTCAGGTTGTTTCCAGGTAGAATACAGATGTGTGTAGCTAAAAGACTCTTTGCATGCTGTTCCTATCCGCTGCGTGCGATATTATATTGCCCTGCAAATCTGTGTGTTCTAATAAATCAGTCTGCAGATGTGTAGCTGGAGCACCTGCTTTTGTATGCAAAAGACTTCTGAAGAAACCATCATCTTGCCTCTGTCCTCAGCCCCACTTGGAGAAGTGAGTGAGTGCCTGAATGAAGGAAAGAGTGAAAGGCTGCCCCTCAGGTGGGCTCCCTTTGCCGGTGATGAGGAGCTGTGGTTGTGTGACTCACTGGCTGGCCATCATGGGAATGTCTGAGAGAAGGACGATGTCGTGGGCATGCTGTGGACAGACCACAAGCTGTGCACTGTTTAGATTCATCTGCTACTGCTTTTGGGGAAGCACTGTAAATTATGGTGGCAGGCTTAAAACAATCTGACAATTATAGACACTTATTTTAAACACAGCTGTTGTGAGAGAATACAAATTTATAATTTTCATAATCATCTTTTGTTTAGGCTCAGTGTCCTGAAGCCCAGGAGGTTAACACTGCAAAACTGACTAATCAACAGGAGTGAAAAAAATGATCTGGTGATGTGACCGACTCTGAGGCAGGTTAGAGCTACTGCACAAAATACTCTACCCTCCACATATGTGCTTCAATCAGTAAAATTCCTACTGACCAGCAAAATCAATAGGAAATCTTTCCATTGATTGCAGCTCACTGAGATTGAAGCCTGTGAAGAAAAATTGCATAACTACTTATTTATGCCCCTGCTCCACCCTTTGTATGTGAGGGTGGTCCATTGCACACAATTTAGGATCACAGTTCTTCTTGCTGAGAATTACTAGGCAGGTCCGTCCCTCATTCTCATTCTGTGTCCCAGGAAGACCACTCTGGAGCAGGGCTTCTCACTGCTGTCCCTTTGCACACAAATTCAACAGCATCTGGACTACTGCTGGGCATGCTTAGCCTGCCTCAGAAAAAAACACCCTTAATTAGGAATTAAACATGAGGCAGCATGATAAGGACAAATCAAGTCACCGGCTTTCTCTGACCTCCACATGCCTGTTTTGCTCAGGATCTCCCAGGCTACTTGGGACAGCTACAGTTAATCTGCTTGGGAAACAGTCACTCACATCACTTTGATTTGGCTGGTTGCAAACCACGTTTTAATTATCTGGTGGTGTTAGCCCCTACCAGGCCCGTCTTGGCTGAGCCCCTTTGCTGTAAGGCCAGACTGAATTCCTGTTCTCTAAATACAAGTGAGGCTCTGTGCTGGGCTAGTGTGTCTTTCTACAGTACTCTGATGTTGCAACCTGCCTGGTGACGAGATCAGTTCAGGCTGTGCCTGGTGTTGTGTTTGAGCCCAGGTGTTTAGCCTTTTTCTGGGGTCTGCTTCATCCCTTCTTGCATGTCCTAGCTCTTCCAGTCCTCAAGCTCCTTCCCACCTGCATTCTACACCAGGAAGCCTTGCACATTATTACCCTGCAGGCTTACTTTCTTGAAACTGATTTCTGTTCCACCCAAAATGGGCATGAGCTGTGCTTGTTTCCACCTGACGCTGCTTGTTAGGCACGATGCCACACCTCATCACAGTCTCACAAAATAACTGAGCATGGAGGGGACCCTCAAAGGTCCTCCAGTTCAACTGCCTGCTCAGGGCAGGATCAGTGTTCAAGCATCCTGATGCAAAACACAGACAGGCACACTGCAGACTGGCATTAAACACCTCTGCAGACACCTTTTGCTATTGGAGAAAAAGTGATGGAAATGAAAGCCCAGCATTTTTCTCCCTACCTACTTTAAAAAAAAAAAAGCTTGTAATTTTCATTTCATCACCTTCCACCACAAACCTTGAAAGAGCAGCAGACAGAGGACCTACACACATACTCCCAACCTTTAACACTGGTGTGGCTGGGAGCTGCTCCAAATGCATCATTAGAAGTAGTATTCTGCCTTTTTTTAACTCAGAGAGCCAGGATCTGCTGCTCTGTGTGCCCGGCTGTTCTTTAAACAATTGTTTATCCTGCCAGTCAAGCTCAGGTACTAGTTTCTAGCACAGCAATCTAAGCAGGTCTGGGTTTCTCTCTTTGTGACACAGACAGCAAGGCGAAAGCAGACAGTAGAGACCCAAGCCACCCTGCCAGCATCATCCCAAGCTGTCAGAGGGGGAGACCAAACACAGACAAGGGGGAGAGGAAACATCTTTCAAGTTATTACGTGGCTGCTGCAGGGGTAATCACAGATGGAGTTCTCACGAGCCATGGCTCCTCTTTCCATAGTCTCATACCACTTCTGTCTGCTTCTCTTCCACTATTCTGATGTGCTGGTCTGTCTGGATTATGTATAATTATGAAATCTTTAAGACATTCTTCAATGCTAATTCAAGTCAGGAGGGGTTTTATTTTACACAGACACTTTTTCCTTAAGCTTTCATAAGTCTGAGCAGCACACAGTGCAACAGTGAAAAATCAGGATCCACCACTGAAGTTTATTTTTGTAGAGGTTAGTATTCTTGGCATATGACATAGCCATGCTGTGCGAGTTTTCAAATATTAGCTATAATATTTACTTTGCTTTTGTGAAGAATGTGTTAGTTTAAACATGTCTTTTCCTAAGGTAAAGTGAAATAATTAAATATATTTTCTCATTTTTGTGGTTCCTTCCACCTAATTTCCTCTGCAGTTTATTTATTTTCAGTGTACATGGGATTGTACAAAGAAACAAGCAATTGCAAGGAAAACTGTAATAAAAAAGTTCAATGGATATTTAAATTGTTTTGCAGACAAGACATATTTATTTTCTTGAGGGGAAGAATAATTGCAACAGCACAGCGTGGAGATTTTCATATCTTGAAAAGTATCTTGTATTTCTGAATCAGTTATTTTATGTATGTGAGGCTAACTGTGAAACTGCCAGCCAAATATTCTAGTAGAGATTTTTGCTAGTTCAGGAAAATGGAATTTAAGACTATGCAAATCCACACAACTTCTTTTATTACAACAGTTTTGTCAGCAGTTTGAAAAAAGCCAACTCCTACTTGCCTTAAGCATGTATTTTGTTGGATATGGCAGTGGTCAGTAGTGATAGACTGGCATTAGACTTTTGCCAAATAGATCCAACTTTCAGTGTGACTTAATGCAAAAAACCCAGTCTTTATGGCAATCTCTTTTCATAGTAGTCCAGGGGGGAATGATGACCATCACCCTGGCTGTACTTAGTCTGTTTTCTTTTCCCATCCAGACTTGGAGCTCTGGACTCTCTGCAAGCTAATCTGACTGCTTCAGACACCCAGTGCCACACAGGACCCATATTGCTCCAAGATGTGAATTCATATACAGACCAAGCTCTAAGTCTCATCATAAAAGTTCCTTCGTCCCTGAAAAGCATCAGGACCACATGACTCCCAGTCAGAAAAGCTGGTATGATTTATCTGCTGGCACGTGTGTATACTGCCTAATGCAACAGAGCCTTGATTGCAGTGTCAGTAACGATGCATTGGGAGACGATGACTTCTTTCAGAGGAGGTGCTGGGGAAGGTGCTACAAAGATGCATTCATGGTAGCAGATCCGAGGAGGGGGAAGCAGAAGGTTGTTTACCCAAGGTAATGTAGTGTGAGTCTGGAAACACTGAGACGTGCCAGGGTTGATCATTACAGATCCCCAAGTCACAAAGGAGGGCCACTGGTAGCAAATGGGTACAGCAAAGCTATGTCACATCCTTCCAAGCCTCACACATCTGTCCAGACTTAGTCTGACTATCTGAGTTTCTTGGAAGTGAATTTAAGTGTCTACATGAATATAGTGAGCAGGACTTGTCTTTTTGTGAAATGTTATTAATGATATTTATACTGTGGTAACACTCAGGAACGGTTGAGGCCTCAGGATACTAGTTGCAAACCATAGAGTAATTACAGTTGCTGCCTGAAGGAACAAACAAGAGTCATGGCTGGAAAGTAAAGTTCTGTTAAAAAAAAACCCATGTAGGAATTATATGAACTTCAACATGGTCTTACTCTGCAAATCTACTTCATGTATGTATTCAGCGTCACGTATGCTATGTACTTTTGTGACATAATATGGGTCAATCACTTCTTTTCCCTACTCTGATGACAATAAGACTAAACTTTTGTATTTTGTTCAAAAGAAACACCTTCTAAATTAGAATCATGTTACTTTTACAAAACTGCAGCTAAAGGTATAATTTAGCCTGCAAAATACTGGTTTTTTTTGCAGGTTCTCATATAGTACAGAAAAGAAAAACAGTAGATACTGATCTCTAGCTGATTCTCAGCTTACAAGAAATTATAGAGACTGCTTTTCCTCCTTTAGCTCAGATGTTTAGAGTAATATTTTTGAAGCTAATTGAGCTACACTACTGCAAAAGCTCTCTTCTGTAGCCAAAACTGGGGCTGAACACAGCACTCAACCTTGTCAAACTCTAGTATTTTAACTGTGAGCTCCCAACCCAGCCTCCCTTGTAGTCTAAGGCTTGCTGCTCGGTGGATCTACAAGAGGACCAGGGTCACTTGCTGATCCTGTAGCCTGACACATTGAGCATTGCTGATCCTTCAACTTGCTGCCTGGTAAACCTGGACATTGGGTCACAAGGAGACACCGTGGCACTATGTGTGTAAGGAAGGTAGAGCAATCACCCGTGCTCAGATGACTTTACCCTGAACATAATGTGCATCTTCCCATGAAATTCTTCCTGTGAAGGCTGCTGCTTTGCTCCGAGTCAGTGCACCAGATACATCCTCCATGAGACAAGAGGCTACAGTCCTGCCTCCTTCATTTGCTGAAAAAGAACTGCGGAGGTTTGAGTGCTGCCAACTTCAACAGCTCAAAAACAATAGTCCTTCCTCACTCAACTCATGGGACTGGCCCAAAGTCATGAGACTTGGAACAAAAACATACATGGTAGTTTAGTTCTTGCTTTCATTTTGGTTTAAATAATGCTATTTTGGTTCTTGTTGCAGATAGTCACACTTGCAAACTGGCTTCTCCCCTGTCCGTTAAACCTGTAACCCTTAAAGCAATCCTGCCATCTCATCAGGCACTGATTCAGCCTCCTGCATCCATCCTGCTTGCAACCTTCCAGACAGTTCTACCCTTCTCAGCCTCAGCTACAGCCTTACTGCAGAGGACCCAGAGGGCTGCCCCTCTAGCAGGAGATGTATAGACTAAAGGCCCTTTCTTTATGTTTCTCTGTGTTCTCCCTTTAGTCACAAACTAGGAGGGAAAGGAACAAAACCAGCATGAATTGCTTTCCCAATTCTTCAAAAGAGTGGTGTGCCTGGTAGATGGTGTGGGATACTAACTCCTTCTTAGCTCCTTCTAACTCCAAACTCAGTTGGTGCCCTTCCCACAGGAGGTGGGAAGGCAGCCGGAGCAGGTTTCTCACAAGCAGTGGTACCACTTACCAGAGGATCCTCAGGAGCTTTAGTAGCCATTTGTCTTGTCTGAAAGGCCAGCATCTAGCTGTTCAGTGCTGGACAGATGTGTTTTTTGGACTTCTATGTGTGAAGAAATTTTGAGCTGAGCTTTAAACTGCAGTGGTGGTTCACTGGAGTTCTCTTTTAGCTGTTAAAACTTCTATGGCCAACCCAGCATGTTGCTGCAGCCAAACCCCAAACCAGGTCCCTAACACACAAGACCCTCCAGACTTGGAGGGGAGAGGAAGGAGGGGGAGGTAGAAGTGACCAAATCCAGACAAACAGACAAGAAAAGTGTGGATTTCCTTGTTAGAGGAAAAAGAGAGCACTGAATGTGTGAGGAGTGCTTGACCTCAACCAATTAATCTCAGCTAATACTAAACTTCTTTTTTTCAAGAATGTTTTTGAACCTAGCTCATTTTATGCAAGGCATCCACCTTTGCGGATATATTTCCCTTGAGGTCCCTTACGATTTGCTGTACAGTAGCCAGTAATACACCACATTTGCCCCCTGCTTGACATGACTTAAAACCCACATTTCTTAAAAGCAACTGGCTTCTGCTGTGGAATGATACAGTTTTTGCCCTCTGTTCAACAAACCCAGCCACACACGTAGTTGTGATCTCATTCTGGAAAACTTCTGAAGGACAGCGGTCTTGTGCAGAGCAACAATCCAGAGTACCACATCAGTGTCTCTCTACTTACTCAGTCCTCACCCCACCTCTCTGGTTTCAACGTATTTTTTGTTCCCTAAACACTGTAAAAACATTTAGCATACTCAGGATTGACAATAATTAGCCTCAGAAGGCTGAGCAGTTCAGTTGCTGAGAATTATCTTCTAAGTTAAAAAAACAACAGACGTATACATTTGCTGGGAGGAGGCAGTGGTCTCACAGTTAGCTTCTTAGTTATCTTCAAGCTGGAGCTACTTTCAGGCTTTATCTCAGCTTTTTTGCCTTTTTTTTTTTTTTTTCCTGAACCACCACAGACTTTCATTCTAGTTTAACCAACTGTGGATTTAGAAGCCCCCAGTGTTAGTTCCATTTTTTTTCAAACTCTGGGTTTCAATTCAGAGCGCTGGAGGCACAGGAGCAGAAGCCTTTAATGCCAATGTGGCTCCCTTACACTGTTACTATAGAAAGTTCCAAACTCTCATCTATTTAAAACATCTATTTATTTTTGAGCAGTTTTAAATAGATGAGAACTAAGGAGGAAGAGACTGTTGCGCTTCTAACACTGGCTCTTGCATGGAATCTTGTCAATGTAAAACCCTCCTGCTCCCTGTGCCAGCTGCATAGAGCACTTAAGAACAAAATCTCATCAGTTTGGAGCCAGGGTCAGTGTCCTTAAAGCTCTGGAAAAGAGCAGAGGAGAACCCGGGGAGGAGGATGTGAATTCCACACTATTGCATTTGCAAACTGTTTGATTCTCCACAAAGTTTCTTGGAAAGAACTTGGACACATCAGCTTCTGAGTATTTTAAAAGATGTAATCTTTTGTGAACTTTTTTTTTCTCTTTTATTTACAATGCTAAAGGGCAAGATACACTGGATAGAAATGCAGGCAGTTTTGCTTACATATTAATTCCAAGTGTACAATTGTGGTTTGTATTTTGTTCTTTAGGAATACATACTGCTTTACAGACAAAAATAAGAAGGAATATGATCCTTCCTAAACCTGCTAGGGTTTCTGCTAAGAGCAATCCCAAAACTAGGGCCCTCATCAGGTAGAGAGTGAGGACTGTGCTTACCTTGAACGTGTGTGTTGAGCTGCTACCTACAAAGAGGAGGGATGTAAAGCTTTTGGGGGTTTAAAGCCTCACCTCCATCTGGCATCATCGCTCTACTCAGGTGGAGCCTTCTTCATCTGTTGCACTGAGCCCCACAGCAAGACACAGGCAGCCACAAGGGTATTGCCCTTTTCTTCTGCAACTCCCCCATTTCCATTAAAATAGAAAAGAAACCCTCAGCTGTTGCAGAAGTGCAGGTACCTCACCCCAACTGTACGGGACAGCGACGTCGCCTGCGCCGCAGGCAGCACGGCACGTTAGCGAACACAAGGGTAAAACGCGTATTTTTGCAGCTTGCCGACCGGCGCGGGGTCTGCCGGGGGCTCCAACGGCCCCGCCGGGAGCCCGGACCCCCCCGCGGCCGGTCCCCATCGCCCCCCTCACCTGGCCCCGGCCCCGGCCCCGGCCCCACGCCCCGGGAGCG
>JAOXNO010000024.1:34960343-34986400 GCA_028565335.1 Limnodromus scolopaceus | reverse complement strand
CTTTTTTCAGCCCGGACTGGCTTCAGGACCGTGTCTTATACCCGCCCGCAGACCCCTGGCAGCTCCGGCAACCGAAACATCTGCTCTCCATTGCGACCACCCCCCCCTCCAGCAAACACCCTTCCCTTGCTGCTGCTCCTCCTCCCTTCCCGCTCCGGCTCCGCTCGCTGCTCGGCTCGTACCCGCCGCTTCCTTTCTTCCAACGATGTTTTCCTGCTCCACGGGGCGACGTGTTTGCTGAACTTTTCCTAACAGTTCGGGGGGAACCTGAGGCGCGCCGGAGCAGGTTGGGGGGCAGCGAGCGGAGGAAGGACCCGCAGTAGGGGCGCAGGGAGCGGGTGGGAAGCACCCACATCCTCGGGAGGACGGGCAAACCCCTTGCATCGGGGGTCCGCGAAGCTCGCCGGCTGCCGGGGCTCCCGCTGTGGAAATGGCTGGGATCAGATGGGGCTTCCTCCTCCTCGCTGCCTGCGCGCTTTTGTCACCGGCGCTCGCTGCCTCCGAAAAGGGCAGACTGAGGAGGATCACCTACGTCCTGCAGCCCGGCCGGGCCGGCTCCTCCGGCAGCCGGCAACAGCGCCCGGCCCTCCTCGCGGGGGAGCAGCAGCAGCAGCAGCGCACGTTTAACGTACAGCTGAACACGCGCTACGGCGGCGGCACCACCCTTGAGCGGACCCGGCGGATGAGCAAGCCGGCTGGCGCGGGAGGCCAGCTCCGCATGGGCCCCGCCGGCCAGGTCCACCCCAACTCCGCCGCTCACGCCGCCTCCTTTGCCAAGCCGGCCCGCTTCGGCCCGCGGCCCAAGCCGCCGCCGGCCCCCCACGGCAACAGCAGCAGCGCCGGCCTGCCCCTCCGCCAGAAGCACCAGCTGCCGCCGCTGCCGGGGTAAGGCGCCCTCCCGCACGTCCCCCGCTCCCCAGCGCGACTGAGGCGACGGTGGCGCTGCCCGCCCGCCTGCAGCCTTCCTCAACCCCCCCACCGCGAGCACCTTCGTCGCGGCCGTTGTCGCCTCCCCTTGGGGCAGGGGGCCGTGGGAGCTCGCGCCGGGCCAGCTCTCCACTCACCACCCGGGAGCCCGCGGCAAGCGCCGCGCCCGGGCTGAGGCGTCGAGCGTGCGAAGAGCCCCGCAGCCGCCCGCCCCTCGGCCCTCCCGCTGGGGCGGCGGGGGTGGCCGCGGGCCCCCGCCTTTGTCGTTTGCGTCCCCGAAAGCAGCGCTCGGGATGCCCCGTCCGTCTCTGGGAGGCGGCAGCCCGCCTTTCCAGTCAGCCGGCGCCGGGCGAGGAGTTTCCTCACAGCGCACTTCAGGACATTTAATTCTTCCCGCCTTTTCTCTCCCCGGCCCAGCGCCCGCCCCGCCGCCTGGCTGGGGATGCGGAGCGGGGCCGGCTGCGGCGCCGCGGGCGTGCTCCGCCGGACCGTCCTCCCTCTTTGCTGTTCCCACAGGGTCAATGTCTGCGGGGGGCAGTGCTGTCACGGCTGGAGCAAGGCCACGGGCTCCCAGAGGTGCATCAAACGTGAGTAGCCGTGTGGGTCGGGGGGGTTGTGGGGCCGCCCGTGCAGTCAGTAGTCGGGGGAGCAGTGGGAGCCCGCACTGGCATCTGGCGAGGTGGTGGGTGCTGATATCGTCTGTGGGTGAAAACGTGCCTTCTGAGCTTCGCATCCCACCTGTGCTGCACTTGCATGGTTAACCAGCACTTGTGCTTGAGCCCTTCTCCCATGGCATCGTGGTGAGCGGCAGTTGTAACGCTTCACTTTGCACCCCTAAAATCCCTGCTTGCTAACCTTCAGCTCTGCTAAAGGATGAACAGTGGGTGCTTCTTATTTTTATTCTCAACTTAGATAGTGGCATTTTTGGAGAGAGCTTTATGGAGGTTATTTTTTGTGGAACACCCCTCATTAATGCTTGGGTGTTGGGAGGTTTTTTGAATGGGGGACTTCATAGGGTAAAGAACGTGCCAGAGATGCACAGGTGGGGAGCAAGGAATTGCCGTCCACCCACACTGTCCCTTCACCAGCAGCCCAGATGATGGTCCTAGGCTTAGGGCATGGAACCGTTGAAGTCTCAAGCAAGGCAAAAGAAGTGGATTTAGAGAAGCTCCTGCAGAGGGATGTACCTTTACTGGAATATCTAGAAACACAAAATACGTGCATAAAATAACACTGTTTGAGTAAATGCTATAATACTTAGGTTGTCCTTTCTAATGTAAAAGAGGAAGAATCTTCCCTAATTTAGGCAGGGTTCAGGATGACCACAAATGGCTAAGCTGAAGTGATGTTGCCATGAGGTCATGGCAGACTGGAATGACGTAGCTCTTGAGGAAACCCCTTTAGTTGTCAGCAAAATTGAGCAGATCTTGGAACATCACTTTTGCTCAGCAAGACAGGCTTCTCTCCCTGAGAAAGTTGGAGTAAACGATGCTTTCAAGCAAACTTTGGGTTTGTTTTTTTTTAAATACTAGCTGTTGACCCTGTGTGGCATTTTTCGTAATAGGGAGCAATCACATTTGTAATCCTCAGAAAGTTCAACTACCTTTGACCTGCATGGAGCTGTTGCTAAGAAGCAAGCACTTTATTACAGTAGGCTGTTAAAGACAAAACTTCGCAATTTCCCTGACCAACTTAGACATGCGTTTAAGAGAGTCTTCTAAATTAACATTTTCATTTTAAAATATATGCTCCTGTGTTAGGTTAGTCACCTTTTTTTGCTTAACACATATTACAAGTACTAGAATGATTTCCTTCAGCCTACAGTGTTTCAGATGGTATTCTGAGGCTAGTTGCAGAGCTTAATAAACACCTACCTTAGCTGAAAGACTAATCAAAATGGAAAAAATCACTTAAAGATTTCAGGAGATCAAGTTAAAATCTGTATTTTAACTGCAGTGCTACTGTCAAACAGTTATTTTCACTTTTTTTGACAAAACTCAAACGATTTTCCTTTTTGTGGCTCTTTGTCTTCTAGTAATTTTTGTTTCCAGATAACTTCAATCTACCCTTTTAAACTTTTGCTTCTTAAGTTGGGTGGTTTTCTTTGCTTTCTGTCCTTAAAGTTTCATCTTTTTGACTTCTCCCATTATCATTCAACTATTGTCTCCTTTTTGTCTTCTCCTTTTTTTTTTTTTTTTTTTAATCATTTGTAGGGCCTTCAATAAGGACTAAATCAGGCAATTAGATTTTTATGGGATAGCTCTGTAGAATCTCATTTAAATCCATGAATTAATTGGTTCATTCATATGGTTATTGGAGGAAAGGAGTAGCAGAGAAAAAGTTAAAAGGTGTGTGTGGTTTCTCTGACCTACCTTTCTCACTTTGTGTCTCTTATACTGGACTCTCCTTAGCATTAAATATTTTTGCTGCCTGCTCTAATGCTACTCTGATACCTCCCGGCAGTGATATAGTATACGTCGCTTGGATCTTCTCAGTCTTACCCCTCTCTTGGCAAGCCAAGGGAAGCACTGAACATACTGAAGTTGTCTGTTTTGTAACTTAAGCAAACCATGAGAGAGCATTGACTTGATTTAGCTGTGGAAGATTAGTCTCACAGTCATAAAAGCCAGATACCTTCTTTTCTTGAACCTCCTGATATTCCTTTCAGAACAGAAACCCTATAACCGAACAAAAGTTAACCCATTTGTTTCCTGTAAATAAGTGTTTTTTTTAATTCAGATAGTGGACTCTCAGTTGGTTTTGAGTGGATTATTGCAGTTGTGGATTAATTGTGCCACAGATGCAGGTGCACCTGAGCTGACTTCATGCAGAGTTAGTTTGGATCTGTCAGCGTTTATTAGCTCAGGCTCAGTATCACTTTAATAAGCTATTTGGCCTCTAGGGCCAGTTTATATTCTTTTGTGTGGTGCAAAGCCTGAGCTAATAAACCCCAGACCCATACTGGCTCTTTCCGGAGCCAACTTCCATTTGTCCGCATCGTGCTTCCAGAACCAGAGTGCTGAGAGCCAGCTCTGATCAACGAGGCTTATTAGCTCAGGTGTAATCTCAGGCTGAAACAAGCAGCATGTGTTTCTGCTCTGCTGCACCTGTGTGAATAAGCCTGCCTGTAACCCACAGAACGAGGGCTTGAAGGGAAGAGGTACGGTCTTGCAGCCCAGGCTTTGTTAATCTTCCCCTCTCCCTTGCTCTTTCATGGTGCTTTGCTAGCCCTACTTTTCTCATGCGTGGGGCTGGGGCTGAGACTGCTGTTCCCTTGGGTGACTTCCATCCCAGGCAGGTGGCAGTCTGGCTGGGAGCAGTGGCAGCTGCATTGCATTACCATTGGTAGCAGCAACAGGGGGTATTTGAAATGTTTCTGTGCAGGTCAGAGGGCAGCATCTATGCAGAGGAGGCAAGTGGACTTTTCAAGTCCTTTTTCTAAATTTTTGTTTGAAGCTGAACTGCCTGTTGTGTTTACAGTATTTATATTCTCTTGGAAGCCTGACAGGCTGTCCTCAGAGGGAGAGCTTCTGTTTTCCTGTGGACTACCTGTATGAGAATGCCTACCATATCCAATTTTAAGCATACAAGATTTTCCCCCTCTGTGCCTAATATTTCAGTTTTACGTTATAAAGTTTTGTCTTAAGAACTCTTTTTTCAAACTTGGTGTTACTTTCCTTATGAAGATCTGCATCATTCTGATTAAAAAAGATGAAATCATAAAGTTCAGCGTTAAAACTGTTCAGAAATGCTTTATGCCGGGAGAATGATGTCTAACAATCAAAAATTACCTTTTTGAAGTGTTCAGAACATCCACCTTTGGGTAGGGACAAAGGTGGGAAAAATGCAACCACAGCGATAAACACCTTGGAAAGTTATAAGCATGTGAAAGGGTTTATGATAAAGATTTTCTTCCAGTCATAGTTATCATAGGTTATAATCTATGTAAGCACAATAATAAGATACCACCAAGGCTGGAGACATCATGTTTTGTTAGTACTTGTTGGATTACCACAGTATTATACAAACATTAATTAGCTCTTTGACATGGCTTTAAGGGAAGTAAAACCTAGACTGTGGGGTTTTTATTATTTATTTCATTTATGGAAATTGAACCATAGGTTAAATGTGGCCCTGGACAAGTTAAAACAACTGTCTGAAAGGCCTAAGCTGGAAATTAGGAGTTCCTGCCTCTATGTATAAACTATATGTTTATCCTATTGAAACCTGTTGTCTGCTACTTTGTTACTTGCTACTAAGTTTCTATTAGTTAATTCTACTTCCTACAAAATATGTTCTTCTGTTTGTTCTGTTGTTTTATTTTTATTACTGATTAAAAGGAGCTGTTTTTCATGTTGGGAAGTCAAGAAAGAAGTTACAGATTCTAAGCAGGATCTGATATCTTAAAAAAAATAAAATAAAGGAATTTAACTAACACAACAGTGTTAGTTGTTTGTGAGCATTCTCAATGTGAGCTGGATGGTTTACAAAACAGCATTGCTTGGAGGAATTCTAACCTTCACTGACAATCATACGAATTAACTAATGCTAGTGGGAAGGAGAGAGTTGGCTGTTAATGGAAAACTGAAGCACCTTATTGCAGAGGTGTAAGAAAGGCTCATAGGACAAACAGGTGAGGAAGTGGATTTTGCAGGATAATGTTTAGAGTAAATTTTATATAGGAAGAATTGCTGTCTCTGTAGGTGTAGAACCCATATATACCATCGTTGTCAATGACAAGAAAAAGGATCTTGTGTCTTTGTTAGCTGAAGGTATTGTATGTGTGCATGCATGTGTTCCATGCATGGGCACAAGGTGAGGATTTTGGAGTTGGAACTGGACAGGATTCATTGAGTTTGGTCATGAAGTTCTTACCTGTCTGTTATGTGCTCAGGCACCTTGGAAAGGTCATCAGTAAATAAGACAAACAATCTGTTACCTTTTTTGTATTAAAAGATTATCTTGCTAATTCTCTTCTCTTTTGAAAGACTTCCTGACTCAACATTAAATAAATGTGCTGTAGATAAACATGGTTTAATTCATTTTTCAGAATAAGAAAATATACAACAGTAGAGTCTTCCTGCTGGAGAAGGAGACTAGAAAGTTGTGCTAATACTTGCCCAGACGAAGGGTCCGCTTTGTTCAGTTCCCGAATCTGCATGGTCTCTGCCTTGTGTATTGCTCTTCAGGTTGAGCCATCTGATCTCTGAGCCTCCAGACCTTAACTTCTTGTTATTGCTGGGTGAGCATGCTAGAGCTTTGTGTTTCCTTCAGGACAAGGGCACTTCCCAATGTGACCAGTAGTTCTAAACCCCAGTTGTCTAAGACCTGGATGGAGCATGTCCTATATTGCTTCTGGCTTGTGCTCCTGGATTTTCTTGGGGGAAGGGAAAGGTTGTATTCCTAGGTCTTGTTCTGATACAGGCTTAGGATCCAGGCCTGGAAACTTAGAAGCGTACATGGGTCCCCCAATTTAGATATAAAACTCTGTACCACTAAATATTTTAATATTGGTTGTTCAGAATCTATTCTTTTTCTGTCTTCAATTCAGCTCTTAGAAATGGTGGTGTCCAGGAGAGCTGTACTTCTCATCATTGCAACTGAGTACTTCAAATGTTTGCAGCTGTGCTTCATGGGGGCTTTCTGGTCATAAATGATTCTTGAGGCATGTGCTTAATCAGTTTTGTGGCTTTGAGTTTTACCAAGTTCTGTTTATTTACACTGTGTATACAAAACCTAACTATAGCATACTCTCCCCAAATGTTGTTTCTTCTCATTCTAAGATCATAATCTTAGTAAAAGCATTATCAATCTCATTCAAATTATGTTTAAATGAAAATGAAATGTCTCAATTTTAAAGAGAAGTAACTACTTTGACCTCATGTAACTGACCTATACATTAGAACTTTTAAATCCATTCTTTGATGTTGTTTTTAAACACTTCAGAGTTGAGAAACTGAAAGCCATTACTCAAGTAGCTTGGTTTTGCCTCTGCTGTGCTTGCTACTGTAGTATGTAAATAAAACTTGAATTTCATATGCAAGGAATAGATTAGCTTTTGTAGTGGGAAGCTCTTGTTAGCCCTCAGTGGTCGTTCTACCGTGCTTTATTTTTCACTTACTGCCCTTGGAAGGAGGGAGAACAAGAGGATCCAGATTCTTGTAATCTTTGGCTTTGTCTACATTAGCAAGCAGCATGGACTACTGGGAGCCTATCTGTAGACCAAAGCCTTTGGTTTTGATGGCCTGGGGCCCATGGTATGCATGTTTCAGGGCTTAGTGTTTTATTTTGGACTAGGTGTAGTCTGGTCTCATGGAATGAATGCCAGATGAGGCTGAAATACGTTAGGTGCATTCTTGGAGTGTTTGTGTTTTGGATTTAGTTGTTGTTTTTTTTAATCTGCTTTTAAAAGAAATACTATGCATGCGTGTTGAGATGGCCCCACAACACCAACCACACCTCTGTGAGTGTGATTGGTAAGATGTGCTTCAAGAGAGAATCTGGACCTGAGCTAAAGCAGTAATGCAGACTTTGAGCACGGTGTCTGTGTCCTGGCCACTGATGGCAGCCAGACTCCCTCCCACAAGAGGAGACGAGGAGCTGCTCCCTGCTGTATGGATGTGGCCGTGCTATTGCCACATTTTGGTGAGGGAACGTCAGTCCACAGTTACTATGAGGTAAAACCTACTCAGCCTTTTTGCTGTGAGCCATTTCGGGCTTTTCTGGAAACAAGTAAGGTTATAATGATACATAATCTCTATTTCATACAAATACTACATATGTGTATAGATTTAAAACAAAAAAGAACCTTAAAAGAAACTTCTCAAGATGATGTGCTCCTGTACCGAAGCAGGTGACAGATCAATAGTGAACTCATTCAGCTCATTGCAGCAGTTAGTGTTAATAAAAGAAGAAGGATGTGTAGTAAAGTTGTGGTAAAACTACAGTGGATAAAAAGTCCTGAACACTTCCTCA
The DNA here is from genome assembly GCA_028565335.1 of Limnodromus scolopaceus. Classification (NCBI taxonomy): domain Eukaryota; kingdom Metazoa; phylum Chordata; class Aves; order Charadriiformes; family Scolopacidae; genus Limnodromus; species Limnodromus scolopaceus. The sequence goes on along the minus strand of JAOXNO010000024.1, from coordinate 34,978,498 downwards.
GTTAATACAGTATCTGAAGGAATGCAGAAAACTGTGGTTTGGGTTTTTTCTTTTTTTTTTTTTTTTCCTGTCAGATTTGTGGCTATTTGTTTTAAATTTGTAACTTGGAAGTGGTGTAGAAAGCTGTGTAGGTGCTGGGGGGACCTGTGGTTCATCCAGCAATTGCATGGTGTTCTAGTTCTGCACATGTGCAGGAACAAAATGAGGTGTTGACAGTGAAGTGATACTTTGGTACTTAAAATACCAGTCTTACATCTCTCTTCTGTATGGCTGCCCTTCCTGAATGTGGAGAAGGGAAGAGCTGGAAGCCGGGGGTGCTCCCCTCTCCTTTCGCTCCAGCCAAGTGAGAGATCAGGGCAAAGCAGTGTGCGTACAGCATCAGTGAGGCTCTTGGCCTTTGGGAAAGCGGGGCTGTAGTGAGAGGTGGGGGTTCTGCATTCTGCGAGGCCTTGATAAAAAGTTGGGTGCAGCACCTCTAACCCTTCTTTGCAGCCCTCCAACATGAAGGACTGCTTGTGTCAATTGATCCTGCCTTAAAGCAAGCTTGGATTGCCCAGGAGCTATGGAGTTACTGGAAGGTGGATAAAGAGGGGCACACACCTCCCTCAAATTGCTCCTTGTTCAAATACTGCAGTACTGGGTGCTGGCAGATTATGGGTGGTTCAGGTTGTCAAGTGAATCTGTGTGAAAAGCAAGCAAAGCTCTAGCATCTGTCTGCGTTTCTGACTGCATACAGAAGGGGAATGAGCATTTTACCTGTTAGCAAGGCAAGATGTTAATTGAAGTACAGAGCTAAAATAGTTCTGTTTGGCTGTGTTCTTTTTTTTTTTGTGAAATGTGTATAGTAATCCCTGCATAAACCTAGAGTTTTGGAGAGCTGCTTCCTGATAAAGGGGGATTGTTTTGTGTCATATGGCAAGACTTGTTTTTTCAAATCAATGTTGTTATTATCTCTAGATGGCAGTTTAGGCCTGGATTTTGGAGGAACTCAACTATTCAGAGTTTGTTGGATTTAGGAATAACTATTGTTCTTAGCATTTTAATTATTCTGTTATGATTAATAGTCTCTTTTCTGGTATTTCTTTTCTGTAATACTTCGGTTTTCTGAATCCTACATCCAATTAAAATTTTTCAATTGTCTCTTTATTGAGTTTCTCTTGATTTGTTCGGTTTCCCGTGTATTTTGTAGGAAGTGTTTTGTAACGAAATAAATAAGCATTGTAATGAGAAAGGTTAAGAGAATGAAAAGGATTGCAAACTGGAGTATTAACCACTCCAGCAAGTAAGAACAGCATGTAGCATGTGAATCTGGCTTCCTTCGCTTAGTCCATTCTGCAGTGAATATTTTTTTTAATACTGAAATGATAGAAGGATCTGTAGTGTGTGAAATGTTTGCACTGTCAGAATAGGTAAAATTATGATCTCATGTAGTTAAATACTTTAAAATGTCTCCCAGATTGTACAGTCTAACTTAAGTATTCATACTATATACATAGTAGTAAACACAACATGAATGAAAATGCCAAGTATCAAATAGCATGTTATATTCTTATGACTGATAAAATAATGTGTCATTTTGCTGTAGTTATGCTTTTGAAGTATATGAGTATAGCTGCTATTAAATTCTGATAAATCTTAGCATTTAGAGGTAATACTATGAAGATACATAGAAAACAATTTTATTTTTGTTATTTTTCTCATTAGGTAAAGAAAGGAACTCTGTGGTTTTTGTTTGTTTATTTTAAAAGAAATATGTATGCCAAAGTATTGGGTTTGTTTCCCTCCATTCTTGGAGGTCATGTTTGTGTAGCCATCCAAGCCAGTGTGGGAATACATCAGATGTTTTGAAGTGGACCAGTGATGAATTCCAACAGTGACACATGCTTGTATTTGAAGTATATTTAGGGAAAGAATTCCTTAAGACCATATAGTTATGATAAAAACAAAGTTCTTGTATACGAAGACAGACATGGTCGTAATATTTTCGCCATTAGTGGTCTAGAGGTCATACAGGTCTTCTACAGTTAATGGCATTTTTTTTCTGATTATTGAAATAATTTCAACTTTTTTATAGACTGCTCTTATAACATGGTTGTCTCACCCTTGGTCACAAATTCCTCTCTCCCCCATCCTCAGTGACTGTGTAGAATTGTTGTATATATTTCTGGTAAAATTCAACTTCTGAAAACTGTTTAGAGAGAGGTATTCAGATGGAGAACTAGATCCCTGAACTTCAGTTAGCTTTTGGCTGTCTAGTCTCCACCGTTCCATCCTCAGTCCTTACAACTACTTAAAAGACTTAAAATTATATCCAGAATAAAAGTGTAAAAGTAAGCGGTGAGAGAATCAGCAGAGCAATTCAGTGAACAGGTAACTATTATAAACTTTGCTCTTCTCCAGGATGTTGGCACCATATTCAGATTTTTCTGAGGAGAAACTAGTATACGCCCCTTTCCTTTCAGAACATACAGCTTCTTGCTTTTCAGAGAAAGCGCTTCAGTGCTTTTCTTTTGGAATCCGTGGGGGGTCATCACTCTGTCTTTCAACACAGCAGGAGTTAAAAGTGCCTTTGTATCACAACTTTTTGTTTAGGATGGGCACTCAACCAAGATGAGCTTTGGTCTGGTTTTCTTGTGTGCTTGAGGAACAGAAATCTTGAATTAATGAAACAAGAAAGACAGTATTTACTATGCCTTTAACAGTATTCCTACGTTGTATGCAAAGGAACTTGAAATTTCTGCTCTAAGCACAGATATATTCATGTCACAGTGTTGGTTTTTCAGATTTCAGTAAACCTGGTGCATGCATCATTTCTCGACCATTTTATGCTGGAATCTGAAAGACCCACACTTATAATTTCCAATTACTATATTTGCTATTATTTGCCCTCTAGCATGTGTTTTGCCTGACAGGATTTACGCATTCCTATGAGAGAAGTTGATATAAACTGTCAGTGTGCACAGTGATGAAATTTCTTGGAAGTCAGTGCATTCTACTTAAACTGGTTTCTGCTTAAAGTGATGCTTGACTATGTGTGGTTAAGAAGGGGGGTGGGATGAAGGTATGTTGCATTTTGTGTAGAAACAGAAAAGAAAAATCTAGTGGATGGGCTTACTAGAAATAGCACAAAACTCATAACACTGTTGTAATTGTTCTATCAAAGTATTAGAAACTCAGAAATGACATTGAAAAATTTTTGTGGACATTTAAGTACTAACCAACAGTTAGTACTTAAATCAAGCAGTTGCTTGATAAAGGTGGAGCTGAGATTAAAAGGTTAGAAACTTGAGTGCAGGAAACTTTGGGATGTTTAAATTTGTTTATTGTGAGTTTCTCACTGAAAAGTATGTTTTTTGTGAATTGCAATTCTCCACATGATATAGAGACACAAGGAAATAAACTTGTAAATGAGACATTACTATTGGAAGAAGGTAATTGTGAATCAAGGTAAAATCAGAGTGATTAGCACAGAAACCAGACCTTAATGATCTTAATTCAAGAGTCATCATGAGTTTAATATTAAAGATGTTTCATGACAAGTGGAGTTAGTTGTAGCTGTATTTTGTTTCTTTCAAAAGGTCTGAAAAATAAATTTTTACCTGAACTTCTTCAATATATGATATTTTATACTTACTGATTTAATATATTAAATTATGCTTAATTTAGTATGTATTAAAACAGAAATACATTCTGTATATATAGAAGTCTTAAAATATTTACATATTTTAAAACTGTTATAAACATTTTATTTTAGATCTTGCTTCTGCAAATATTTATATATTCTTTAACCAAAATAACATAAACACATGGACTGAAAAGTGCATTATGTATAGATCAGTCCCAAACCAAACACACCCTTTTCAACACATCTGTGTATTAAGCCTAATGGTAATGTTACTATTTTATACTTCCTCTTCTGAAAGAATGTCATAAATAAAACCATAGCAGGCCTGATGAGCGTCCCTCTAACCCAGTGATCTGTCTGCGATGGTGGGGATCAGTAGTTGATCAGGGAAAGATGCATAAAAAGGTTGAGCATGTTGGGGAAACAGCCACAGAAAAAGGTGTCAACTCTTTGTGATTTAGGGACTTCAGAGGAATTGTGGCACTGTGGCTTTAGTTTTAGTAGATTCAAATTTACATGGTCTTAAAACACAAAAACCAACCCAGAAGAACCCCGTGTTTCTTCACCAAATTACACTTCTGGAAGTGGGGTGAGGTTGGTTGTGTTGTCTGTGTCTGGCTTTCCGATGTGGCCAGCTTCCTTGGCAAAGCAAGTTTTGGATGCTAAAACTAACAGGTTCAAAAAGCAGATCAGTGAACTCCTGGCAGAAAAATCTGTTGAGGGCTCCTAAACACAAAACCAGCACTCTTGCTCAGGAAATTGCTGGGCTTCTAATTCTTGAAGGCTGTAGTGGTACAAACTTAATGCTTCTCACCTTTGTCCTTACACCTGTCCTTAAGCATCCACCTTAGTAATGGAGAGAGGAGACTGGACCAAGTGGATCTTTGATCTGACCCACTAAGGCTGGTCTTGTTACTTACATCTTTGCCAAGCTCCCCTTTGAATTTGCCGTCTTGGCCTCCTTGAATTGAAAAGGACCAAGCCTGTTGCCTTTAACAGGAGTATGTTGGCCTGCTTTTCGGTTTTAAACTGAATGCTTCCATGCTCCGGTTTTTGGACGCTTTATGGAAAATAATGGTGTTTTCAGTTAGATGTGCCATTATTGTTGTCTTCAGCTGAAATAATTAGGTCATACACTTGGCACACTGCAGCTGTGTTGAACATTTTTAAAACTAAACTACTGTATTATGTCAATTAAAATGTTCATTTTAATTCTTTCCTAAAAATGTGATCTTTTCTCCTATTTTGTGATCGATTACACAAAATTAATGAAGAACTTCAATCAAAGGGTAGATTGCTGTGAAGGTCTAATGGGTCAGGTTTTGAACCTGCTGTCACTGTTCACATGGTTTGAGACAAGCTGGGTCTTCTATAATGTAGTTGCCGGACCTGCTGATGCTTGTTTTATTATAAGGCCAGACAGAGTAACACAGTTTGTCCTGCAGAGCTTCATATGCTTTATGTGTATGTAAAGCTGAGAAGCTTTCAGGGTTTACACAGCTGTCAGTGAAGTAAGACTCTTCAAGTCTGGGTAAAAAAGATAAGGTTATTTAAAAACAGGTTCTATTTTCAGCTGCATAGTTTTAAATTAAGAAAGACACGAGAAGGTGTTGGCTGGTGTATTACAAGATATGCTTGTTGTAAATCCCTTCTCAAGTTTACAGTGCAAATAGTCTTCAGTATTACAGCAGTTAAAGTATACTCTCAAAAATAAACAGAAACACCAGCAAACAAATAATCACTTTTTTGTTACTTAGTTAAGTAGTATTTGAAAGGAGATACCTTGCTGAACAACATACGAAAGGGGGAAATACACATGAGAAGAACCTCATGCGAAGCTCAAAGTTGTATGGCAATTCTAGTGTCATGTGCAGGTGGTATACATGATACATCTGGATCAGATGGTATTGTCAGTTGACTAATTAGTCCTCCAAATCAACACTGTCCCATCCTAATAAGTTATTTCATATGTATGCTTGTGTGTTTATTTTTTTATGTAAATGTATGTATTGAAACTGGATTGAAGTGCCAAGTACTGCAATGTATTTGGATCAGGGTTGTGGACTTTTTTTTTTTTTAATTAAAAACTTGTGCAACTGGATATGCCTGAATGTGGTGCAGAATCGCATGTTATGGTTTAAGATCTGATCTTACCTATTTTAGTAAAATCTGTAGACTTTATGATCTGGTTTATCATTTTGTCTATGTGAAAATCTTTAACAATACTAAAATTATGCTTAGTTCAAAGGAGCAAAGTAGCTCAGCAATGATTCTTCTTATAAGTACTTCATTAGTCCTATTAGAGCTGGCATACAATGAAGACATTATTTTGATAGCTATTTTAATTAGAATCTTATTTTACTGTTAAATTGTATCTTCTGGATGAGAGAATTAAATTGTTTTACCATCTTTGTGTTATTTTAACATTCTTCAAGTACAATAACATTGTAAGTTTAAGCAGCCAAAATAAATCCTCAAATTAGCCATACCTTTGTGGTGGCATGTATACATATGATCAGCAGCTGCTTTTTTCTTTTCTTTTTTTTTTTTTTTGGTCAGGTTTGCTTCTTCTTAAAAGTTTCTTGCTCCTTCAGAATGGGATTGATCATGCTTTAATAAGTCTGGGCTCTATTCAGACTCCTTCTATAGTCGGTGGATAGAGCAACACAAACAGTATAATTAATCCTATCTGAAGGCAGGTATCTGGAAGTAAAGTGTCTTTTGAAGAATCTGATCCCTTTTCACTGGTGATACAAAGAACCTGTAGGACCTAATTCAGGATAGTCACAAGTACTTCTCTGTTCCTTCAAAGAATGCAACCCCTAGGTGTAGCTACGTCTTTGTAGCAGCAGTTTATGCATCTCCTTTTTTTACAGTATTACAGTGGTGATATCGGAGGAAACTTCATTTGGGCTTTAGAGGAGGAAGGGTTAAATCACTTCATGCTTCTCTGCATCGTTTTGGTCATCTATAATGTGACTGTAAGGATTTCTTCTGGGTACCTATTGAGGGTCTGTGACTTTAAATAGTAATAGAATGAGGCCAAGCCTAAATCAGTGGTAAAACTCTATAATCTGCATAATATTGTTTCATCAGATGCAATTTGGTTGTAAAAATATGGGGAGAGAGGATGCAGGGAAGGAGAGCATAGAAGGTTGCTAACAGGAAGATTTGAAATAATGCTATATTTCTTGGTTTAACTTGTGCATTTTCTATTCTTTAGCTTGCCAGAATTTTACTTTTCTGAGTTGTTCAAATATTGTACATGTCTTATGTAGGAAAGCAGTAAAAGCTATACCAACTTATATACCATCTTTTGTGGAGCTTAATGTTGCTTTCTCCTACTCCAATTAACATTAGCAATTAACATCCTTTTTTTATTGCGGGGAGGGTTTGCATTTTCCATCATGCTCTGTTTCACAGGTACTTTTTAAAATGTCTTTTCTTAGCTAACTGTGCACCACCATGCCAAAATGGAGGGATGTGCCTGCGACCTCAGCTTTGTGTGTGTAAGCCAGGAACAAAAGGTAATTCCTGTGAGGATACAGTCATGCAAGACACATCTTCCCCTGGAGGCCGGAGCCCTGTTGTTCCCCCATGGCCCATACCCCAGCAGGCTGCCCAGCAGGCCTTCTCTCAGAAGGTGCAGGTCCCACCGAAGGTTGGCCCTATGACTCAGATGGCATTCACCATCAAGCAGAAGCCTCCTGTTGGGTTACCTCAGCAAATGCAACCACAGTAAGTGTTTTCTTTCCTTTCAAAGAAGTCCAGTATGTTAGATTTATAAAATGTTGTTCCTTGCAAATGTTTTCAAATAATCATACATGGAGACTTTTACAGATTTTTTTTTTTTTAAAGAGTTTTTTATTTTAACTGTCAAACTTCAGTGGATTTTAAACTTCTGTTACTTAAGAGCCAGATCTCCTCGCCTGAACAGAATATCGTCTAATATTAGTCAACTTTATTTTCCGTAGAATGACAGTCATGTACTAATTTCAGAGGAGTTTTTCTTAATTTACGCTAGTGACTTTTTGAGTTTAGCCTAGAACAAAGTCTGGCATGAAATTTCAACACCTTGCATAACTGAGGAGAGTAAGATTTGGTGCTTGTATTCTGTTGTATTCTTGTTTCTTTCTTCTGTTGTTGTTCTGGTTTCTGGTTGTATTCTGGTTTCTTTCTTCTGTTTATATTAATTAGTGTATATATATATCAATTAATGTATATATATACATATTTTTGTTTAAAAATAAGACTACTGCAATGGATGCTTCTGGTTGCTTGTGTTTGAGGTTCAGGACTGTGTCTGCCTGTTATAGGCAGCAAGGGAACACCCCTCTTGTTGGAGAATTCTTTCTCTGCCTCTTCAGTGGCTGATGAATTAGCCAGACCTTGATATTACTTTCATTAGTTTAAATACTCCAAGTGAGTCTGAATTTTTTCTAGCTATAATGTTGTTTTTATTAATAATGTCTGACCTTAACGTGTTTCAGGGCTGCATTTGATATGGGGGAAAGGGGTGTGTGCAGGAGAGTGGCAGTCAAGTTGAATGTGAACGTTTTTGGGCATCTGCAGTGACTACTGTCCTTCCAGTTCCAGGTGAAGTCAGTGACAAAAAGTATTTCTGTCCTGTAACAGGTGTTGCTTTTGGATGGGCGTAAGCAGGGTGCAGTCTGTCTCACTTTGAGCCTCCAGAGCAAGATAACCAGGACTGGGAAATAAACTGTATTTTCCCATGTCCAAAACTGTAAAAATTAATCCGGAAGGGTGGTGTGTGATTATAAAAGTCTGCACCTGAGTTGTTATACACTCCTGACAACAAAGTCCATCCTGCCACCTGCCTCCAAAGCTGCATCTGAGAATAGAGAACACTGGGCACTGCCAATGATGTTTGATGTTGTCTGGTAACTTCTTTATCAGGTTATTTCCCAGACCATTCCAATTCCTTTTACTGCTGTCCTAGTTCATCTAACTGAGGAGCCACAAGCAAAACTGCATTTTCCATGTCTTGTGTAATAGGAAGAGGAACTTATCCGAGTTCCCTTGGACTTCTAAACCCTAAGTCAGTATGTCCTTTGAGAAAGGTGGAAGGTGGGGCAGGGGGGGCTTTAGGAACAAATATATCCACGGTTTTGAAGGATGGAGAAATTGCTACCCAATTTTAATATTTTATAGTACTCTGAGCCCAGTTTCATTCCTATCGGTGAAGCAAGGGTTACTGAAGTGGCTGATATGAAGGGGAAACTATTAGTAAAATCAGCAGGCTTTTTTCTGCTCCTTCCTGTCTAGGCTGGCAGGAGTGTTAATCCTCAGCACCTGCCTTCTCTGCTTAGGCCCACAAAGTGCAGGACAGCAAATCAGTACAAGAGGCCAGGCAATTCCTGTCTTATCAGTACTGATTCCTGTAGAGTGTACTGCGTGTCTTTCTCTTTCTTACTCCCTCCCTCCCCCATACAGAAACATTCTCAAGGAATTCTTCTTCCTGTTGTGATAAAAACCAGTTATCAAAATTGGGTAATAAAATATACTTCAAAAAAAAAAAAAGGAGAAGAAAAGAATGCAGTTTGTTCTTGCCTGAAAAAACCCCAGTATTTTTCCAAGTGCTTTGCAACAGTGCTTAGAAGGCTTGTGGGTACCTCTAGAGAAAGCTTATTTTCCATTATTCCTGGAAAAGCAGAGGCCAGGGATAAAGGGTTCCTCTTGCATGAGAAGAGAAGATGATAAACTGATATTCTTCTGTGCTACTTTGATGGTTGCCAGACTAAGATGCTCAAGGTGTTTCTAGAGGGTACCTACAGCATGTCATGCTTCACCAAAATCTCTGTTCCTTCTTGCATGAGACAACATCCCAGATGTAGAGGGAGAAATTCCAGACTAGCAAAACCTGTTATCTGTTATCCAAAGTGCCTCAGCGTGCTCCCATAAGCAGTGTTAACCCAGGTGGGCTTTGTTGTTCATGTGACCCATTCTCAACCTAGTGATTTTCTCCTCAAAAAGAGACCTTTTCAGGTAGATAGGACCTTTAGTCACATGAAGATAAATTTATTTCAGCCGGTTTAGTAAAAGAGTGGGAAAGTGGAAAACTGAGTCTTTGGAGTCATGAGAAAGCCGGCCTACAACCTTGGCAGGAGCCAGACATAGGAGTGGGAGATGGAGAGGAAATGGGCTGTATCACAAAGCAGTTCTATAAGGTATAGCAGAAGGTAGATTTTTAGATACAGCTGTTGAAATGAGTGCTAGCAGTAGTTCTTATGTGGACTATTAGAACAATTTACAGGGCTGAAAGATCCTTTTGAGGTCAGGTTTCTACCATTGGCACAGATCAAATGGGTGATTTCCTGCTTCAGTTCCTCTTTGGATGTCTTGTGAGTCTCCTATGTTGTGTGAGGCTCCCCAGGTAGGAATGGCTTTTTTCTGTTCCCACTCCTAGAACCACAGGGAAGGCTATGGCAGAAGTGGAATCACCTGCTGTCAGTGTGGTTCGTATGCTGATATATATGCTGCTGCTATGTAGAGCTGTCGAAGACTGGTGAGAGTCAGGGCAGAACCCAACCTGGAACACTAACATTAACACCTGGAGAAGGCTTGTCTCTACAGCGCTTCTGTTTTGCCATCCTCTGTCATTTTTTTCTGTTTTGTGTATGCATGCAACTTCTCCAGCTTCAATCATCAAGATGTGTTCTTACATGTTTTCTTAGGATCATGGTGGCAGTGATATTTAGTGAAACAGGGAATTAATTTATTTCTTCCCAGAGATCTTTTTTGAAAAATATGGTGCTGAACAGAAGGAAACCTGGAGAGTGATTAATTTCCTGGATTGTCCTGGATTTAGAATGCAGGCACTTAGCACTAGCAAAGTCTGTCATAGCCCTGGGCTGAAAATGGTTACTATCAGGTACAAGGTCTCATCTTGAAAGAATGTTAGCAGAAGATGTAGATGGCTGTAATTGAAAACAAGTGCTGTCTCAGAAACAAAAAATATGCTTCTTATTGGAACCTGTTGGGGATTCTGATCTCAATAACAGGCATGCTTTGTGATCCTGAATTCCTGTGATAGGTCTCTGTAACTGCAGGTGTCCCTTTCACATCTAATTTTCTCGCTTGTTGGCACCAGTATAGCTCCAACAGCTTGATTTTCTGCATTAACAGTTGTGGAAGCAGAAAATTATTTTTTTCTTTTTAAAGGGAACTTTCTAGTACAGTTTTGGAAATGGTTACCAGAAGAATAGCATCAATCAGCTGGAGCTCAATAATACACTGAAGTGGCACAGCATTCCTTCTTCAGCCTCCTTTGAAGGCAGTTCTTCATGAAATTTGAAAGTTTGCTTTTGCATTGCGCAAAGCAAAGCTCGTCAAAGGAGAGGTGGATGCACAGACTTTAGGTGACAGATTTGGACTTACCAGTGTGAATGATGCGCCTAGAAGTGTCTCCTAAGAGGTCCCCTCCAAACCTGTATTCCTGGATCACTGGGTCTAGTCCCATGCTATTATAGGCAGGCATATCACCTGCTAATTTTAGTGAACTTATTAACCTGTGTCTTAAAAACTGTTTTTTCCTTCTGTTTAAGGATGTAGTATTTTTCCCCAGTTTTTACTAATTGATGTGATATTAGTGTGAATTTAGAATGAAAAAAAAAAAAGAAAATGGCTGAGAGAAGAATTGGGCATGCTCATGTGACCCTACCGAAATCAGCAATGTAGGACTTGCAACTGAAAATGGAATATGTTCTTTATATAATCTATAATTTTAAGTTATATATTTACATATGTATGTAAAATAATATGTAAAGATTATTGACTTTGTACAAACTCTTGTGTGAGGGTTACTGCAAAATATGAGTCTGCTCTTTTAGCTACTCGTCTTGCATATGGGTTCTTTTTTTATATCTTTGTATGTAATTTATTTTTCACAACATGTGGTTCTAAGACTGATATATATTATGACTGACCAGGTGATAGTCTAAAAAAGATTAGAGAAATGGATTTTGAGGGTTAATAGCTAGTAGGAGAGTAAATATTTCTGGAGGACATCCATTTTCATCACCATCATAAAGATTTTTGTACTAAAGATGTACAGAGCAAGTGAAACTTCATTACTTTTGAGTTAGATGAGCCCTGCACTTAACTGTGAGGTATATTTAAAAGTACTTTATGGAAGCTGTTGGCAGAATATTGGACTTCTGTCCAAAAATACTTTGCTTTTTTTTTTTTAAAAGGAAACTTTTTTAAGAAAATCAAGGAGTTTGGGGTAGTGTTGGTGTTAGAAGCATAGGAAAGCATAGGTTGGAAGAAGAGGCAATCTGGTCCAAGCCTCTGCTTAAAGTGGGGTCACCTGTAAGAGGTTGCTTGGGACTTTGTGTGGTTGAGCTTTGAACATTTCAAGGCTGCAAGGTTGGACATCTCACAGTATCTTTGGGCTCCTGTTGCAGTGTTTGACCACCCTGAGAGAAAAAAAGTCTCCTTATGTGGTTGAAATTTCCATTGTTGCATATTGTTACCCTTTGTCTTTTTGCTGTATGTCTGTAAGAACTCTGACTCAGTCTTCTGGCTCAATCTTCTCTATATTCTGAAGAGGCAGTTGCAGATTGCAGTATCATACCCTTGAGCTGCCTTTTGTTAGAGCTGAACCAACTGACCTCCCTCAATCTCTCGCCATATGGTATGTGCTCCAGTCCCTGACAGTCTCATGGTCCTCTGCTGGACTTGCTCCACTGTGTCAGTATCTTACTTAATTTGGGGAGACCATGGCTGGACACAGTACTCGAGATGCAATCTCACAAGTGCCAGATTGAGGGAATAATCATTCTCTTGATCTGCTTGGCTAATGCAGCCTGATATATGATCAGCTTTCTTCATGTTGGGCACGCTGCTGACTCATGTTCAGCTTATCCACCAGGCCTCCCAGATCACTTTTTGCAGGGCTGCTTGCAAGCCATTTCCGCACCAAACCCGCACTGCTGCACAAGAGTTACTGCATCTCAGATACAGGACTTTGTGTTCGCCTTTGGACATCATAAGCCCGTTTCTCCAGCCTGTCAAAATCCCTTAGCCCTCCAGTATAACAGCCACTTCTCCAAATTGGAGTTGTCCATATAATTGCTGAGAACTGTCTTTTTTCATTTTATTAATAAAGTAATTAATAAAATTGTTGAACAACATTGGTTGCAGTATCAATCGCTAAGGAAAACAGATAGTTATCCACTTAACCTCCTGTGAGTTGAATTTTGTATCAATGAATACCACGTATTCAGCCAGGCAGTTTTTGCATGTACTTTATAATCCAGTTATCCATATTTCACCAATTTTTAGCTAAGAAGACAACTGTGTCAAACGCCTTTCTCAAGTCCAGGTTAACAAGATTCATCATGCTCCTTTCATGCACTGAGTTAGTCATCTCATCATAGAAGTCAAACAAAACTCCAGCAAACATAACAAAACACCAAGTTAAAACTAGGAAGTCTGTCATGACTTCTTAACTTCTGAAAATTGTAGTTCAGTTGTTTTCATTCTCTGTTGGTGATATATTTTTCCCTTCAAAGCCAGGAATTGTATGATACACTTCCTTCTTTCTTCAGGAGGAGAAACCGTCTCTTCTCTTGGGCTACACAGGGGAGCTGGAAGCAATTGAACTCTAATTCCAGTGATGATAACTTGGAAAATTAGTGGTTTTGATTCTAGGCAAAATATTCTGTATTAATATTCTAAAATCTTATTTTTGCTCTTCTTGGTGCAACTTGGGTTTTAATCTGTGTTCTTCGGCACATGCATGTATGTGTGCTCAGGACTGATACACCTAAGTGCACTACTTGAGGATATTGAGTGTATAGAGGGATCTGAACAAATTCTTGAGTGAGCCATGACTACATTGTTAAAATACAACCATAGACCATTACTTTGGGCTTCAGAGCTTTTGTCTGTAAGAAAGGGCTACCATGGCTGTTCGATTTATTCTAAGAAATGAATGTTTAAATCCCGTGAGCTTGTATCAGCACTATGTGCTTTGCATTCTCTGGGCATTTCTGCTTCTCAGGCTTCAAAATTTAACTCCAATAGTCAGATGTGAGATTTTCCCAGCAGTTCTTGAGCCCACTGGTTTGTGTCAAAAAGGTGAAAAGCTGATAATCTGTCTGAAGTGTTAAGCTGCCAACTGTATCCCTTCAGTATAGGCTTCTAAGATGTAATGACCTCATGGTGTATTTGTTACAGGTTCACTAATGCAAAGTGGCTCCAGGGAGAATCAGGAAAGTTAATTTTGCTTTGTGAACTACTTGAGGTGGATTCTGACGTGCCTTAGCACAATGCTTTTAATAAGAGACCTGCTGCACAGAACTGCAATGTATCCTGTTGTCCATCAGGTTATTGATTTCTTCCTAATCACCTTGAAAAGTGTTTATGAAGGTCAGTTTTCCATATTGTCCTGTAAGGACATCATTGCCTCTGCTTTTGAAGCACTGTTTTTCAGAAAAGTAAATTACTCCTAAAACTAATCTGGCGCTTTCAACTTACTTGAAGAGAGGACTGTAAGCCACTATTCCAACCCATAGTGTTTTCAATTTTTTTTTTTTTGCTTAAAAAAAATAAATGTGTGCTTGGCCATTCAGTGTTTGCATGCAGGTGTGTAGTGAGGGCTTTAATAAGGTGTTTTCCATGTTATTTGTTACTGTGTTGTGAACTGGTGTGTTCCTTTCCAATGTGGCTTTTCCATTTTGTTTGTTTGTTTTGTTTTGTTTTTTAATTGTACTACTATTGAAACTTACCATTTATCATCAAGGAATTATTTCAGGAGATGTTGGGGAAAAAATTAGAAGAAATCTACTTCTTTCCAGTGGCTTGCTGGGGAATGAAGGAGCACAGCTTTTCATGGATAGCATGACAGTGTGTTTTCAGTTTTAGGAAGGAGTACTAGTATTGTTAAAATTTGGTTTGACCTAACACTGTTGTCATGTGGCAGAAAGTCTTTCCTAGGGATTTTGAACATTTCCTTTTAAAAAGGTTGCTCTATTAGCAAATGTTTGTGATACCAAAATACCTATGTAACAATTTTATACTGGACTGAGACTTTTTACCCAAACAGGTAAAAGTAACCCGCTCAGGTGAAAGTCTGTTCCTCTAAGCAAACTACTGTGCAACAGTAGAGATTATAGGATGTGGCTGGAATAAAAACAACATTGCAAGTAGCATTTCCGTTGGACCATATATGGTCAATAAGCTAATGGGAATTGGTTTTGTCATTTTCATTCTCCTCTCTTCAGAGCTGTGGGAGTAGATCTTGATAGGTTGATTTGGAAAACTAATGTCTGTAAACAAAATATATCTGTACCTTTAACTTCCAAGGGAGAAAAGCAAAGTGAGAATAGAGTTTATAATTGATTTCAGGTATAGAAATATGATTTAACAGTATTCTGTCTTCAGAAAAATCCAGGTGGTTTAGTGTTGTAAAGATGAAATGATCACTGAACTGGAGACATTTTCCTCTGTTTTAGGTATATTGAACTTGGAGAAAAGGCTTACTATGTTTGTAGATGTGTCTGCTTTTGGTCTTTGTATCAGAAATCTTGCTTAATATTTTATCTTCAGCCCTTCAGAATAAAATTAACTGCAACTATTAACTGATTTGTATGTTTTAGGTATTAGTATAGCTCATGGTATTGTCTTAACACTTCCAGTCTGTATTGAGAATTCATTCTTAATAACCTTATTAAATAGATAGCAAAGACACAAAGAACTCCTTTTCAGGGGATTTGCTTAATCTTAGCATTTTCCTAGTGTAGCAGGTAACTAGATGGTTCAAGAATCTTCATTCAGAGAATGATGTCGGCTGGCCGCTAAGGCAAACCTATCTTCAGGATTGGGCCTGTCTGGTTAATTACAAATGTCTCATTGATTTCTCATCTATGAATAGCCTGTTGTGTTCTAGATTTAGGAACCCCAAGAGACGTATACTTCATCTCTAAACTAATTTTCTCCTTCGGTGCTAGAGTCTGAATACTTCACTGAGAAACAGATCTTTTTTCCTACTGAGAAGCAGTTTTCACTTTACCTAAGCTCCATAAAGGTTACACATGACATGTATCCTTGTACTTTGGTAAATTCCTCCCAGGAATCCAAAGCTATTGTTTTACACAATGTGTAATCAGTTGCTAATCTAACCACTACCAAGAAGATTTATTACTCATGTTGTCTTATGTTGAAGTTTGGGTAATACTGTTCATCGGTGTCTGGTGAAAGACAGATTTTTATTATTATTTTTTATGACTGGATTTAAGGTATGAGTATAAATGAAGAACACTAGGCAGTTGGAGAAAGTAGGATCTTCTCCTGATGTTATTCAAATATTGATTGAGACTTTGTAACTAGCCATTAGTCTACTAGCAGGACTCTACCATAAATCCTTGTTGATTTCCCTCTTTAGCAAATTTTCTCCAGATTGCCTTATAGGGCCTTAGAGAGAGGTGCTGGAATACCAGAAGGTGGACTGTTGGCTAATTTGAAATGTCTAGCGTATAGTGTTGTAGGTGAAGATAAGTTTGCTAGCATGCTTACAATCATGACTACTTGACTTTAAGTTGAGCAACTTTCTACATGAGGCAAAGGACCTATTGTTATTCAGAAAGGACCCTTTATATGTGATATGTAAGAAGACTAAATACCTCCAGACTAATAGCTCACTGAAGCATGGTAATTATTGAAGATAATTTCTCCCTGCTTGAAAATGAAAAGCATCCTTTCTGCTGTTGACACATTGAATTTCCAGGACAAAGGAAGTAATTGCAATAAACCAGCCTTCATTACAGTCCTCTTTTGTTACTCAAGAGATCTATAGCTTTAAAAATATCTCCTCCAGATGTGTGTACAGGAAAAAAAATATATTTTCTGATGGGCTTTATCTATGGTAATATTTTTTTTTAAATTTAAAGTACTCTCTGTACAGAAGACTTATCATGCAGCTGAGAACAGACTTTATTAAAGCCCATAACCCAACTGGAGGATATTAAAAGGAATTGTCAGTTTGGATGCTATGATAAATAATGTTTCAGGCTTGTCAGGGATTTTATAAGCAGTTTAAAATTGGTTTGAAGGAAAGGACTGTGTTTGGATATACTTTGCGTTGGCTTTGTGCTTTCTGTTTTATTAAAAAGAATTGACGATGCAATTCTGTACGTTCTGTGTCAGTGAATGAGGCAAAGATAGTCTGATCACAGGAGATAGATAATACTAGTACATACTATTATGTCACTGAGCAGTAGGTGGCAAGCTTTGCTTTTCCGTAGGATTTATTTTCATATTGCAGAATGCTGGAATTTTGAAACGGGTGGTTTGAATTCACTGGAATATGGCATTTATTGGCACCACATTTTTTTGAACCATCTATTTTGTTCATTGTGTATAATCATCTTTCTATTGAATGCTGAAGTGAAGTCCCCTTCTTAAAATGACAGATGGACACAAATCAGTACATTTGAGCTGTGTTGTATTCTCTTATGGCTTCAGTAAGCAGATTACTAATACACTAATTAAAAACAAATGAGTTGCACTCACAGTCAATCCCAAATTATTTGGGATCCTTCTGATCAACTTCTGTTGTGGAGCACAGTACAGCTTGGGGGGAGGGGACACACCACCATCTTTTAACAACATTTTCCTAAAATGGGACTTACTCTTCTAGCTCTGTAACTAGTAACTGCAAAGGAAAAATAACAGAATGTTTATTTTGCCTTTCTCCTGTCGTGTCATGGTCCATTCTGTGTCCTGGTTCATCTATTCCTGCCCTCTCCCCTCATTCCCCCCATGAATTGTTAGTCTGGTATAGCTCTCCTCACAAACCTGCTGTGCTGAGCGGTGGAGTCAGGCTCTGGGATGGTAAAGCAACAGCACATTGCCTAGCTTAAGCTAAGGGTATGTGGAGAGGGCAATGCTTCAGTGCTTGTCCTTAGGTACTTTCTGTTGTGGGTGAGTGTTAATATCCTTTCTCTGCTCAGACTTCTTGCCTAAGAGCCAAATGTTTGACATCCTGTGAATTACCAGCCAGCTGTATGTTTGTACCAAGGGTACAGGGGGCACAGCACTTCTCCTGTGCTGTTCCTCTCAGCTGTTATCCGGCTTAGACATCCTCAGCTGTTCTCCAGAACACATTTTTACGTATTAGCCAAGTTAATTCTTCATTGAGTTTCCTCATAGTGAATGAGTTAGAGTTCTTGCTTTGTTATTAAGGTTTTTAAAGAGTTTGTTCTGAATTAAAAAAACTACACCCCTCTTGTTCTCTTTCACTCTCTCCTGATGCACTTTATAATAATTGTTCTGAGGAAAATCAGCTGGTTTTGATTTTTTTGATCCCAAACTTAAACATATTAATATAGACAGCTATTTATGTCATCCTAGAAAGTCTAAAACAGTAATAAACTTTTTTATTATTATTACTGTGGCAAGGCATTCTGCATAGGGGTCTCCTCATGTAAATAGAATCATAGAATCATAGAATTGTCCAGGTTGGAAGAGACCCTTGGGATCATCGAGTCCAACCATCTACCCTACT
>JAOXNO010000024.1:34902011-34960243 GCA_028565335.1 Limnodromus scolopaceus | reverse complement strand
AGGTCTCCCCTCAGCCTCCTCTTCCTCATACTAAACAGTCCCAACTCCCTCAGCCGCTCCTCATACGATTTGTTCTCCAGCCCCCTCACCAGCTTCGTTGCCCTCCTCTGCACTCACTCCAGCACCTCAATATCTCTCTTGTATTGAGGTGCCCAGAACTGGACACAATACTCAGGGTGAGGCCTCACCAGTGCTGAGTACAGGGGCACAATCACCTCCCTACTTCTGCTGGTCACGCTATTTTTGATACAAGCCAGAATGCCATTGGCTTTCTTGGCCACCTGGGCACACTGCCGGCTCATATTCAGCCGTTTGTCAACTAAAAGTTGCATATGAGTTTGCATTTTCACTGCTGAGGCTTTGTGTCCTTACACTATTCCTAATGAATGTCAGAGGTGTTTGGGGACTAGTAAGGTAGTTCTGAGCTGTCAGTTGAGGGCATGATTAACTTAATTGCTGCAGCAGCACTAGGCATACGTAAAGGATCTTTGGCATCAACTACAGGTAAGTTGAGACCGGTGTTTTGGGATTCTGATACTGCAGCTATTCTCACTTCTGTAGTCTTTGGCAGTGCTGTTGATGTATGTGTGCTAGAACAAAAACTAGTTCAAAGGTAGTTACTCATCTCTTTGTGCTGCCAGGCACTGAGTCAGCCCTCAAGAACACCTCCATTCATCATTCTAGGGGAATGTAGTCATCGGGCTGCAGGAGCTGAAGTCACTGAAGTTGAAATGGCTAGTCTCCCTCTGGACGGGGTTCATTTGTGTTGGTGGAGAACATGGAGATGATTTTTTTGATGGCAATGATATCAGTCTTAGTCCTGGTGTCCTTCTTAAACAGTGCTGGTGCACATTTCAGTGCTAGTCCATAAGCTAACAGAATCTGTAGTTACCTCTGTTGGATTGAGTATTCTTGCTGTTAATTGGGTTGTAACAGACCTGGATCTAAAGACTGTGGCCTCACTTAAGTGTGGTGTGAACAGTAGGAAAACATGATTTTGTTACAAAATAGGTTAGTCATTTGATAGATCCTGTTAGTTCACAATGGTATGAGAAGTGGGCAGATTGTTACGGCGAACTCACTTGAGGGAAGCCTTTAATGTTTTGGTGGACAAAGTCCAGTCTGTTCTTATGACTTGTTTGTAAGACCTTTTGGATGTAAGCATTTGTGATTTTTACCACACCTGTTTTGGTTGTAATCTTTGTGGCTGCAAGTATCCAATTTAGTTATGTTGACAGTTCAGCAGAGATGGACTGCAGCTAAATAGCATTTGGCCATGTCAAGTACTATGCATATGCAGTGAACGCTCAGCAGTATATTGACTGTTGTCCACCAGAAAAGCAGAGATATCTTGGAAAGAATTTTGAAAATATAAGTATCACCATGTAAGTATAGTAACCATATATATCACCATGTAAGTATCACCATCACAATATAAGTGTCTACCATGTAAGACACTTATGGGATCTAGCTGCAGTGCCCTAGACTTTGCATTATTGACCTCCCTGAGATGATGCAGCCTAGCTTTGTATGAACATTTCGTTTTGTCCACGCTTGTGCTGTCATCTAGTGAAGTGAAGGTCTCACAAACAGGCGTTACAGGATTTTCCGTGTTTTCAGTAATATCTTGGACAGGAAAAGGTTTCTCAGCAATAAAAACTTTTTGATACAGAGACTCCTTTAATTATAGGGAGCCGACTGGGATCTCAAGCCAGCCAGAGCTTATTCCAGACAGGAGGAGAAAGCTAATCTGTGTGATGGCAATAGCCAATTGGCTTATGCTTTTATATGGCTGCATAACACCACTTGCCTGACTAAATCTTTGGTGCAAGAAAAGGGTGGTCAGTGTTGGAGTAGTATCAAAGAAATTGTTGCCTGGCTGTACTGTTGTACAACTTCCTCTACTAATGCCCTCTTTAATGTGATGGAAGGATCACCCAAGTGTGTATAGGAGAGTCCCCCTCCCTCTCCCCTGTCATTCAGCCATGACTCAGCTATGTTTGGAAGCCAACACAGACAACCTTCATTACAGGGAGAGATAAAACAGCTTAGTCAAGAATCCAGTCTCCAAGAGCTCACTGTGTTTGATTCATCTCTGCAGGCACTGTGCATGGGTTGTAACAAACTGTACCAAAACCACATTCTGCATCAATGATAAGGCATGTTAAACCCCATCCAATTTTTTAATGAAAGTTACTATGTTCTTCTCTATTGGATTCTGTTGTGCCCAGAGTACTACGTAGTAGACAGGTAGAATTTCACTTAACTTTTAGAAATTTGGGATGAGAATTATCTGGTCTAATGACCTCTTAGTGTTGGCTGACTGTTCTGTCACAGAAAGATCTTCAGAATCCCTCAGAGAGAAAGGCATGGTAACCTTTATAAGCTCCTTCATGATGAATACAGACAGGAAGAATTAATTGAGACTTTCTTCTCTGGCCTTTTCTTCTCTATGTGTTCCTTGCATACATTGCTTAATTGGGTCTAAAAACTTTTGGACAGTTTTACAGCTTATTAACTTTTTTCAACTAGCTTCCATTTTATGTTCATTCTGCTTTTTTGAAACTATGAACTGCTGTAGTGAATCTTTAACTCTTGTTCTTCCCTTCAAGTTCCCTTCCCTTCAACTCTTGTTCTTCTTGTTCTAACCCTTCAAGGATGTTAACTCTAAGTAGGTTTTGCTCACTTTTGCAGTGGTAACATTTGAATTGGATCCTGTACACAGGTTAGGCGAAACCAAGATTTTATT
The DNA here is from genome assembly GCA_028565335.1 of Limnodromus scolopaceus. Lineage (NCBI taxonomy): Eukaryota > Metazoa > Chordata > Aves > Charadriiformes > Scolopacidae > Limnodromus > Limnodromus scolopaceus. The sequence continues at coordinate 34,957,494 of JAOXNO010000024.1, read as the reverse complement.
ATTTTCTTCTGCATTTCTGATGAACTGATCTATGAAGATGTTGTTAATCACATCTAAAAAAATGTGTTATGCTGTTGTTTGGGGGTAACTGAACTTTCCTATTAGTATTGTTTTCTGTCTTTGTGGCTTCAGTGGTATGGTAGCTGTCACCATCTTAGGCAGCTAGTAATATAGTCCTAATGCTGTGTTTCCTCTGCTTTGCATTGACATCACAGGTGACAGAGATGCTCTGTTAGTGATTGATACAGTTAACTTGCTGACCTAATTTGGGAGGCCACTCTTGGAGAAGTAGCATCACTCCTCCACCAGGTGGTCTGTTTCATATCAAGGATATTATATGGATCTTTCCCAATCCTCCCATTAGTTTTCCTTTCCCAAGGTAGCAATGATTTCTTCCAAATAAGTCTGTATAAAGCTGGTCATTCTTTCTCCATTGTATTTCTTGAACTTGTAATGTTTCATGGAGAAGTACAGGTACTTCTGGTTTGGTTGTGTTATGGTTTGGGCTGGGCTAGCCACTCAAAGGAATGACAGATGCTCTCCGCTACCCCTGTCTCAAAGGAAAGGAGGGAGAGAGAAAAAGAGACTGAAGAGTTTAAAAAAGAAACTAACCTACTTTAATTAAAATATCAATGACATAATAAAAAAAGAAAATAATGAGATATATACAATATAGACATACGTATATACAACAAAGCCATATCGAGCTCCCAGAATCGCGATCACATCACCGGCAGGTGGGACGAAAGCCCCAGACTGGACTGGATTCCAGATCTGGATTCCAGAATGCATGGACTGGGATCAAAGGCAGATGAACAGAGGCCTCCTTGGATGCCAGTTATTGAAGAAAGAGGGCTGACCCTTTGATCCCTCAGCTTTTATATTGAGCATGATGCAGATGGGATGGAATAGCCCGTTGGTCAGTTTTAGGTCACCTGTCCTGTCCACTCCTCCCCAGAGGTGCGACCCCTCTATGCTTTTCCACTTCCAACCCTTCAATGGGGCACATAACAAAATTAGCTGACCTTGGTTGTTATAGCAGTAAGTGTAAGCAAGAGCCTCTCTGCATACCGTTTCTTGGCATAACTTAGAAACAGTCAGGTCTTATCTCGCTGAGAGCAAACAGTGTCTGGACAATATGCTGTTAATTTCAGAGTTCAGTCAGGTAGAGGCTTAGCTGCAAAGTAAAATTACTGAACAGAAAATTGGTTCTGTTTTACCTCAAATCAGGACAGCTTGCCTCCTCTGTTAGAAAGCACAGTTTGTTCATTTCTCATTGTTACCTGTTTAAGAGTTACCAACTTTTGCTTTGTTTTTTTATTTGAGTGCACTGACTTCATTAAAAGTGTGACTGCATCATTCAGAGCTGTATACTTTCTTTTCCAGTATCCAATTTAAAAATTTTCCTATGATATTTGTAAGTGCCATCAACCTAGTTCCATTAAGCTTTAAAAACACACGCTATTATGTCTTCCATAGAGCTTTCTCTGTTCTACTTTCTGATAACTCTGAAGTCCCCTATGTTCATACCATTTTCTGAGCCATGCACTGAAATTGTCAAACTCTCTGGCACCTTGTTTGTGCAAATTGCTAGCAAAAAGTGTCAAGTTTTTAGAGCATGAGATAAATGCACTGTCATTTGGCGCTTTCACAGAACCACAGCATGGTTTGCGTTGGAAGGGACCTTTAAAAATCAACTTGTCCAGATGTCTGCCATGGGCAGGGACACCTCCCACTAGAGCAGGTTGCTCAAAGCCCCATCCAGTCTGACCTTGAACTTTTCCAGTGATGGGGCATCCACAACTTCCCTGGGCAACCTGTTCCAGTGTCTCACCACCCTTATCATAAAATTCTTCCTTATGTCCCTTTTTCAGTTTAAAACCGTTGCCCCTTGTCTTTTCAATAGCTAAGGTCACAATAACACAGAAAAGGTAAACGCCTCTATATGATATACACAATTCCAAAATATTTTAATAACACAAAGAGTTAAGGACAAAAAGTCCTTAAGAATTAGTTTAAGTAAATTTGTGGTACAGGAAACAGTCAATGAAGATCTGAACTTACAGGCTCTAGGCAGTACTTCTGTCTTTACATCAGCTTCATAGTTAGAAAATTTACAATCTTATTAAATTTAGAGGTTGTTTTTTTTTTTTTTAAGTCTCACTGTGATTTTGCCCCCTACCTCCCAGGATGCTGCACAACTACTTTCTGAAACACTTTCCCAGATCACCTTGAGGCAAAGTTAATACTTTTGTTATCATCTTCAGTGATCACCTCTGGACAGCAATATAAATCTAGAGTCCCTTTAGCTTTAAGTACTTTTTAAAGTGCTTTTAGAACATGGCAATTTTGGGGAGTATAAAATTAGATTTACTTACCTTTGGGTTTTACACCAGGAAAGCTCTTTCCTGAGACTATTTTACATTTTATAGCCTGTATATGCTTCTGTAAAAGGTGGCGATCAGATGTGTACAATTGATGAATACTCTGATCTTAATTACTGTTTTTACGTGGATTCTGTTCTGGTTTCTGCCTGGTGGACAAGGATGGTTGTAAAATTGATGCCCCTGTCCAATTAATAATTACAGCGAAGCAGAAATACATATTTATTTACTGGAGCAAAAGCTCTGGTGTCTGTCTTGCTTCCTGCACTAGAACCTCAAATCTCTAAAGTGGAGGACAACTGCTGGTCACCAGTCCCAGCTGTGCCTCCTTACTGCTTTGAACAGCTTTTGTTGTTATTATATAATGCCTGTTTGGGAATTCCAGCTGTTGCACACATGCTGATCCTTAACAAGAAGCCAGCTCCCCTCGTCCCTCCTTTCACTATTCCAGTGGCTTTTCACTGCAGGGTATGTTTTGCATCGTGAAGTACTTTCCTTCTGTTGTACTCTGGAGGGCTGTATCTCTATTTTTTTTTTAATGGACTGTTTAGAAATCCAGTGAATTCCTAAATTGGATTGTCTTTTCACATGTATGAGATTAGAAAGAGATGTAACCCACAGCTGTACACTCAGAACATTTCTAATGGGAATTAAGGTCATGAAGACTGAAGAGAATGAGGTTGTAAAAGGAAAGAGAGATGTATAAATTCAGTCATTTCCCTCTTCCCCGCACTGCCCCCCCGTCCCCAGCCCTTTCCTCCCATTCATTGCCAAATTCTGCTAATGAAAGAGTAGAGGGGAACTGCTAGTACTATGTGTGGTGCTCCTGGTAAGGAGTTAATTCGCGGTTAATTCCAGAGTAGTCATTCTGCCAGCCCTTTCTGTAGTAGCTGGTCTGTTTGGAGGGGTGGCATTTCACCCCTTTTTCAGGATCCCATGGGAGAAGGGAGACATACACGCTCTTCATAACATACTGTTTCTATAGCTGGGCTGCCATTTTTTTGAGGGGTGCAGGTTTTACTTCAGGTTGCTTTGGCTGCTCAAGGTCTTAAAGGAAGAGGACACAGGCACTCTTTTCATAGTCTTCCTGCCATTTTGCCTTCAGACACTTCACACATCTTTGGAGAGCTGTTTTGGGTGGACATTGCCATTTCTTCTTGAGTGCTATGCTATTAGTGCTCTTAACTCCGCCTGCACGTGGAGTCCATCAGCCAAGTGAGAGGAAAGTACTGGGCTCACTGTTATGAATGTAGTTTTTCCTGAAATGTTTGCATGCTTTATGGCAAAGCTCCTTTAGGGGATATCATAGGGGTTAACCTTCAGCCTACTGGATTCTCTGGTGGAATATGAAGTGAAACAGGGTAACTGTGTAAACACTGTATAGCTTCTGTAATGAGTGCTTTAACTTTATCTGACAGCAAGATCTAGCAAGGCCTAGTAAGTACGGATGGAGACATAGAGTTCCTTCAGCTTACCATCTAGGGTGCTCTGTACAGGGTAGCAGGACATTGTCATGTTGTCATGTGGTGGTGTCTAATGTGAACTGCATCTGCTTTTTCTATGTGATGCATAGTTTATTCATATCAGGATGCAATGTTATAGCTGCTCTCTGCTTAACTGATATTTACTTGTATTGCGTTGTCATTGTTGAAACAACAAATTTTCACTATGGGAAATTTGTTCCTCTTGCGGAGCTCCTCTTCATTCCTTCCTACTTCTTGCAGTGTGTATTTGGCCTGTATGATCCTTGCACTGTAATTTCTGCCTTGCTTTCACATCTTTCACATGGCAATATTGAAATAATCGTTGAAGCTTACACTGCATAGCTAGTAATAATATTATGAAAAATGTAAATGTATTGTCTGCTGTTTGTTTGCATTTTAACACTACCTATTTAGTCTTCTTAAAAAGTTTAAAACAGCAGCCACTGTTAGTGTTTGTACTTTTTTTGTAAATGCTTTCAAGTAGCTTTTTCTGAGAACAGCCTAACCATGAAGTTATTCATAGTAAACAAGGTTGTTCTAAGAAACGATAGAGCTTACAATTGTTTTAAAAGTAGCTATGGAAACTAGCAGATGATTCTCAATTTAAAATGAGCATTCCTTGCTTTCATTGGCTCTGCGCCCTTCCTGAAAATGTCATGCTTCATGGACACTGTACAATGTTTTCAGTTAATGTAATTTTCTTTAAATGGGCAAAATATTCATCTTCATCAAGGTGTGTTAGAGTTTTAAAATATAAAGCTGCTGTTTGCTTGGATCTGTGTTCGTGGTATGTTTGTTTGGGTTTTTCTGAAGTTATGTGATCATAATTCGAATGTTATTTTTTTTCCTCTTTCAAGATGGAAATGCTAAAATCAACTACTTTTCATGTTTGGCAAAAGAAAGTTTCCTTCTTGAAACAAGACCAGGTATGCCAAGTTTTGGCTTTGGTCTTCTAAGCTGAAAGATTCTTCTCAGTATGTTACAAAATACGACCTGAACGCTACAAGAGTTGTGTACCTGGGCTTAGAGGTGCAGAGTTTAGTAGACATAACTTTCGGTTTGTTAGATTACATGGCATCTCTGATGCAAAAGCTGACACATTGCCTTTTTACTTGGATCACAGCATTTAAAAAAAATACTTGAGTAGTCTGTTATTTTCTCTTTAAAGAGAAAGGGGTGTGAGATTCCTCAAGCCCAAAAGGATGAAACCAAAGAGGCAATAAAAGCTGGTGATTGCCACAGGTCTTTCTATTCAGTCTGTGGTGGCTGTGCCCTTGTAGGTACAAAATTCTGTGGGAACGGTTGTTAAATGTTTCTATTCCCACAAGTACAGATCAAAGTCAAAGTTCCTTTTTGATGCTGGAAGGGGTAGATTATAAGCTCTGTGCATAATGGTTGTGTAGTTGCTTGATGTATTGAATTTAGTGTGGCTTTACTAAGTTTGTGTCACTTGATAATATTCATGAAATTCTAAAATACCAGTGACATATTGGAAGTAGTTGCTATTCTAATTCAATGTCCTCCTGATTCATAGAATATAAAGCAGTTATAGTAATTGAAAACAGTGTGAAAACCGTCCCAGCCATATAGAAAACAGTATGCATGTGTTCTTAAAATCTTTAGCTTCTTAACATGATAATGCTTGCTAGAAAAAACTTATTTTTAGAGACTTTTAGCATGCTTGGCACAGTCTTTCAGAACCACTTTTTCAGCTGTAGCCTTAAAGATGTGCTATGAGGAGCCATAGCTGGTTTCGACTGTGGTTATGTAACTCGGGTAAATAATTTGTTTCAGAGTCAGTTAAACTATGACTTACGGTGACTGTCTTCTGAAAATGTATCATTTGAATTCTCAAACTTGTTACAGAGAATTGAAGAAGTAGTATGTGCCGTTTATAAAATTCAGGTGTCAACTCTTGGCTTCTCTGTTGCTTCCTGCTTCTCTTCCTGCTATTATTGGGGAAAAAAAAACCAAACCAAAATGAAAAAACCCTATCCTGTATGGTTTAAATAAATTGTATTTGTTGTGCACTATATTTGTTATAATTGTTTTCTACATTGATTTAGAATTTAGTAAAATGAAATGTTTGCATGCAGTTTTCTGTGTGTCAGTTTCATACAAAAGGTTTTGGCATTCAGAGGAGCTGTAGTTAAGAACTCAAGTCATCAGTAGGCAGGAAAAATAGTTATGGCTGGAAGTGCAGCCCAAATTTTACCCTTAGTGTTTTGTTTTAAAATATTGTTCTTTTTTTATCATTATGCATTATTTGATAATAATAAAGCACTTGGAACTGTGAAACTGCAGATCTTCAGACAGTACAGAACAGCGCTAAACTACAGCAGCTCATGCAGTAAGCTACAGAACAGAGAATGCAAAAACAATTTAAAGGTACTTCTAAAGTCAAAATATTCTCAACATCCAGCTGATTATAGTAGGAAATTGCTGTGTGCCCTGAGCATATTAAATCAGGTATTTTTTCAGGTGCTTGTGGGCTTTTGTTTTCAGTTCGGTCAAGGAATATACTTGGGATATTTCTTGGCGAAGTGTTAAGTACATTTATGCTGCATCAAGAGTTAAGCTGAACTGCAAAAAAGCTGCTCTCTAAGAACCAGTTTGCACAAGAGAAATTGTTTTGGTGTAACTAGATTGTTTTAATTGTGAAAACAAGCCTCTATACTATAGTGTTTTCTGTCTCCGTGTATGTAGAAGTCTATTTATAAGAAAAAGCTCCTTATAAGCTAAGAAGCAGCAGGCTGTAAGGATTATAAAAGGCTTGCCAGTCACTTCTGCTCATGACCGTCCTAGGCCCAATAACATAGGCAAGTTGTGGCTCCTGTGTAAGGGCTTTTTTTGTTTCTTCTTTTCCCAACCTTGTGTCTCATTCCTCCCCAGTTTGTTCAGTTGTGAAGTTAATATTGGCAGCAGAAGATCATTGTCTGCCTACTAATGGTATCAGAACAGTCACCGCTCATCCACCTGAGCAGGTGAACTTGGGCAAACCATCTCTATGGGTAGGATACTCGTGGTATCTCCCCATTGTTGATTGTTACAGAAAGGAAGTAGGGTGCTACACCAGTCTGACTTTATGTATCTCCCCTGGAAGGCAGGCTGCAGATTTAGAAAGCACCCATGGATGATTCCGCCATTTCCCACAGAAGAAAAGGAACTGGTCTCAGGTTGGCAGACTGTCTGGCCAGCACGCACCAAGGACTTCTTGGACTTGCAGGATGTCTGTATCCTCTAGTCAGCTGAAAGGGCAGAACCAAGTCCTTCACTCAAACCTGTTGTCTGTGGGTGAACATAGTGCAGCTTACAGTGTTTGCTCATTGCTCACATTTTATGTGGTAAACCTGGATCTGACAAGAGAGGATGGAGGCATTTGAACAACCTAAGTCCAAAGTAGTGTTTATAGAACTGGAGATGAGCAGTGGCTGGCTCCATCTTTCACTGTTTGTTCAAAAGTAGCATGTTAAGCCTAAGGGTTCCAAACAGCTATGCCTTTTCATCATTAAATGGTGTGTAAGGTTAGGTACCTATGGTATTTGTTGCTGGAGCTTCTAAAAATAACATTGAGAAGCGAGTCCTGCCAGAGGACTCAAAAAGTGTTGAGAAATACCGGGCAATTACAGGAACGTGTAAGTGCTGCAAACAGGAAGAATGTGCTCAGCATCATCATGATTCAAGGTAGCGAAGCGACCTGGAAATGTGTAACGTTGACAGTTTCATAGTAGTATCCACAGCTTTCTGAAATCCTCTTTGCTTTAAAAAGGTAGAGGTGGATTTGCTTCTTGTGGAACCTAGGATGAAACCTTTCTACAGGCCATTTGGATGTGGGGCTAAACACAAGCCTCAAAAAGTCTGTTTGGGAGGAATTGCAGTTTCCAGAAGTTCAGTGGAACATGTTCTGCCGGGCTGCTGAGGATGTGTAATTCACAAACCAGGTGGCACCTCAGAACAGGATGTTGTACAGGCTTTTATAAGTGGTCTTGAGACGCTACTGAGTTATTTTGCTTATATTCCTACCATGACAAATTATCTCAGATTTTGTTTGCAAGATGTATATATTTTAGTATGTGCGTAAGGTTTTGATCTGTTTTGTGATTCAACATGTATTAGCCTATGCAAATATTGTGAAGAATCAGTTTTGTGTTGGTTTTGGCAGTAAGTTGTCACTGTCACTAATCTGATTTGAAAATGCAAATTTTGATTTTGTTTAAAACGAAGATACCTGTTTTAGTAATGGAATAATTTTGTCTTTTTTTTTTTTACAGCCCAAAATATAGCTACGTTAAGGATGGTTTCTCAGTTCTGTGTGTAATTTAAAAAAAAAACTTGAAATATTGTTTTAATTTTCAGAAATTCTGTAATAGAACTCATCCTTGTAGACGGAAATGCTGTACTTAAATTTTTGGTTTTTTAATTAAGTTAACAAACCTTGATATATCAGATGCTAGTTTAAATGTTACCATAAACTGATGAGTCTGTAAATTTAAATGGCACATTTGAATTGTTTCATTGTGGAAGGTGCAAAAGACTGAGTTCTTTCTCCACAGGAAATAAAGAGCACAAATGAAAAAACCATGAAAACATTTTTTAAAATAAAAATAAGATGCTTTTAGGAGTTTGGTTTTTTTTTTTTACAATTTATTTTTATGTTTCTAGGTGCTTTAGCAACTTTAACCAGCTCAAACTATATGTACATGTATTGATGGTATTCTTTAATTAGATGTGTTTATTTTTCAATTGATTGCACATGCAGTTCACTAAGTAAGTAGTATGTTATTTCCAGAAGCACAGTCTGCTTTTTCTGGTTTGCTGAGCAGTCACTGAGTGTTTTAAGATACTTTAAATTAGTTTAATATCTTTAGGAGTTCAAGCATGTATTTCTTTGAAGTCATTAATGAGAAAAGAAAAAGAACTCTAGCAGACATTCAATAATGAGGCACACAAATCAAAAGAATGCGAGGAGAAGCTTCTAAGCTGAGCCCTAAGGATGTAATTTCAAACACCTTACAACCTGTCCTTTTCATAGTTTAGACTCGTTGGAATGACAGTATTCAGCTTATGTTTAAAAGAAATCCCTTATGCAACAAGGGAAAAAAAAAAACAGGTACTGTGAAATGTGGCTTAATGTTATGCCTGTGTATAACGAAAACCTGTAAGTCACAAACTTCAGTGAGTTACAATGTATTCATAATATAACGTACTGAAGTCTGTGAACCAAAACCAAAGACCGGGCCAGTATAAGAAAGAAGGCATGTATAGCAACTGCATTTCCTCAAAATTTACTCTGAAAAATATTTCTTATAACAAAGCCTGTAGTTCTAGGGAAAGCAAAATTTTACATGTGGAGAAAGAAGCAAAGTGAATTTTTGAGGAGAAATTGGAGACATCCTTAAAAACCAGAGGAATGCCTCTCAGACTTCAAATTTACCTACTGCAAATAGGAAAACAAGCTATTCCTAGACCTCTGGAATGCAGTCTGGGCTTTGGTCACAGTATTTTATATTTTTTTTTTTAAAGTAGGCAAAGTGGTTTGGAATAGGAGATCCAAGTTCTTCCAGACATTGTTGGTTCAGCCGTATGTCAGAAATTCTTCCTAGCTGCTTTCTTGCAAGTTGAATTGAACTGTAGTTGGACTTATTTTTATAATAAGGAATTAGATCGCTTTCACATACTTTATCCCTATGTTGATCATGGGCTCAGGTCAGGGATACAATGTTCTTTAAGTTCATTTCCATTTCACTGCCTTTCAGGGTGACAAACGTGGGTTGCAGGAACTAGAGTCAGGAACCAAGAAGAATCTCTACTTTGGCATTCAAAGGCAGGGTAAAGGCTGCTGAAAACCCATTTATGGGTTTTAATTCCAAAGGCGCAAAGCTGTATTTGACAAGTTAACAAAGTCCTGATGTTACCTGAAACAAAAGCTTTCAAAACCAGAAGCAGTTTAGAGAGGAGATATTGCTTTATTTGATGTCAGGTGTTAGGTGGGAATCCACAAATCTAGCACACCTTATGGGGGACGTTCACCTATTATTTATACACAAAAGTTCTCATTATTCTGCCTACCTAATGCATAACTCTACCTAGGATTACATATTCATTAGAATGACCAAATAGTCCTTTTGCACATCCGTATTAAATTTTTCAGCATCTGCAAAGCACTTGTGTGCAAGTGTGAGTTCCTCGGTGGTTGTTTGGGGAAGGATACCCTTCCTCACATTATCGTTTTAAGGTATTGAGTCATCTCAGAACAGTAAAAGTTTACTGTAAGTTTGCCAATTTCTGGAGGATGATAAGGATGTCCTTTGAAGTAGCCACAGCTCCTACTTAATTGGTATAGGAGTACATATTTTGACATATGGGAGAACCTTGAGGTGATTAACTACTTCTTGTTATCCCATTCTTATCACTATCAGTTCGGTGATGAACTATTTTCTCACACAGTAAGAAGCTCAGTAATTAGCTCATTTTAGTTAGCATATGGTTATAAACAAAGCAGAGGCTTGTCTTTGGTAACACTGCGATGAAATGATGGCCAGCGGTGAAATAAATAAGAGTTTTGCTGTTGACTTCATTGGAATCAGAATTTTATGCTTGTGTCTGGGGAAACAAATAGTATTGAAACCAGTTTAGCTGTTTCAGTATTCTTTTGCATGTGTACTGAAAACTGTACAATCTTAAGCCCTTTCATTGTTAAATAATTTGCAGCATCGTACTGTCTTGTGATGTAGATGATTGTTTTACAGATAGTGAAGTGGAGAGGAGAAAATACCTGTCTAACTTTCTTATGCTAATTTCTCTGAAGTAAACTGTATTGCTCGGTATAGCAAAATCAGTAGTAAAATTGAGGTTTCAAACAGTTTAGTTTTCAGCGTTGACCTCAGGCTTTCTGATCAGGCTCAGAAAGCCTACCTTCTACCTAATTATTTTAGAAATAACAAGAGTGCATCATTATAATATTAATTATAGTATTCGTTGAGCTCGTTAGCAGTGGAATAGCGAGTCACAGTTCTGTTGAAATTTATGCTCGCTTTTAGCCCTGGTCATTTTTGCTGAAAATCAGGAACGTTTCTCAGACAAAAATATTACTGTCTTTATATTATCTGGGCTTGCTTTCTGAAAGATTATTTTAACACTTAGTTTTCAAGCAACAAATCTTGTTCTGGTGGGATTAAGTTAAGCAAGTAAATGAGAAAAAGCCTATTTTTAAATCTAGATTCTTTTCATGCTGTTTTTAGGTTTACTTGCTGTATGGAATGTCATAATACTCTCTCTGTATATGTCAAGAACTAGTGTTGATGTACTAAATTTATTTTTTCCTCCTTTATTGTCTGAATTTAAAAGGTATATATTGTGCCTGTCCTGTTTCTGGGACACTAATCCTAAAATGCTGCTCCTGTTAAGCTTTAAAGCAATTAGTCATGTAGGTAAAATCTTCTCTATCTGATCTCCATTATTAAACAGGCTGAGAAGCTGATGTAGGCGCTTTTTTTTTTTTTCTTTCTTTTTGTATCTCTAATAGATGTGTAAGTAAAGCATGTTGATTTTAATTGATCTGTTGTCAAGATTCTTTGTTAAGGTTCTTTCTGCAAAGGAATTTCCCAGGTCGCGACAGTGAATAAATGTTTTATTAGTTCCATTAGCTTTGGTTAGTTCTTTAGCTCTGCTGAAGTAACATTTTTACATCAGGGATCTTGTACCAACGTGAACAGGATTAGAACTACTGCTATTTGTCTTTTTAAGACATTTTACCATCTAGGCACAAGCACACAATTTCCTTGAATTTTATCTATCTGAAAATCCATGGTGATGAGAACATAGTTATACTTTATCATATGTATGCAGTTTTAATGAACAAAAAGTTATATATATGTTATATATATAATTTCAATAAACAACTAAAATTCACTAATAACTTTTGGAAATTGCTATCCTCTGATCCTGCAAGAATTTACTACCTTAATTACTTAGACAATGTTTTTTGTGTGATGTTATGATCAAACTATCGTATAGATATCAAACTATAGATCAAACTATTTGTAGATGTATGTCACAAGGCTTTGGAAACTCCTGAGCCTAACCCGAAAGTTAGACTCCTTGTACGTGTAACCGCTTGCTGGTGTCCCCCCTTTCCCTGGTTTTGCTCACAAATGGAGACATTCCTTTTTTGTGATGGCTTAAAACAAAGGATAGTCTTTATTACTCAATTTTGTGGTATGAAAAAATAGATCATATGAGTTGTTTATCTAGTTCAGCTAAGAAATAAGTTGTACGTTTGAAGGTCTTAATGTTAAAAGCGTTCTTGACCTAATACAAATATTATTTCTACCTCCAAAGCTTTTCACCACTTATCTTTTCACCATCAGGGATAAGGCACAACATGTACTTCTGTTTTTGTCTTGCATCGCTTCCAGACTTCCCAGATGTGGCAGGGATCATGGTGTTGTTGCATCACTTGAATTTAGGTGGCCACTGTGGAGAACTTGGATAAACATCTTAGTTTTGCTTCTTTTCCATAACTCTTCATCTTTAAGATTGCTAAATTCTGTGGCATAATTTAGTAAGAGCGGTCCCTAGGGTGTTTCGGGGAGTGTATCCTCTAGCCAGTCCAGTCTGTCAGAGCTTCTTGCTGCTGATTTAGTAGACCAAAAACAGCTTCTGCTGAGAAATACGTGTACTGAAGGTGGAGTAAGGATTTAATCTTGAAATTTTCTAGGTTTGACTGTCATAAAGTGCTATGCATTTTATGCTTCTTGTCAAGTAAGTTTAAAAAGCCTTCAGTAAATATGGTTAAGATAGTTATGGCCCAATAACCATCTCCCCACTCAAACACATGAAGATATAGTTTATTTTCATTTAATGAGCACATAGCATTTTTTTTTGGTATAAAATTTAGGCAAAGTCAATATCATACTACATCTGCTAGTAGTTGCTTAGGTATGAAATCTGTGTTACAGAGGGATAAAGTGCTTTGACTTGGACACTTTTTGGCACTTAGGAGGAGTTTGTTTACATTGTTTATTATGTAGGAAGCTGATATCCTTAAGCACGAGGATTTCTGATTTTTTTTTTTTTCTGTGATCTCATAATTGAATTTGAGATGTGCTCATCATCTGTTTACACTGGCATCCTTGGAAGCAATTATGATCCATAATATCTTGTGATAGTTCTTTCCATAAACTGATTCTGTAGTGCGTGGAAAAACTGTTTCCTTTTTAGTCTAGAATTTACTGCATTTCATTTTGAATTAAGAGTTATTTTGTATCTTTTTGTCGTACCTTCCCTGAAGAATATTCTCTGGAACCAGACTCAGGCTTTTCCCTGCCTGGGCACTTCATGGACTCTTTTAGCTTTGTGGGAATCAGTGCCTTTAAAAGCCTTCCTTGTTATTTTCCCTCAGCTCTTTACACTCAGTAATGCTTTGAGTTTTATCTTTTAATCCAATTTTGTACACTGGAAACTTTCACCAGGCTCATGCTAGAGTCTCTTGGTTGGTTGGCTGCGCTCAGTATAGACATCAGTAATGTGTGTGACAGGTTCTGGTTGCTTCTAATGCACATTGCCTTGTTCATCAGTGCTCGATTTCATCTACAGTGGAGGTACCTCTCTTCCTTTCTAGCCACTATTAATTGTCTTGTCTTTTTTGTGCTTTTCGTACTTGCACATAAATCTAATTTATAAACAGGTTTTAGATGCATCTTAGATTTATAAACCTATGATGTATTCCCTATTCCTGACCCCTTCTGAGAAGCTCTGTTTATTCTAGCAAGGTCATATTTTTGTAACATTTCCTAGACATAACAAGCTGTAGCAACAAGACATTTTTGCTAATCCATCTGCATCTACACAAAAACTTGATTGTGTAGCTACTTGCTCATTGCATTATTTTTTTTATAATAATGTCTTAACCCATCAGAATTTCAAGGCTAGACCAAGGTTTTAGGTTCTCTACTAGCATACTTGCTTTTATTTAGTTATTAGATTCCTAAATTACGGACTTCTGTTTAATTCAGACAAGGGTATACAAGTATTCTCAGAATGAATTGATCTTCTGTAAATATGTACTTGCTAGTCTGGAAGACCAAGTTAGATTTGAGGGTTTTCTGAATTACTCTAGCAGAATTTGATATAATTCTAAGTTACTTATTTTGCTGAAGTGAGGTATTACCAAACCATGTATGTGTTGTTAGACTTCAAAAGGACATACAATGATTAATATATGTCCATGAAAAAAAGTTTATCTGTTCTGTTCCACACTTTTGCCCATTTTAAGCTTGCAACACTCTTTTATAATTTAGGGTTTCTTAGTAGTGTCATGAGAGATAAGTCTTTAAAGTCTTTTTTGAATTTCAAATAAATTATATCAGCCAACTGGGCTCTTTGTCTGCTGTTTTGTTTAACATGCTCAAGAATTTGAGTAGATTAGTGATGCATGGTTTTGCTTTGCAGCAGCTGTGTTCATTTGCCTTTATTGTATAACATCAATCATGGGAGTTTATGTTTCTATTTTTAATTGTCATTTTGACATACTTTTCTAATGCCAAAGTCTGTCTCATGAGTGGACAGATTAGAAATTGTCACTAGTTAATGTGTCTTTATCAGAGTAATTTTATTTATTGCACAGTGTTAGTGTAATATTCCATAACATGGCACTAGACCTATGAAAACAGAAGTGATTTTTCTGTAGAAAACGTAATGTGAAACAGGGAAGGGATATCATACATTAGTTTTTCTAAAGATTATGTATTGAACTTGCTCGTAGCTCTGGTTAAGTAAGCTAGTGAATTTCATCTTAACTCGCTTTTGCAACATAGTGAATGCCTGAAGGTCAAATTTTTCATGCAAATATTTGTGACATTGGCAGCCACTCTTTTAAAAGCTGAATTTTTAATGAGTTTGATACCTTTCCTGATTTACAAAAGACACTGACATGTCTTACTTTGCTACATATCTTACATGAATGTAGTATTATCAAATGTAGTGTCCTGGAAAAAAAACAAAACAAAACAAAACTAGTCAACAAAAGCAGGTAAGCAAGAACAAGTCAGCAACACACCTAGGGCTTTTTCTTTTGTAGTTTGGTTTTTTTTGCTTCCTTGAACTTTGCTAGTAAGAGGTGCCTGATAATTTGGAGCTGTACGTATGTCTGAGAGCCTGTATGAGATAATCTGGATGTCAAATTAATTCATCTGGATTGGTGAAGAGCTTCACAGGTTAAGTGTTGGTGAAGGTATGCATAGTATAATGAATCATTTATAACTTCTAGCTGTTCATTTGGTGAATGGTGAGAAGGGAAGTTCGTAAGTTGTTGTTACTGTGAGACTACAGACTTCTGTCTGTTTCTTGTTCATCATTGTCTCACATTAGAGTTTGCTAGGCTTCCTGCATACTGTGTTCCTCGAGTGTTGGTTTACTTTGAGGAGAGTTAAGACTTAATACTCTAGGAAATTTTTTTTAGATTTGGGTTGGTTGTATCTTGATGACGCTTTGGGAGAGGAGAGGAACAAACTTTCTGTGCTCTTTCTAATGAAAAGATCTAGTAGGTAAGCTTTCCTTTTTCTCACTGATAGAATTGCCACTTATATAACTTAGTTCCTTTTCGGAAGGAGTATTCTTCAAATTTAATCTTTAAAGGCTCTATTATATGAGAAATAATTGTCTGCTGTTGCCTAACTTGCGAGAACTGTAGCTTCTATCAAGTTGTGTATCTGGGCATCTGTGTTTTTGCACTATATCTGAATATTCAGCTGACACATTTCTTTTGTCGGAAGACCTTTTTCTACTTTTTGACATCTAGGAAATGAATCATTGCTGGCGGTTCTGGAAAACTCAGTGTACCTCTTCTCTTTAGTGAAACGTGTTCAAAACTTACAACATTTCAGTTTATTGTTTTATATGCAGAAGATGGGAAGAATCAATGGAATCATAGTTGTGCTTAGTTTGAAAACACTCTTGTTTCAAAGAGCTTTAGTTCATCTATTACAGCATCTTATGCTGGCAAAAGGATTCTAACCCATGAGCAATTCAGTTGAATCTGCAAATGCAGGGCTAACCATATTAGCAAACACTTAAGTGTAGATAATCCCTGAAAGTATCTTCAACAAGTTTTTTACCACAGAAATTACATTTAAGTTGGACAAAACTGGTATTTGTGGATAACAGTTAACGTTTTACATTTCTGTGGGAAACTTCATAAATAACGTTGATTCCTGTTTACCTTTTTTTATCTTGGTGTAGAATAAAGATTTTCTAATACTACTTCCTTTACAAATAAAATCAACTTGATTATGATCAAATAAGATCTCAACTATGGTATGAATTACATCTTGACCTTTCAAAGGGGTAAAAAAAAAAGTAAAATTTATAACTTGAAGGTATTCTTTGAAAACAAATTATTCATATCCGAACCATGATCTTTGCAAATTTTTGCCTAGGGAAAAGTATATCACAAAGATAAAAGTCAAGGCAAGTTTATAATGAAAATATGAATGCAGCCCTAGTTATTCTAGGGCAGGCAGATCTAAGTGCTTGCTTTTCAGTATTTGCACTGTATTTCAGGGACAGGATTTTTAATTATGCATTTAAAAATACATTTTTGTATGTAAAATAAATTTTGTGCAGAATATTTGCAATAGTGAAAGGAAAGAAAAGCTTGAATGCTTCCTCTCTTTCATCTCTTGTGACTCTAAGGACATTGTGAAATAAGCCATTCTTGATTAATGTTAGGTATGATAATGTAAAGGGCTTTGAAGAGTCCCATCTGTTCATCATCAGCTGGGAAGTTAAACTTTTTTATGTATCTTAAAAAAAAATAATCAGAGCAGCAGTGTAAGGAGGAAACAGCTGGCAAAGGTCAGGCTGAACTAGCAACTGAATTTTAATAATTTATGGAGTGGGGGGGAGGGGCTGGGATTTAGTTCCATTTTCATGCCTTTCAAACTGTCCTGCATATTTTCTTTATTATCTCACAATTTTAGAAAATGCTGGATTTTCTTCTCCTGCTGACTGTTCGTTGTGAGTATGAGAGGAGGTAGTGAAGAAGGAAATTGTAGGTTTGTATAAAACAATTGTGTTAGCAATTCAGAGTTATTTTTTTTCTAAGTGTTGCTATCTAGGAGCCAAGCATGGGAGCATCAGACTTACAGTAAATAAAATGAAGAAAGCAGCCTGAGTCAGGCTTGTCTTATTTAGTCTAGACAGTACTTTTCATGCCAAACGTTGCTGGTCTCATTTCTGCTTGCCAGAGTTACTCTGATGTATTGCATTCCTGGTTAGCTTTTATCAGGCAAGAGAGCTTTCTTTCGCATGATGGTTAGCTGCAAATGTTTGTTCTCCGTCTGCAGTGTTGTTGTAGCCTTATATGTATTTATCATATTGTTTGTGGAAAATGAAATTAGACATTTGTCTGCCTAATGTACGCTTCAGCAATGGAAAATTTTTAAGTTTATTAAGTTAATGTCTGTTTTGCCCTTCTAAATACAAATTACCAGATAAATTAGTGACATAAGCCTGTGTAATGCAAAAGTCTTCTGTAGTCTTGGCTATTCTGTGCAAAACTTAAACTTGGATTGGAACTAGCAATTGCATCTTCTTAGCTAATGTTACAAAGAGCATTGGCAGTACTTGAATATTTTGTATTGCAACAATGCCCAGGGGTTCCACAGAATTGTGCAGCGTTCATATGTGCAGTAAGCTACGTGCTAAAATTGGGAAGCAATAAAATCCCTTCACTTGCAGTGATGGTTGCTATTAATTGATAAGGACTCTTTATCTCTTAATATTAAGTATAGTGCCCATGCGTATGCCTTTAGTTTTTTTGTTTTACATTATTAAAACCTGGTTTAGAGTGTCTGGGACCTACCTGGAATATCCTCTTGTGGGCTGTGGTAGCAAGATAGCAGCAGCTATTCCTAGTGGTCTTGAACCTTGAGTAGTGTTGTGAAGAAATCAGTCTATCCTGCTACTTACTTCTTTTTAATTTGGATATTCCACACAGGTAGTAGATGAAACCACTCCACTCAGTGCCTAGCATCACTACCCTAGTGTATTCTGAACAGAGATTAAACTGCCTGGACCATTTGTCCTGGGTCAGCTAAATGAACCTGGGCGTAATAGTAGGCTTAGCTTTTGCCTTGTGCCTGGGGATCCTGGCACAGGTGATGGGACTTGGATACAGCAGCTGGGCTCCCATGCAAAGACAGGATCAGCGTGAGGGACTCAGGCAGAGCTCCTGAACTTGGCAGAGGCCACCCTACAAGAAAGGGAAGGATCAGTAGTATTCCTGCACTGGTAGGAGGGTTATTTGGCAAGCTGGCACCAACAGTCATGGCAACAACCACTGCTTTCTGGAAGATTGGTAATACATTGTAGTAGAGCTGTTCAGGTAATGTCCAAAGACTCAATAGGGTCTGGGGTGATGCTTGTTACCAAACTAGGCCTAAAGTGTTTCCTTGTGACATTTTACATTCGTATTAATCATTTTCAGTGCCAACATATTACCTCCTCTCTGAAGCTCAGGCTCTCCTCTGTCAGTTAGAAGGGACAGTTCTGAAGATTTCTTTCACAAGGATCAATACAAGGAAATAAAATCACTCCTTGCTGTGTTGCTGTGCCCCCTAGAAATGATATCTTATTATTTATGAGTCCTGCAACACTTAAGGACCGCCTATATGCTGGTCTAGGAAGAAAAAACTCAAGTCCTTCACTAATGTCTGTACCCAAGCTGTTGATAGCAGAGATACGTAACTGGCCTCATATAGCTCCCATGATGTAGTTAGAGTAGTATCCTTGATTCTAGTGGAAGCTGCAGCATTTCATCTAGCTATGCAATATCCTTTTGATTATGAACTAGCATCTTAAAGAACTAGGCCATGTTGAGAAGAATTTGAATATCAAAAGAACAGTCAGATCAGAGGGATCTCATAAATGCTTTGATGTTTGACCATATCAGCGCCTACTGGAACTGCACTTCTGGTGAGGAAGACCAGTGAGGCTGGTCGGATGGCTGGTAAAAAACTGCTGCCAGTTAGTCACATCTGGACTAGCAGTGGATGTTCAATATCGGCAACTTTTAAACATTTGATGTAATTTTATATACGTACAGACAGGCACTTAAATGACAGCATCTGTCTGTGTCCAGTTGAAGAAGATAACACCATTAAACTTAAATATACCTTCAAATAGATTGCTGTATCAACAGTATCAACTTCTGTAGTATTTTGACCTCTGTTGCAGCCTGATTACATGTCACATGAGAAGAATTCACTATGTCCAGGTACAGCAATGGATGTCCTTACACACCAGCGTCAAACGAGATCTGTAGAAAAAACAGGTTGGGCAGGAAGGATTGTAGCAAATCTTCAAAGAAATTAAGTTCATGTGTAAGTAGCACTGAAGGCAGTGACTTCAGCTTAATCGCAGGTTCAGGTCTTCCTGGTGATTCTTATCAGATTGTGTTGAATTTTGAGCTTGACCTCCAACACCCCTGAAGCTTCTCATTAGATCTGCTGATAGGA
Source organism: Limnodromus scolopaceus (assembly GCA_028565335.1). Lineage (NCBI taxonomy): Eukaryota > Metazoa > Chordata > Aves > Charadriiformes > Scolopacidae > Limnodromus > Limnodromus scolopaceus. The sequence goes on along the minus strand of JAOXNO010000024.1, from coordinate 34,938,108 downwards.
AGCCTAAAGACAACACAAAAAGTACAGTATTCTCTCTTAATCTGGGGAAGGGGCTTCTTGCCGAATATAATGAGGCTGTGTAAGCACTGTGTTAGAAAAGTTTGACTTGGAGAGGACTTGAGGAGCTAGGGTTCTGTTGTATCTAAGTCCTAGAATGTCTGTTACTGAATGTACTTTTTCTCAAACTGATCCAAGTTAACAAGAGCATCTGTGTAGGACAAAACCCTATTGTCTGTTCTAACCACAAATCCATTGGCTACAGCAGTTACCAAGCATCCTTGAATAACATTACTAAGGAATCAAGCATTGCTTTGGAGATAGGGGCTGGCTCAGGGTCCAGATGTGGAAAAACAATATAATAATCATCTGACTTCTCACTCAGCTGAAACTTTTCAGTCCCACCACTATGGGGAAGTGCTGCCCAGCTGTCTGCTGTGATATAGGGCCCATGCCCTTTTTTCAGAGGGCAGTTATTTACCCTGCAGAATTGTGGTTTTGAGGGTTACAAATCCCATGACTTTCCCATTTTTCCACTTTCGCAGATTGAAGTTACTACAGACCCTTAGTTGAGAAGGAAGTGAGGGGGGCTTAGAGCATCCCACTCTTCATGACTTCATTTGAGCAAAGGACAATGTAGTGCTAGTAGTCACTGTTACAGGTTAGTAACTGATACTACTCTTTGAGGATTGTGTATCTCTACAGTGTGATCTATGTTAGTTACAACTTCTTGAAGATTTGCTGCTAGGTTTATTACTTAAAGGTATGCTATTACTTGTTAGGCAGAGGAACTCTACAGCCAAGGGCCTCAAAGCAGCTCACAGTTTCATTGCATGTGCTTAACAGCTGTGTGATTTGCTCCCTTGCTTGTTTACTGCTGGGTAGCACTGTGGAAGAGTGGAGACCAGTTTGTCTGTTTCTAAAGAAATGGTTCCTGCTGGTAGTGGTAGCTAAATAACCACGTTTTTGGAGAAGGGGAGAAGGGAATTTCTATTGAAAGTTGGTAAGGTCTTGTGCAGTGAAAAGCTGAGGTCTTAAGGAGGAATCTAACAATATGCCTAAGGACCTGGGATTGACAGTGAGAGAATCAGTGAGCTTGAAGGAATCATCTTGTTTAACAGGAAGGAGAAATAGTTCTGCCATGAAAGAAAGCCATGTGGTTATGGAACATTTGTCAGAGACGTTCAATGGTGCAGGCAAAGAGAAAGTGGATGGGGAAAGTAACATGGAGCTGGGAAACAGACAAACCTTCTGATTAGAGGAGAGACAGGCTGAAAAAGGGGAAGAGGAGCTGTGCTCTGCTCTGTGGCTAGAGGGGTATGATGGGGAAGGGAAAAGGGTTTCTGGGAACAGAGAGGTAAAGTCATCTGAGCTTAGGTTCTACTTTTAACATATCTGGTGTGCAATGACGGTTGTGAGAAATGGAGAGATGTTTCAATGCACCACTGCTTCGCTGACCAGTTTGGGAAGCTCTGTGTGCTGACAAAGTTGAGTTCCCACTCATGATTTTGAGGAGGACTTTCCCATTCCTCCCTGTTTTCTGAGCTGTCCATCATACTTCGCTTGCTATGTCAAAAAGGAAGTGATATAATCCCCATAGTCTTTATTTGTTAGATGTTGAGCTCACAAGACAATGAGAAAGCTAAATGCATGGAAAATCGAGTGCTTAATTAGAGGCTAGTAAGTTTCCCAAACTGTATCTTGAGAAGGAGCACAGATGAATTTGTTTTAAATTTTTTACCAGTAATTTCTAAGTCTGATTTATTAATTCTTACATCATTCTGTCTCTTTTTTTTTTTTTTCCTAAAACAGGATGATACCCCTTTCATCTCAGACGCTGATGATGAATCTTCATCATGGCCAAACACAGGAATATGTGATCAAACCTAAATATTATCCAGTAAAAAAAGTGATTTCAGGAGAACAGTCCACTGAGGGCTCGTTACCACTGAGACTGGGCCAGGATCAACTTGCATCACCTTTTCAATGTGAGTACAACTGCAAAAAGTGTGATCCCTTCTTCCACCTTTCTCCCCCTCCAAAAAGCTTCCCCCTTCCCTTTTTTAAGATCTTGAAAATTTCTTTTGTTCACCTGAGTTGCAGTAACACTTCAAGACAAAAAAAGGTTAAAATAATTAAACATGAGATAAATCTTAGATTAGCAAGTGCTCCAAAATTCTGTATCCTACTGAGAGGCAAAACAGATTTCCTGGATGAATAGAGTAAATTGAACCTGATTCACTGTTGAAATCTCTCATAATGCTATTTCTAGATGATAGTTTTTCCTTCAGATAAAAGGTACTTTGTGAGCACTTGCTAAAGCAGGCATAACCCTGAGTGTAGTCAGCATAAGATGACAGTTCCCTTTACTTCATTATGATGGATACCTTTCTTGGAAAGCTGGAGTTCAGGATTGTGGTCTGATTGGTGATTATTTTTCTCTATATTTAATTTATTATGTGTTTATGAACTTCTGCACAGTATGGAGGCTGCATGAGAGTTTCTGCTTCACATTTATAAAAAAAGGATTGTGTAGGTGCCCAGCTTGTGGCCTTGGCTCATGCCCCGTTGTGTGGGGAGCTTGAGGACAAGTTTTGGCTTAATACATGAAGAGCTTGATGAATTATCAGTTAGGTATTACAGAGTGTCTGCTGGCTTGATTTGGAGAAAAGCTCCTGCAGTTAAATAGTGGACGGATTAACATGGAGACCTAAGGTACTTGCAGTCTCCTGACAGACTTCCTGCTGTAGCACAGAGAAATATATTCTGCTGAGGATTTAGGGAAGAGCGTCTCCTCCTAAATCTGTAAATACAGTTTTTCTGTGTGTATATCTTTGCATTTCTGCATTGTGCATTCTTATGGTCTGTCCATTTATCTGTCTGTCCATACTTAAATACAACCCCCAGCTTCCTTTTCCTCAGTTTCATCAATGGTTAGTTAGAATCTTGGCCCTAATGAAAGGAACAGGGGACAGCCATAGGTCTTTCAATTGACAATTTCAGAGTTGTGTAGTATGCTGCTTGCAAAGCACTCCATCCCTTTCTTAGGAGCTTCAAAAAGATATTTCATCACATTGTCAACATCAACCAATAGTTCCTTTTGCAAATAAGATACCATTGCTTTTCTTCCAGCCATCTGCAGTTTTCCTCCAAATAAGATATTAGTGGCCACTGGGACCAGATTGTGTCCTTCTCTTTTGACTCTTGCTAGCCAAAGAGTATATAAATCCCAGGTGGTATAGTTCTCCCAGTACTTGGAGTGGCTATTGCTGATTGAATTCTGACCAAAAAAATCTTTGCTTTTGCCCCCTTCTTTCTGGCTGTTTGAGTCAGTCTACCTTAGCTACACTCAGTGTAGCTTGCATGTACCAAGCTGTCACTAAACGAATGGATTGTGTCAGTTTTTTTTTTTCATAGCATAAGGAGAAATAACTCCATGCAGCTCTAAGACAAAGGAAGCCAGTGCTTCTAGCTCTTTCTACCTTATTGGAGCTCCTCTGTTACTTACAGTACTCTGAGGGATATGACTGGGAGAAGGAAAGCCAGGAGCTGAAGACGCAGAGCATTTGTTATCAAATCCTAAGAAGTCCTCAGTGAGCAGTGCATTAGTAAAACCTTCTACCTTTATCGGAAAGCATATGATTCCTAAACCACCCAAAGAACAGATAGTTAAAACGCTTTTCATGGTCTGGTAAGATCAGCAGTGACTTAAGTGTTGCCACAGAGGTAAAATGCAGGACTAGGACTGAGGCTATTTGTATGGTGGTGAAATTTCTGACACTGGGCTTTTGAGCAGCCTTAAAAAGGTCACTTAACCTGTTTTGCCTCCACTTCTACGTTTGTGAGGTGGGAGTCAGTGATTGCAACTTCTGATGAAGCGGTTTAGATATCTGTCAGTACAGAGTGCAGTTTGAGCTGTGTGTTATTAGAGTTTAAGACACTATATCCTTAGCCTCAACAGGAGACCTAGAACGTGGCCAGCTATATCTACTTAGGATGGCTTCTGGTTTCTAGAGGTGCTGGAGTGGATTCCAAGGATAGAAGGCTACTTGTTTCCATAAAAATTGAGTGATAAATTTCAACTGTCATATTTTAATGTTAGGGATGTTTGAATTAATTACAGTGAGGTAAGATTAGGATGAGAAATTTCATGTCAGGTGTTCTATGATAACCACCAATATGCACTTCCTAGCCCTGTGTTGAACTGAGGGATGAGTTCCTGCAAATTATGTCATGCTTATGGCAGGGCTGACATTCATTGACTAGCTAATATAAGGAAATTCAGGAAAGTAACTGATGATATCATGGTATTCTGTCAATGCTGTTAAATGTATAATCTTGTTTCATGGCAGAGCCTCTTATTTCATTGAGCAAAGGAATTGGTAATGGAAATGTGGAGATACTTGGAAAAGAAGAGGGGAAAATGTAATAATTTTATTAAAAAGCAAAAGCCAGAGGGTTAGTACTGAATACTTCAAGACCTTTTTTTCTTCCCTTGTTGTTAAATAATTTTTTTCAGAGAAGAGAAGAAACAGTAGCCAGAGAAGTAACAGCATCGCCCAAGAGTTCATAGTTAGATGTGGTGCAAAGCAAGGCATTCTGTTGTTTTTTGGGTTGGTTTTTTTTTTTTCTTTCCTGAGCATTTCTATGCATTTTATTTTGAAGTATTAACACTGTCACAGATACTGGCATCTGTGAAAGATGTACTCCATAGAATATATCTGTTTTTCCAGCTGTAGCTGCAATTGGTGTTGATTTTTCTGGACTTCTACAGATATTTCAATACTGTGACATGAAGTGAGCAGACTTGAAACTGGAGTAAGTGCCAATCCTGAGATATCTTTAGAGACAGGTCTGTCCTGGCAGAGGCAAATGAGATGAGGACTGATGGTGCTTTGGGAGGAAAACTGCCAACCCTGAGTCGTGTTCCTGGGCATCTTCTGATTCATAGACAGTCACCCGTGTTTGAATGTTCCATTATAGTGCTGCCTGATTAGCTTTTGAAGATACTAGAGAAAAAATGTTGAAGGTTAGTCACATTAAACATTTTTCAATTAAAATTAATTTAGGGTTCCTCCTGGAATATTTACTCTGGTGTATTTATAAGCAGTTTCATTTCGCTTGCAGCTTTCAGAACGTGCAGTATAGTAGTCTTATTAAAGACAGAAAAATGATTTATTCTTTCTGTCTTTTAAACTGGATTGTACTGCAAAGTTATGTATCGCATCAACAAAGCTTGAAAATTCATTAAGCCATTGGGGTTACAGTAATAAAATTTTAAGTCACCCTGGAATGTGAAATGCAGTTACCTGCCAGTAGCCATTTCTATTATCAAGTATTTTGATCTTTTGTGCTGTGGGATATATGCCTTCTCCTAAGACTAGCTAGTGTAATTAGTCATAAAGCTCGCATAAAAATTTTAAGTTCTTCAGTACTAAATTTGTAATTCTCTTTCATTGTGCCTAATAGGGGGACATAGTTGCAATTGGTCATAGTGATTTTTAAGAAGTTGAAAAACCCACCCTGGAAATAATGTTAAAGATCTTGAATTAAACATTTTTTGAGTTCACTAAGTCAATCAAATTTTCAGTATGATCACAATTTTACTCCATTGTTAATTGTCTCCTTATGCCTAGTATTGTAATACAGTTCTATTTATATGGCCATATATAGCTTTTTTTCAAAGTGCTTATACCACATTCAGTACAGAAAGAGAGAGAAAAATCAGGACCCATAAATATGGCATTGTAGAATTTTAAAGTGTTTGTCTTTAGATCTGAAATGCTATTCTGTTCGCATGCTTTTAAATCATCTGTTGTTAAAGTTATTACACTCTAAAGCATCTATCTGATTCTATTTAATCAGTACACTGATATATTTAAGCTACTGCAAATTAATCTTCAGATACCTTTGTGCGGAATTAGCAAATGCTTAAGGATAAGGCTTTGGAAATTCAGAGCCTTCTCAAGGAAATGAAAATAGCTTGTGTTGGATAGACTGACAGCTGCAGAGAAACTATAAATATGGTTTAGCACCAGTAGGAAGATTGAATATATAGTGATGAAAATAAGCTTGCAGTGGAATTGATATGATCAGCAAAGAATAACTGAAAAGGATGAGATCATGTGGATCTCAACATTTGTAATGTAAACATTAAAAATCCTTTGAGACATAGGTGAGGCCAGCCAAATAGCCTATCTTGTATAAGCTCACCACGAGCTCTGAGTAATTCCCAAGGGATGCATTGCTTTCTTAAAAGTACACACCAGCACACTTGACCTATAATCTGCCTGAATATTTGAAACCTCAGGGTTAAAAATCCTCTAAGAGTCTAACAGTAGCAATGGCATCAGCACAGGAATTTCAGCTCTAAAGTTCTATTTGCAACCTAGTAGTCTATAAAATGGTAGGAAGATGATACTTCAAGTAATTCAGGTACATCTACCTCAGACGTTTTCCACTACTGCTTTAAAGGCAGTGTTAAATAGTAACAACGAGTCAGCATGAGCTGAGCATGGATCCTCTAAATATCAGTGTTTCTATCCCTGTCTTTATAAATGTAACGCTGAAGAAAATTAGGTAAAGGAATTTTGTGCTGTTTCTATTGGTCTAAAATGTATAAGAATATGATAATAAGCAAATTCTAAACTGAACATGCACTTTCTGGAATTCCTTTCAGTGCAGTTACTGTGAGGACTGCTTATTACAGCAGTAAGAGGCTAGGATGTTCTCAATTTCACACTGTCCACTTCTGGTGTTGAATGATTCTTCAGAAAATGCATTTAAATATACCACTAATTTTCCAGTTTGAGACAGTTGAGGGCTAGTTTTTAGTGGCATTGTGTGTTTTGCCTATCGAGCTGAAAAAAGTAGAATTTTTGCTTCTGAAATCAGTTGTCCAGCCTTGTTGGCGTTTGTGTTGATGCATGTGTAGGACACTTTAGCACACCCCTCACTGGGCTATAGTTCCCCATAGAGTCATAGAATGGTTTGGATTGGAAGGGACCTTAAAGATCATCAAGTTCCAACCCTCCTGTTGTAGGCAGGGACATCTCTCACTAGACCAGGTTGCTCAAAGCCCCATCCAGCCTGGTCTTGAACACCACCAGGGACAGGGCATCCACAACTTCTCTAGGTAATGTGTACAATGATGATGCCACCACTTCCCTGTCTTAGAGACTTGTTGTGAAAATATATTAATTATTGCCTAAGACAGCCAGAAATTTGCACTAAAAGCAAAAGGAGGACTCAAGAGTAGGTATAGAGTACCTTACCCACAACTGGAAGGAAGTATGTGTATATAACAAAGTTATCTCAAGGATAAATATATATGTTTAAGAAGGAAAATAATCCTAATCTGTTTACTTAGGAAGACAATACAAAATGTATGTAAATTTTGCAATTGAAGTTGCATGTTAAGTTTATACATTTAAATAAAAAGGAAGGAAAAATGTCTTCCATATAGGTAGATGAGGTTTTTTTGGTGTTCCCCAGTATTCCTTATACAATGCATTAAGGAGACTTGTCTCCTTTCTATTTTAGGTAGAAAACAAAAACATGTCTCAAATTTAGGTAGTATAGGTTACACACTGGTTAGTGAATACAGGTTTGCAGCACCCTACAATGGTTTAGTTTTGTCTGTTGTGGCTTGAAGTTGGACCAAGTATGAATGTGTGGGTAGTAGACTTCTAGAATCTGCATGTGGTTCTGATGGCAGCACTTAAATACTTGTGTAAAGATGAAACTGAAACAATTGTATGAAAGTCGTGTAAGTGTTCTAACTCTTGATACATCCTATTGCCTCATATTTTACAACATAATTTTACATATGTTTATATACGTGAAATAAGATTAATGTGGAAAAAAGGATTGTCATGTGTGGAATACTCTGTTAAAATTTTGACATAACAATAGCTTTCCTACTATTGGAAGCATAATACACTGTTAACTTAGAGAAGCTCTTTTTTAAGCTCATGCATAATTTGCACATGCTGGTTTCACTGATGACTTCATAGGTTGATTTAAGCAAAAAGCAGGTGTCGCTTTGAAATTCCAATTTAAACTATTTTTGTGAAATTGCACCATTCTGACTTAACTATGTGACACTTACATCACAATAATAGTATTTCCCCATCAGTAAGTATGGGCAAACAGCTGTAAAATACATAAATGTTTTACTGTTAAAAAAAAATGCATACAGAGATATGACACGTGTTCCATGTAAATGCATCTGTGTGATTTGACATTCTGCCACAATTCAGTGTGTGCTGACTTTAGGGGGAGGAAAAGGCTCCCTCAGGTCTTCAGTGGGTCAGATATTGTTTCTACCATTCTTGATATTCATTTGTGGAACTGCTCTGCATAAATAGCAAAATAATTCTCTCACTGGCTTGTCTTAACTAAAGTGTTACATTGTGTTCCTTGTAACTTCTGCCTACATACCTATGGATGGATATTTGAGTTAAACACTGGTAACTTTTCTAAATAGAAATTTTGGAAAATACAGAGATAAGGAAGGAATGTTAAGGCTATACTCTGATTAAACAAGGTATATCCAGCAGACTGAGGTGGATAAAAATGGAATGAACAGCTAGAAGACTAACAAGCAGAAATAACTGAAAAATCACAACACAGTCTATTTGGAGGGACTGTAGAGTCAAATTCACTTCAGTCACTTGTGGAAACTGACATCCATGTCTTGTTCCTGAGGGTTTACATAATCAAATACAAATAAGGGAATAGGGTAAGTGTATAAATGTCAGGCACTTTTTTTGTTTTGTTTTCTCAAGAACAAAACATTGCATGTGTGTTGAGAGCCTTTGCTCAATTTCAAGAGACAAGAGGGATTTTTCAGGGACATTCTAAAACGTTTAAGAAAAAATTTTGGTTCCGTCATTATCGGAGTCAAACAACAGTGTGGCTTTTTTAATGACAAAACACAAACAGTTTTAGCAAAGCATCGTTTTCCTCTCTATCATTTGACAGCATTACCCATACTGCTATTGAAAGGCATGACAGTTCATAACAGCCATTTGAAGTTTGCATTTGATTCCAGTGGGACTTAGAAACAGGAGACTAAACTCCAAAAGTGAATTAAGGGCTTAACTAGATTCACGCTAATGCAGTTAACTCTATCAAATCAAGCAGCACATTTACTTTGCTTCTGCTTTAAAAAGTAGAGTGACAGATTCTGAAAAAAATTACTTTAGCAAATGAACATAGTTTATTTAGCAATTATAGAAGACTATGGAGTTCTTTGAAATCCTTGGAGACAGAACAACTTTGTATAAATACAAATCGCTTCCCTCAATATACTGTAGCTGCAGGCATTTTAACAATACCCTTTCTAAGCTGTCTTCGTGATTGTTTGTGTATCCACAAAGGGTTCACAGTTGAGGAGGCCACTAAATCAGCACCCCCAAAAAGGTACTGTATGTCTCTTTTTGGACTCTGAAAAGATTTTATGGCCACTGAGCTTACCAGTAATTGAATGTCTGTGTGACAGGCAAAGGCTGCTGGTGCTTTTATAGGAACTAATTTAAATGTTACATTCTCCCAAAAATGAATGATCCTGTCTCTATGCTTTAAAATATGGAGGCCAAGACTGATAAACAGCAGTAAGGGGAAAAATACTGGAAAAACAGATTGGTGATCTGGCAAACAGAATTAAAATCAGTTCAAAATGTGTTTTAGCTAGGGGAAATCACGGACTGAGACAAATGCATCTCAACTGTTGTGATGAAAGAGAATTGGCTCCAAAACCAAAGATTTCTCAAGAAGAAAAAGAGAAGAGGCTTTCCAGAAAATTCTGTAGGGGAAAACCTCTATGACGTGTTTGAAAAATGGTAATTTAGCTGAATATAGAGACTGATTGAACCCACACAATTAAACGTTAAAAGTCCCTTAGCCAGACTAATTCCAGAGTTGCTGTGATACAAGTCTTGGATACCAAGAATTGGTTCTGAATGCTGCAAGTAGTTAAGTCTGGTTTTACTCATAGGAGATGTGAAAGTGCTCTTCTCTGTCAGTGCTGTCGCCCATGCCAGAAGGAATGAACAGATGTTGACAAAAAAAGTACTGCAAGAAGAAGGTCCTTTCATACCCACTGAAACAGATTTCAGAATCGGTGACATCCTTATTTCTGTCGTCATTTTTTCCCCCTTCAGAAAATTAAAGGAAAAACAGATCTTGGCTTCATGCAGTGCTGAGGGAGAGGATTTTTAATGGTGATTCAGCATGCGGAGAGGGCTATGTTCATTTATAACTTAATTCCATGACGTTCTGTCCTTTGTCACTGTTTACAGTTTGTTGACTTCCTTAGTGCTTTTCAGTTGCTTCCTTTCAGGAAATGGAATGCTAAGTGAATATACTTAGTAAGATAATGTTAATTTAATTTTTCTTCCCTATTCTTCCTGGAAATGGTAAACACTTTTAAAATGTTACACCTAAGACTTGGTTTCTCATTTAAGGGAGTCACGTACCCTGGGAGAGGTAAACTGTGTCTATCTCAAGAATTTATTTTCTAAAGAAATAACACTCTTCCAACTTAAGACTTGTAATACCATTATAGGGCAAGGTAAAGTCTGTTGTCTTGATCATTAAAGGAATCTAGGTAATTACCTTAGGGAAAATGCATAATTTCAGATGAATGAGATCGGGTGGGAATGAGTGTTATTGCCAGTGTATAAAGCCCCAATTCAGACCTTCTTGGAAGAGTCCTGTTGATAAAGTGGACAGTAGTGGTTGTATTTAGCTGGTAATACTAAAGTGTCAATGACACAAATAACCTGTATTCATCTGTGCCCACCTGAGCTCCTGTATGGCTGTAAGTTTGTAAACATGCTGACTTTGCTGTCTGAACATGCAATTCCTGCAGTAGTACTGCAGTAGACTCCATCAGCAGAAAATTGCTTGTTCTGGGCTGGGGAGTCATTACTGCTTCATTATAGCTGAGATGAACATGGTGTAGAATGGCTTTCTGTCCTAGACACAAAGACAATTGTCTGTGTCTAACTGTGGATTTTTTGGCTTTTGTTCCATTATCCCTCAAGTGAAAGCCTTTTGGGTCCAGATGCATTTTAGGTACTTAAGAATCTGGATAACATGAATGGGAGTTGAAAAAGGCTTGTGGACCTGAATCCAGTGCTGGGTTGCTTACAGCTGTAGTTGTCTCCAGCCCCAAACCTGAAGCGTGGATGTGAACCTTCAAGCATAAAACTCTTGAAGAGCTTGAAGTTCTGTTTCAGAAGTGCTTCGCTCTGAAGAAGACAGGTCATCTGGGTGCTAATACTTTGCTTAATTCCCATCTGGAGCTGCAGCTGAAGCACTTGTCTGCCTGCCTATCAATAGAAGTGCAGTGAACTAAGCCTTGTTAAACTCTCTTGCAGGATTAAGCTCCCTAAGGAGCGCTATAGTGTAGTCATGGTGGGATTTGGAAAACAGCTATAGTGAAGAGTCACCAATTTCCTCAAAGAAGTGTGTCTGAGCCCTAAAAGGATTTGAACTAAGCAGTCTTAGATCCTCAGCATTTCCTGTTTAATGGGTTGGGCACATTCCTGTTCTGTGTGCTGGTTAGGCTGATTGCTTCATGCAATTAACTTTTTTCATCCCTTGTACAGAAGACCTCGAACTGCTTAGTGGGACAACTCCAGGCTAAAATTTAAGCTCTTTAGCATAATATCCATTTGTGGGTCTATTCTACATGTAATGCCTTCAAAACAAATAAACAAAAACCATATTAAAAGAATTATCCCCCAATAATTTAGCTGAATAGAGTTGAGGCAAATCTGTTGGACATCTCCTATCCTCATTGCAGTCTCTAATTTATTTGGATGGGTGTCTTTTTCTGGAACATCCTAAACTATGTAAAGGAAAATTAGGTTAATAGAATTGAAGAGTGGGTTACTTACCTCTCCTAGAGTAGACCAAAACTTTTGCTGTATTTTGGGGATTTTTGTGGGGTGGTAGGGAGGGTGATGAGAAAAACAAGAAAAGTCCCTCTTCCCTCTGCTGTGACAGGGAGCGAGAAAGAGATTGTATCCCTGTGATAATCAGGAAGAAAAAAAGGCTTTTCCAGACAACTGAAAAGAAGTTATCTTCTTCCTTACCTTGGAAGCATCAAGTCTTCCAGATGATTTCTTTGCCTGACGGTGAAGGACGCCGAAGAAGTGTGCACGGCATAAAACCAAGAGAAACAAGACTGCAATAGAAGCAAGATGTCTGAGAGCTCATTTCTGACTGGAGGGAGAAGACTGATAAGAGCACCTAAGCAAGACGGGAGGAAATGATGTGAAGATGTAGTGACATGGCTAGTCAGAAATAGGTATGTAGAGAAGTGTGTGTGCATAATAGCAATGGTGGCAATAAGAATGGCAACAAAAAGAACCTGTGGAGGTCACTGTTCAGTTACTGTCGTAATAGGTAGCTGGATCATGTTTTGCTCTTTGAAGCCCCATTGCTTTGCATAAAGGCAATAGAACCGAGTACTTGAAAAGTGACAAAATATCAAAGCTTAAGCTTTATTAACTAATGAAATACCTAAAAGATCATACAAATGCAACAAAAATAAGGAATTATGGAAATAATAAAAGGTAGAAGCAATGCTGGAATTAATTACATGCCAATAATGTGTAGCTGACTAAACCTGGTAAATAAAGTACAGCTTGACATACCACCTTCTTGTTCAAAATGTTTGACTGGGTAGGTGTGCACACAGATACCTCACCTCATGCAGAACTGTGGGGAGTACTTTTAAGCATCAGAGAAGGCAGTGAATCTTAGATGAAATAAACCTGGATCATGTTATTTTTAACTTCATTATAATGTCTAATTTCTCCCAGTGCTTGTGATGAGAGAGCCAGGTGTGAGGTGTGCAAGTGTACTGTAATAAACTTTCTTGAAAGAGCAAAGATGTGCTGCCCTACCTAAAGACAGGCATTGGATACTGAAGCAAAAAATTAAATTATCCAGCATCTATGCCTTGCCTTTTTGAGTAACAAACAAGTTATCATACTTGTTTGTGCTTGTGACTGTTACAGAAAGAATAAGGCTCATAGTCTGCCCAGTTTTCAGATGGGTGAGGTTGGAATGCAGAAGGTTTCACTCCCATGCTCAGAGCAGAGTAAGGGCTCAGTTTGGTCCTGCTTAAGGTCATGTAAGGAATGTTCCATATCCATATTCCACATCCATATCAACAGATCAGAAAGGCATTTGGGAATTCTGGGCCTCTTTGGCCTAGCCAGCAGACTGGGTCTAAGTGTGAAACATCAATAGTGTACTGTTGGTGGACAAAATAAGTTACACCAACAGAAGCATTTTACATAAGCTATATTAAGCAATCCTGCAAAAAAGCAAAACAAGAAAGAATGGAGGTCTGCAAAATATGGCCTGTTAGACTGGAAAAGTTTAAGTGTTTTTTGTCTGGAGAAAATGAGACTGAGGAAGATTCATGGTAGCAGTCTTCAAGTATGGTAGAAATTGTTCCATGGAGGAATAAGGTTTTATCAGAGTTTGCTACAGATAAGGCAGGGCAACAATACACTTGAATTGCAACAGGAGACATGTAGGATAGGTATTAGGAATACCTTTATAATAAGACAGGCTGAAGCACTGGAATACATTTCGTAGGGACCCTGTGGTATCTGCGTAATAGAAGAGTTTTGAGAGTAGGCTGGACAAACTTTTTGTGTAATGCTGCTATTTCATCCTGTGTTGAGAAAAAAAAGAGAGGGGAGATTAGGTGATCTCTTTCAGTTTTTTATATGTTTAGCAAGGGCTGTATTCCTCTCTGTGTAATCTGAAATTTAGGGAAGATCTGCCTCTGGTCTGTTTGTGAACATAATGTGTCTTTATCTCTCTTCCTTTTCTTTTTTATTTTCTTTTTTTGTTTTTTGGTTTTTGTTTTGTTTTGTTTTCAGCTCTTAGCACTATTAAATATTCCAGACTCTGATATGCCCAAGATGTATCATAACCAAGTTTCAACTTGTTCTGATCTTTGGGAATTAGGTTTTGGGGTTTTTTTTTTGATTAAATTGATGACTAATTGGTGATAAGACAGAACTTCCTCATATGTTGTCTGAAGTGTAAAAGGGTCATTTGACAATAGTTCTAAAAGTTGACCTATTTTACTGACGCAGTTGATTTTTTTATACAATGTCAACTTGCCTTTTGGCTGAACAAGCATTTCTAGTAGTAAAGACTAAACCAGGTGGACTGGTAAAATAACTGGGAGACACCTGTTTTAGGAAGCAAAAAATTTCTGTCTACTTCTTTTTTTTCTGTCAGCATTTAATTAAGAAAAAAGAGAGGGTGTTGGTCATCTGACGATTTAAAGTGTCAAATCTATTTGCTGTTTAAAAGCTTATTGACTTTGATTTGACAAGATAGATTTTCATTCCAAAGTTCGTCATGGTTATCTGAAAACATGAAATTGCCTGAGATAATCTATTGTCTTTGGGAAGAGAATATAATTTTAAAATAGGATCTTTAGTTCTGATGAGATTCTATGTAGGTACACAAATGAAAACTGGGTTCAGTGCAGAAGTAGGGTGTCGTGAAAACGGAGTAGTATATATCATTCTTGGATGTACTAATGGAAGGTCTACAGTGAAGTGTCATAAGTGAAGGTATTAAAAATAGAAAACAGAAAAACCAAACTCACAGACCTCTCTAAAAGTAGAGTCAAAAAGAAGTTTTGTGCAAGGATAATGGGAGAGCTGTGTGTAAGCTCTACCAGCTGAGTCCACAGTATAAGCTAGTTACTGCTTGTGACTTTTATTGTGAATCCTTTTGATTAAATCACTGTGAAGCACAAAAACATCATACACACAATAACATAATACTTTTTTCAACACGTTAAAATACTTTCTTCTCTTAGCCCCACTTGACCTATGAAGACAGTACAATGTAGTCATCTTTTTAACTGAATACCATTTCTGCTTTCACTAGTGTTGCTAGCCCATTGTCTTCCTGCAAAACAGGGACATGCCACAAATCTTCTGAGATCCACTACAGCTATTGAATACTGTCTAGTTAAATCTCTGCAGAATGTTGGAGCTGTGAGGGCAGCCATGAAGTCAAGAAAAAAAAAAGTGTTTATAGAAATTCTTCTAGAAAAAAATGGAGGCTGAGTAGACAAAAGGACTCAGGAGGTCGAGGAGGAATCCTTCCCTTTATACAGCTCTGCCCAGGCATGGCCACGTGAGTTGTTGTGACCACTTGGACCTAAAACCTGCCATCTGCCTTGTCTTAGCTCATTCACCTTTTCCGCTAATGCAGAAAAAAAGTCAGTTTGTAATGATGGTCAGTGGGGGCAGAAGGCATTCTATGAAGAAATCTTTTTGCTTATATTTTCCATTTCTCCTGCAGTTGTTGTTGGAACATAAATCTATCTCAGCAGGAGATTGCTGTGTTCATAATATTATATCATAGCGTCTTACAGAGATGGAAAGAAAATCACATGCATGCAGTGGCAGTTTTCAACTAAAATCTCATCACTTTACCCAGGCGTCTTCCTTTTCGAATCTGGCTCAAGAGAGTTTCACAGATTTTGGAAATTATGGGTACATTCTTCCACTGAACTCTTTTGACAAATTTATCTAAGAGTTCTTAGGTATAAGTGAGGTCTTATGAAGTCTATGAGGCAGGATGATGTTGCGGTTGGCTGAGCTTCCCTGTTGTGAATTTGCTGCCTAGCTCAGGGATGAAGTTTTAGCCAGTAGTAACAATCCTGATTGTCCTATGTTTAATAAATAATCTGTGTTTATCTCTAGTTCTGCCATTTTTTTCAGTAGCTTTGCTATTTATTCAGTGTTTGTATCTTCTCCTTTTGTAGTCTTTCATCAGGCTCATTTATTTATCTGGTCTCACATATGTGCTTCTTCAGTCTGGTGTTACGCTTAAGAGCAGAGTGAGGTGTTTCATTTCCACGTTTAAAATTGGTTTTGAAGCGTTTATGATACATTTCTGTCTATATATAAAAAACCCCAGTGATTCCAAGTTGCAGATCTTGTCATGTCTGTGTCACAGTGGCATCATCAGTAAAGCTTCTGGAGTCTAAAAAGGAAAGTAGTTTGTATGCTACTTTAAAAATGCACTGTCCCTCGTCCCTCTTTAATACAAGCTAGCCCAAAGCCAAAAGAGGTCAAGGCTATAGCAGTAATGGGCTTTTTCTAGCTTTAAATTGTGGCTTTTAACATTAATACTGCCAAAACAGCTTAAGAGATATTGAAGGATATAGTTTTTCATTTAGAATAAATCATCCTCTCTTTAGACAAGGTTGGGGTGGGGGAGGGGACGATGACACCACAGACAAGAAGAAAGGGAGAGGACTTAGGAAGTCCAAGAGTCTAACCTTGTAGGGTTTCTGCCAAAAGCTTCCTTTTGAGGAGAAGGATTTGTGGTCTGTTTTCAATTTAAAGCTAGATGTAGTACACTCACCATTAAGGTCCCTGAACCTTAGAAAGTGTGGGGATAGTACTGCCTACTTAGGTACAACTAAATAGAAGGATGAAGGTAATGTCTCTGCCTTGAAACACCCCCTCATACACTGGTCAATTTTCAGCTCAGAGGCCATCATTAGCTTTGTATCCTTCCTAAATGTCTCCAGAAGAAATTGAGGAAGTTAAAAAGCTGTGTCCTGCCAGTCAAGGAGAAATAAATAGTAGTTTCATTATAGTTTTCATAAATCTGAGAAAGACAATCTTACCATGTTGAAAGAATATGAAGCTGTCTTATTTCTGGCTCTTTGCAACTAGTAAAACAGGAATATCTGTGAGAATTGAATTTGTTTTATAGCAAAAGCATTGCTGAATAACGATTTGAATATTTTTAGGGGCTAGGACTTAAATGACATTGGTTTTTCAGATTACTTACTTCCCTGAAAAGCTGCATGTAAGAATTGTTTCATGGATACTGTTTACACTTGTAGATACTGGCCTGTGTTTTTGAAGGTACTGTTCAACTGCTGTTCCTCTGTTATTACTCCCAAACTTACATGCTAACATTTTCTCACCCAAAAGAGGTGAGAGACAAATTTACAATTTCCATTCAGTCTCATACTAAGGCATCTCTTCTACCAAAAAACCCTATGCTACAGAGCTTTTCTGATAAAATCTGAACTATGTGATAAAAATTATTTAAAAAATATGATTTTTGTTATATACATTGTGCCCAAATTTTGTTACAGCTCAGGACTTCAACAACATCGTGCAGAATACTATGAGGGAGAATTAAATCATGGTTTAGTTCCATCTATACTGGCAAAGCCAAAGTGGTTTCTTTTTTTTTTTTTTTTTAGCTAAGCTGGAAAACTTCTGTGGGTCCCCCAATACTAGTTTTTAATAGTGTAGGCAGGACTGACTTTTGTGACTCAACTAACCATGTTTTTTTAATTAGATCACATCCTAAAGGAAAAATGTTACTAAAACATCTGAAAATATAAAATGGATAGGGCTTTTCTAGGAAAAAATATATATTAAACTATGCAAATAAAATACAAAGATGGCAGTATTTCTTGTGAAGCTCTGTTTAATGAAAGGAAAGCTTAGAAGTTCTAGTCTCAGCAGTTAACAAGCCTATATCTGTTCATTGGGAAAGGTGTATTAATAATTTTCATAAGAAATGTTTGGCATCCAAAAATCCAGGGTGTCTTCTAAATTGACTAAGATCATAATACTAGCCTTTAATTGAAATACTTTATTTCTGTGTCTGTCCAGGCTGTGCTTTTTCTAACTATTTTTTAGGGAGAATAAGGTAGGAGCATCTGTATTACAGCTGCTGTTCAAATAGAGCAATGCCTTTATCGTAGACAAAACAGTTGGCACAATTGTTTTAATTTATTTGTTTATGAGGAGCCAGAAATAAGAAGGCTTTATATTCTTTTGAAGTGGGAAGATTTTCTTCATTTTCTTGAGATATAAAAAAAAAAAGTTTGTCCAGAGGGTATTTCATAAACTAGGTTAGACAACTATCCAGCAGCTTTTTTATTTCTATGATATGAAGAAGGAGATTCTTCTCTTTCTGTGAGTCATTTCTTGGGCTTGTTGGGTTTGATATGAGAGTTTTTATTAATAGTTTCCACGAAGAGGCTGTGATATATTTAGAAGAACTTGCTGCATTTATTAGTAAGTGTGCAGAGGAAAAACTGTTTTATTTTTAAATAATTGTAGGTGGAATCTGTTCTTTTTTCCCTAATTTTCCTAATGAGTAGTTTTAACCTCTTTTTGTCTTCAGCTGTTACATTTGGAATCAAATACATCTGTTTTCAAATCAACTTCTGTAACAAGAAGTTCTTCTAATGAGCTTAATTTAGAATTAGTGTTTGCTCAGTCGTCATTACATTTAAAGTTTTTAAAATGACTGTAAGGAAGTATATAAAAAAAGAGAATCTAGCCATTTTTATCTTCTGAGCTCAGAACCAGTATTTTCAAGTATTGATATGTCCTCACCCTTTTCTCTGACTGAGCTATTTATTACTTAAACAAAGGCTGACGGCAAAGCTCAGTCTATAATATGTAAATCCTTGTGGAAAAATGGTGCCAAAAAACTGTGAAAAAATGGGTCCAGGCAGCTGCGTCACAAGGTTTGACCACTTCGGGCTGGGGTGCCAGGAGATTTGAGACAGATGTTTTCAGACATGCCGCATGCCTAAAACATTTCCAGGGGTCGAGCTACAAATAGTGACTTAATAAGTGCAGAAACAGGAAAAGTATGCAGGAGGACACAAGAGTTTATTCACCCCTAGGTGCACAGCCAGCCTCTTTACATTACATCTGCCTGTCAGGGTTGGCTATTTAAGCTGTCATGCCCTTGGTATTGCTCTTTGTCTGCCTGTGAATAAAGTGCAGCATTGTGATTACTAATCCCACTCCAGTGACTTGACTTTAAATGTGGTTTTGGAGCGGATCCCGGAGTTCTGTTTGCTAAGCTTCCTACTCCTGTTTCAGAGACACCACTGGAGATCTATGAGAGCGAGCGCTGCAGACTGCCCTCCTCCTGTAGACCTGTCGCCTTTTTCTCTCCCCCGCCTTTTTTTTCTCCAGAACTTTTTGAAGGAAATCAATGGATACCAAAGTGATCTGTTTATTTTTCTTTTTTTCTTTGCCTCGGCTGACAGTGGGAAATCACACTGGTCGCATCAAGGTGGTCTTTACACCCAGCATCTGTAAAGTGACTTGTACCAAAGGCAACTGTCAGAACAACTGTGAGAAGGGAAATACTACCACCCTCATTAGTGAAAATGGCCATGCTGCTGACACTCTGACAGCCACTAACTTCCGAGTAGGTAAGTACGCTGAAACTGTATTTGTCCTTAGCTGTCCTCTCAACTAACAGAGGGAGGAGATGTTTTGTTATTAATGCCAGTTGTGCATCTGTTACTCTTTGTTTGGAGGGCTGTGCTGAGTGAGAACTATTGTATGTTAGACAAGCTTTCTGGTATCCTTCAGAAATGTTCCCAAAAGTTCGCTTTGTGTCATAGAAGAAGACTCCCATACTTTTCATCTGAATATTCAGCTGCAGGACTACAGCATGAAAAGCTGCAGCTTTTGGTAAAATTAATCCCTCAGAGTTTGTGTTGGTAAATAGAGAAAATGTCAGATTCTACCAAAAGTTCTGTTTCCTCTTTTTGCTTGTCGAATAGGTATCAGTTGCACATAAAATCTAGCTAACAGTGAATCTGTCTCCAAAAAATTGTTCAGGAGTTCCTTAAAACTACAATCCTTTTTAAAAACACATCAGCTTAAAAGTTTTTCTTACTGCTGAGAGTAAATCAGTTTTCATATTTGTCATTTTTAGAAATGGAAATAACGTTAAGTCCAGTTGAAGTTATTGAAGCCATTAATTTCCCTGTTAATGTTTATTCTTTCTGCTTGCTCAATAAGAGTTTCAGCAGTATACCAGTCTAAACCCTACAAGTGCTTGACTGTGTTGAAACAAATCCTGAAAGCTATCTAGGATAATGGTTAGCATATTTTAACTGTACACTATATTGTATTGGTAGGAATTTGTTTGCAAGTAATTTGCAAACAAATTTGTAAGTATTGCAAATACTTTTTGCAAGTATTTGCAAGTATTTGTAAGCTAAGAAAAATAGAGGTATATGGATGCATACCTAAACACTTTTAAATTTGTTGCTTCACATTATGATATCCTTAACTGCTCTTGGAAAGTATTTTGTTGTTATCCTGAAAATATCATAGTATCGTTTTCTAAAAAAACTTTTAATATTAACTATCTTGCCAATCTGTACTAAAGAATGCCAGATATGAACATTGAAATTTTAGTCTCCATCTACTATAAACATAATGTCAGGCAGTGCTGAGACTGGCCAATACTGCCCTTTTGAAAGTGAGCTATATTTCAGGCTCTGAGGGGGGGAAAAAAGCTATTCCAAATTATTCTTCTTTTCTTCTGGACAGACAATACAAAGAGCAGTTCCTTCTCTTGACACTCCTCCTAGACTATCAGAATGTGGGTGAAAGCTTTTGAAATTAATAACACATTTCCTGATAAGATACAGGTTTGTGAAAATATATGTTTTGGACTAATGATAATAAAATCAGTGTTTTAAAAGAGCGATACAGCACAGTTTGGGTTTGTTTATGGTTGTTCTGAGGCATTTAAAAAGAAAAGGATTTTTTTAAAGGAACAGTTAGTCAAAGGCTTTAAACTTGTGTTTGATTTACCAATCTTTTGGCAAGTTAAGTAAGTTTTTTTGTTTAATTTTCTGACTACTGTGAAAGGAAAGGGTTATTCTCCTCTCCTTTCATTTGACCTAATTTTTAATTGAAATTATGAAATGCTGAGAATGGGCAGTCATGTAAGTTGTCTGCTATGTAAATCTGTGCTGTAACACGACCTTCTCTCAAATACTTGAAAACTTGGAGAGTGGAAATCGACCTGTGAAGACGTGTTCCACACCTTCCTTCCTGGCCTCAGGCCATGCAGCTCGTGATGCACTGTACAATAGGCTGCTAGAAATATTCAACAAAAGCAACTTATGGTAGTATTTGATGGAAAGATAAGGGAGTGTCGTGTTTAAAAATGTATAAAAACAAGTCACTACACATGTATAGAAATTTTTAACCTGCCTGTAGCTGTCTTCTCTATTACCGTTAAAAGACCAAAACCATTCACTGCAGCTCTACGTATCATCATTTTTACAGAAGAGGAATAAGAAAGAGGTCTAAACTCTGACTTCAAGGCTCTCCAGTTAAAAATAAAAATGCTGAGTGAATTTAACTTCTTAATAGCCAGCGAGGAGAGATACTACACCTGTAGACTGAGTTCTTTCACTGATTGCAGATTTTCAGGAGGTTTTGAATCAGGGTTTAAAATATATACTACTGAAATAACTTTTATATCTGTTCTCTAAGTAGTCCCTCTCATTAGCTTAAGCTTATCCTGATAGAGATGTCTCCTGATACATAAAGCAGAAGTAATTTGTGTCTTCTGATATAATTTATTTTTGTTATGTTTTTAACATCTGTATTATGTTTTACTTGTGCTTTTTGCTTTCAAGTCCCTCTTCTAAACTTGTTTACTTACTGTTTATCCAAAAATGCAGAAATTCTTATTCTGATTATTTAACATTTTAAATGTGCAACCATGAAACAGAATGTTGTGTCAGAAAACACATACTTAAAGCAAGGAACTGCATTTTTTCCAGTATGTTTTTTTTTTTTAAATATTTGTTCTTCCTAAAACCAGAAAAGATAAATTCATGTGCCCTATTTGGAAAAATAACTCCTGTTACTAATAATAGATACCTACTATGAGTGGGGGAATTGGGAAACTGCTTTAGGTTGTTAGATTTAAATGCTCTTCCGTAGCAGGAGCATCATTCTAGTATAGAAGACTTAATTTATATTCTCTAATGACAGATTGCAGTTAGCCACCACTTTGCTTTGTTCTTAATAATACGTTATTTCTAATAATGAACCAGAGTAAAATTTTGTATTTATGTTCTAGCTAAACTTTGTGCTGAACTTCGTAAACACTTATTTTCAGGGAGAATAAGTTGTAGTGCCTGTACTAAAGCTACTCAAGTTTTTCCATAGGTAATTTCAGATTCTTAAAATTTGCTCAGCTTGTCATTTCAGCTGAAACTTGGTACCAGTGAGTCCAGACAAGGAACAACTCCAGTTTTCTGAAAATTTTATAAGATATGGATAAGCCATTAAAAACAAAAACCCACAACAAGAAACAGATTGGGGGAAATGTAGCTGTTCAGGTAGCTGAGGTTTTGGCTGTTCTCGTGAAGAGCTCTAGCATTTCAATTGAAGGTGATGAAAGCTTGGTATTTAAAAGGGAGGATCGCCTTGATTGCCAGTCTGATTCAGTGAAACTTCAGGAGTTTTTGCAGTTTCATTTTGTGAATGAGATATGTTGCAGTTAAACTAACCAACCTTCAGTATTTCATTGGGTTGGAGAATGAAAGCATTTAATCTGGGCAGAAACTTCTGCTGAATAGATGATTGTCATTATTCTATTGGATTGCTGCATGTGCTGTTTGTATGGTATTTCAGTCCTGATATATCTACAGAGGCTTGTAAAACAGGGTCGATATATGTGCATCGGAAAGGATGTATATAGAATAACATACGAGGTTTCTGTCCCATTCACTGTTGATGTTACTCAGTGATGTGTTCTGTTTCTCCTCAAAATTATTCCACATTTCAAAATACCTATTTTTGAAATGAATTTTCTCTCTGTAAGGAGTGGTAGGACGACGACTAATTTGTAACTGTAAAATGAAGCAGTAAGGAATTAGTAAGTGCCCAAATTAATGTTCTTCATGCTCTTTAATTTTTTCCCTATTGTGCATATGTATTTAATTAGGTTTACATTCTGTTTTTTCCCACAGGATCCCCACCTTGTTCATTGCACAGGAATGACAGAACATAGTAAAGGAAGCAGTCATTTAATACTTAAGTTTATATTCATTGTTCATTTGCAGCCCTGCATATCATTTAAAGCAGTTCATTTGAACTGTTATAAATAAGAAGTTAAAAAGAGTTGCATGTGATTCAGTGGAAGTGCGTATCTTTCTGTAGAAATTTAATGTCTGAGCACTTGGCAGTATCTCTGTCAAAGAGGGAAATGGGAGCATTCTGCAGATGCAGACCAAGGAGAGTTTAGGAATTTTTTCCCAAGACCATAGGAGACAATTGTGGCAGAGGTGGTGATAGAACTATTGCTCTGCTGCTCCCTGTTATATCACTCTTCAAGGCTCATCAGTACCTCTTCTTTTAACATTCCCTTCACCTTTTCTTCTGATCCCTCTTCATATAGCCTGCATGGTTATCCTTCCTCCTGGCTTTGCTGTGTACAACTTTGCTCGGGCTGTTATTCGGCATGATGGAGTATTTTGTTGTGTGCTTTCCCTTGGAAGAAGGGCAGATTTTTAAGCACCCTTTATTTCTTTTTCCATTGAATTTGAGAGCAAGTTAAAGTGTTTCTCCTACAGCTTCACTGGTCTTTGTAGGGATTTTTTGTGAGGTTGAGAATGAAGTCAGATGTGTGTGTTGTGGCCTGCAGCCTAAGTGAGCCATTCTTCCTTGAGACTAGAAGAGAATGGGAAGATGTTTATCCATACTGCTTTTTCTCTTCTCATCTCAAGGTCTATTTGTCTCTGGTCCTATATTAACAGAGTAATAAGGATCTGCTGAAAATCATTTGGTGGTGTGGTGTCATGGTGTCCAAAGTGAAAATGTATGTGGTCCTTCCTATTTAGAAGGATCAAATACATTTATTCAATTATAAATTTTAAAACCTTCAGCAGTGATCACAGTGATCTGCGTACCCTATATCCTGTTGCAATAATACTCAAATTATATTGCCTATTGAATTTTGGCACTTTCCTTATTGGAGTTTTGCATCAAAAAATTCTCCTGTTTTATCTGTACAAATGTTTTGGATAATTGAGGTTGTCCAAAAGTTTCCAATTATGTATAGAGAGAAACTTCCAAGAAGCAATATAAACATTTTGCTTAAATTTTATTTGGTCTCCTCTTGAAAGTAATGAAAGAAAATTTGACCAATATATTTTAAAACAATAGGTTATTCAAAGGGAATTTAGTAAAAAGACTCATGATATAATTATCATTCTAACAGAATTTTCTGTCTAGGAAAGAGTCTGGAGAGCATAATTATTTAGAACTGTGAAAATGTAAAGCAGTTTTTTTATGAAAAGCTTATAGAATTTCTGGATTTTATTTGGACATACATGATCATGAATTTCTATCAATGCTGTAGAAGTTAACATTGCTTCTTATTCAAGCACTTCTTGTCTTATTAAAGAATTGTGTTGATTAAAAATGGCAATGACCTGTAAGCAAGCCAGCCCATTTTTATCTGTATTTTTTGTATGACAGAAAATGAGCAGTGAATGGTGTTTTCTGGCTGCCATTTGCTATGTAATTAAGTTGTTGTTTCTTTGCTCCATATGATACATACTGCACATGTCCTGCTACAGTAAGAGGTACTGTAAGACGATGACATTTGAGGAAGATTTATCAATACTGTTTGGTATGAAAAGGCTTTTATTTGAAGTAATATTGGAGGGCAAATTTGATGGCACATAAAGGCTTGTGTGCCAGGAAGGCAGACTAAAAGACCAAAAGCTTGTAGAAATATTTGTGTAGATTTGTGAGAATTTACAGACTCTTCTGGCGGCTTGGGAGGTGTACACCATTCAGTTTTCCACCCATTATATTTTCTTCTTTGTTTTGTTGTACTGAGTTTAGTAAGAGTTGCTAGATTTGGCAACATGTTAGAAGAGGTGCTTTTTTCTCTATGATGAAGTGGTGTTTACTTCTTGGTGAGTGGTGTCAGCCTGGGTAGGTGACCCATGGTGGATCTATGTAACCTGTGCCCCAGCAGAATGCTATTTCTATGGCTTAAGCTGAGACTTAGCAGATGTAGTTTCTCAGCTGGAGGATTTGAAATAATTGATAACGAATGTCATGCGGAGATTTTTGAATTCCTTTTGGTAGCATAACTGAAGAGAATTGATTTTTTAAAATGCTTTGGTTTTCAGCTTGATTATGTTCCATCAGGCAACCTAATTGATGAGGAGTTTATTCCTGGAATAACTGCTTAGCTCAAAACCCTCATACGATAATTCATGGTCTGTTTTTAGTAGTGTATTCTCTGTGGGTATGAGTGAAGCGTTACTTTGAAATATCCTTGGGTTTTGCACTTGAACTTGCCATAGTATCATCATTTTCTGAAGTAGCTAAGATGTAAGAACCTTGCTATTATCAGTTTAGTCCTTTTACTCTCTCTATAGTGGCTACCTTGTAGCCTTATTTGGTAAAAGTTTTGTTTCTACTGTTCCTGCAGTAATTATCATTTCCGCTCTGTCAGGCTTTATTGTTTTATGCTCTTTTTGCTGCCAGATGAAATATTATTTTTTTTCTTCTAACAGACACTGGCAGACACTTGAAAATTTCAAAATTCTTGGACAATTTGGTTAA
Organism: Limnodromus scolopaceus; assembly: GCA_028565335.1. Lineage (NCBI taxonomy): Eukaryota > Metazoa > Chordata > Aves > Charadriiformes > Scolopacidae > Limnodromus > Limnodromus scolopaceus. The sequence continues at coordinate 34,912,633 of JAOXNO010000024.1, read as the reverse complement.
AAGATTAACTTTTTAAACTTTCTGCAACAATAATCAAGCAAGTTTGTCTGTCTGTCAGTGTCTCTCTCTCTCTCTCAAAAAAAAAAAAAGACCAAACAGGAAAAGGATCAGGACATTAGAGTTTATTCACTGTTTTAGCTGGTAATTTGAAATTTAATCTGTATAAATTATGACCATGCTTGAAATAGTCATTCATGCAGCAGCATTGTAACAGCTGTAGCAAAATGAAGGCCAAGTATTTTTCCTCAGACACTGGACTGAGTGGATAAGATAGAAAGACAGACAAATAGTGGTGGAACTGTCTTATGAATTGTTTACATCCTCTGCCTTATAGAAGATAATAGGAAAAAAGTTTTTCCCAGCCTGAAGAGCCAATGCAGAATAGTTTCAAAGGAACCACTTATCATGAGCATCAATTGAATAGTTATTCCTTTTTTCCAACCTCCCTTTGTTCTGCAAATTTAAGCAGAGGGGATAATGAATTAATGTTCTTACAATCCAGGTAGTGCCGTATAGGCTTTCCTAATCTGAACCATTGGTGGACTAAAATTCTACCCTGTAATGTAAATGTACTACTCAGTAGTCTGAGCAGCACGCAGGGTTTTAATGCATTTTCAATTATTGGCCATCTATACTCAAATTACAAAGAAAAATTATATCTTAAGGATTTTGTTGTTGTTGGTATCCACATGTGTTCAGAAGGAATGCTTTCTTTCCCCCATGTATTTATCAGTACATGTCATCAACAAATAGTTCTGGTTTCTACCATACAGCTTACAGCATCTGTGAGCTCTTTCTTCAGAATCTTAAAATAATTATTCAAATTTGACATCTTTCCCTCTGATTCTAACAGAGGCCAGATGCTAATTTAAAGAAAATACATTGTTCAGCCAGATGATTTCAATGAGGTTGAACTTAGACAAGCCTGTTAGCAACTCATTTCTACTCCCTTGCTCACCTTAAGGACTTCAGACCATCACTGCAAAGCAAAAGTCCATCTCTCAAAGCACTCACCAAACTGTATATTATAGAGAACACAGTTTTTGGATGTGCAGTCATAGGAAAAACCACAAATGGAAAAGGTACAAAATCCACACCTGCAGCCATTCAGAAACACATGGAGTATGTTTCCCTCAAAGTTAAAGCAAAACAGAACACAAAGCTAAAATGCATAATGCTTTATTTTTACTGTGTATGGTTTGAATTTATAGGGATTAGTTTATGTATATCTGACTTGAAGTACTGTAAAAAGAGAACTAAGAGTGTATTTATTTGAATGATTACGTTTTTGCATATTCAAATAAACACACTACCTTGTACAGCTATAATTTTGTTATTGCTAAACCAAATGTCTTTGCACATACCTCACTGAAGATCAAGTATATGCCAACTTTGGCTTAAAAAGGAATAAAATTGCCTTTGAATTATGCAAGCACAGAAGAGTCTGACAAATTTTTTTACTGTTTAAAATACGGCATTTATCATGGATAGCTTTCTTAGCAAACAAGTTTGTATTTAATATGTCCTTTTGGACATAACACAATCAGAAGGAAGCAAGCAGCTATCACTGCTCTACTGAGCACAGTCTTTCCCTGTTCAGCCTCTCTCTACCATCTATTCTCTTTTTATATAGTTTGCTCCAGATAATTCCACTGTATCTGCACAATGTAGCCTGTATAACTTTCACCTATTCCTTCCACCTATAATTAGTTCTTCGATTTGAGTATCGCTACAATAAAGAGGCCTGTTTTGTAATGTAGATACACAGAGACTTCTGGATCTTTCTTTTGGAACACGAACTATATCTTCATAATCGACATATTTAAATTCCTTGAGATTTCTGTCTATTCATAACAAATCTGAACTGTTGAAAGGAAACTATAAACTTTCAACCCGGGATTTACAAATGTGAATCACATTGAAGTCCATGGGAATTTTCAACTTTTTTTTTTCCACAAACCTCTTAAAAAGTCTGAGGGGTGCCAGTCAATGAATAGAAGGAAAAATTGGATATTTGCTGCTTGCACAGGAAGAGGATTGAGTTCTCCAGTCATGGAGAATATTTCTCATCTGTATTTTTTTCAGCCAAATACTTTTTAAATTTGTCGTATTGGTTGTACTTTCAATTTAATTTAAAGATGTTAGGCTGAGTTATGAAGTAAAATTTTTGTATTTGACGTTACTCGGATACTTCAAGTGTAGGGCAGCTTTAAGCAACTTTTCATATTTAAATTTAGGAACACAAATTCTCTGACTCCTCTTTGAGAGAGACTGCGTCTATCCATAGATTGAATAGGGCAGTGGTCTCCAAACTTTTTTTGATCGCACATCCCTTTCAGTAAAAAATTTTTGAGCATGCAGCCTCAATATTTTTTTATTTATTTATTTCTAAAGTATATACATGTACTATTGTATATATCATACATATGTACATTATAAAGCATACACAAAATAAAAATTAAAAATGGATGAGATAAAGATGAAATAAACTCTATTTTGAAAACTGATTTTATTTATTAATGGTACAAAAGATACTTTTTTCCAGTATCCCAGTAGATTGTCTTGCACATCACCTGGGGTGAGAACACCCTTCTTTGGAAAAATCTGGTATAGAGAACCAAAGGAGTCCAGCTTTGCAGCATAAGCTGTAATGCTAGCTTCCTGCAGTTAGTGTGTGTCCATTGTTTCTCTTTTACCTACTGTTTGATTATATTAAATTCAGCCTGTTATGTTAGATGCTATATATGTAGGTGCTAGGACACCTTTTTCATCTAATTGGAAGTTACGTGGATGCAAGAATGCCTACTGGGACAATGGGGGCAAAGGGATTTCTTTTCAGCATGCAAGGTCAGGTACAACACCGAGGTTTGAAGCTTGATCAAGGGGGATCAGGGCAGGTGGGTGCATGGTTTAATTGCTTGGAACTTGACAGGACCAGTCAGAGTGCTGGCTATATTTTAGGTTTACTCATTTTGTGCAACAATTTATACAGCTATTATGTGTTGTTAAAAGAACCGCAATGAGAAGTGTTGAAGTTATGTGTTTTTCAATGGATTTCCAAATGTACATTCTCTCTTCTTCCTCGTTAGTACTGACTCTGCTCCTTTCCTCCTTCAGAACTCCAGGATTTGAGACTCTTGCTTTTCACTGGTCTCCTATGACCTAATTTATTACTCAAACTCTGAATAATATCATTCCCAATATTCTCATATTGTGTCACCTCCTCAAGGTCAACTCCCTAGAAAACTTTCCAATTTCTTGTGATGTAGCGAGTGCTTGAAAATCTTAGATAGTTTATGTTTTTCATGTTTTTTAACTAGTCCAGGAAGGTCTGGATTATGAGCTATTATTTGTATGTTAATGGGTATCCACTTGAAAGAGTCTATTCATACTTTATACTTCCTGTACACTTTTTCACTCAAAAATGAGCACTATGGTAAAGTTACAGTAATCAGAGAGCATTCTCCTGATGCTTGGAAATGATGAAAATTTTGTAATGACTAGAGTTTTTGTGGCTTTTCTTTTTCTATTCTAAACATGGTATTGTTATTGCAGGATGTCTTATGGTATGGGATGCAGTGGGTCAGTGTTCATAGACCCTTTGGATCTAAAATTGGGTGTTCATCCCACCCACAAAATCTTACTGAGGTGCCCAAGTCAGGTGATGAGAGACACCTTTATGGCAGGTTGGCCTGTGGATGGTCTGAATGGCCTGCTGGGTGAGCCTCTCTTCACTGACAGAGTGGGAAACCTCAGGTAACAACGCTCCTAGCTTAGATGGCTCAAGAGGCACAAAAGATTAAATGGGATGAATATTTGTTATTCAGTTGCCAGAAATGATAGTGGTTGCTGTCCCTGGCCAGCAGCAGGTTTGCTACTTCTGTGGTCTTCAGAGCCTTTGCCCAACAGAGGCGTGACCACATTGCTTAAATGTTTCTCGGGACATTTTGCCATTTTGTCTGATGGTAACCAGGTAGTTTGATGTCTAAGAGCAGCCCTTTTCTCTGCCTTACACTACTAGGTGTTACTGCTTTTTTATTCCATGCAACGGTCCAGTACATTTTTTTAGAAACAGCCTAATAGGAGAATGGTGTCAGAGCTGAGGATCAGTTCAGTGACTTCGTGAGATTGTAACAGTGCATTAGTAATAACAGCTCAGTGTCATTATGGTCAAGTTACTCATTAGTCCTGTAGTTCTTAAAGATGTGTAATGCTGCTCAACTGACATGAGAAGGGAAGAGTACAGCCTGGAAGGATCCTGTAGCAATAAAGATGCTTGGAGTTCATTGTTATCTGTCCTTCTGTTGAATTCTTGCACTCTCTGATGAAAACAGATACATTACGACATTAACTAATACATGTTAGTATTATACATGCCCAGGCACATGTATGCTGTGCAGAGGAGTAAGAGCCTTAAAAGCACTGGGAACATAGGAAGGGTTAGTTTTCATCAGACACTGGCCGTCTTGATTTCAGTGTTCCCACTTTGACAGTGACAATTATTCAGGACTGCTTAAAATGATACCTATAAAGTCTTTATACTGCAACATACTATTTTACAATCTGTTTACATACTGTGTTCTGCAGGAAATTATGTAAGAATGATGGTTTTGAAGTGTTGCTAACTTGCTACACTTTCAAATCCACGCTTCCCTAGAGATTTTATTTCAGTCGCATGTGTCTTGCACAAAGAGGAAAATTAATATCAACACACTGTAGAAATCGGAAGAAATGCCTGAAGAAGCTTTTCTATATGTGTTAGCATCATTATCAAAGGTCTGACACTGGCCGCTTGTAATGCATTAATTATATAAACAGCAAACACGTTTTTTTCCTTAGTATAATATTCCAGGCCTAACTCTTGTTATACTGACTATATCAGGATCAGCCCTAAAAAAATCAGTGGATTCACCAAATATGATCAGGGTGGGAGTGAGTCATCCCTTAACCCTCTGTCTGTCCCCTTTCCTCTAAAAATAGTGTCTGATTCGTCTCAGATATTGAGACTATTAGAAACAGATTTAGCAGAGAGTGACTGAGAGCATCACGCTGGCTAGTAAGCCATAAATCCTCCTGTCAATCATTTCTCAACTACCATAATTTTTGCTATATCCTTTAATATTGAGTAACCTCAGCTCCAGGCCATTTTCCATGACATGGCATGCCTTTTCTTTTTCTGATAGCATGTGATTAGTCTAATACTCTATCTCAGTCATCCTATTCATACCACACTGTAACACTTTAACAGTTTTTTGGCAGTTGTTGGTCATATGGTGCTCATTTCAGTCATCTACACGCAGGGCTGCAGTTGCATTTGACACATCTGAGGATAGCTGGCTTATCATGTGAGCTTGGAATTATGTGATACAGGTTCTATGAGATTCTTATGCCCTTTGGACCCACATTGAGGGATGGCTGAAATACCTGGGGGCATATCAGGTGTCTCTTGGTTGATTTTGTTTACACATCTTCAAGTCACCAACATCCAACTTGTCTTCCTGACGTGTTTTAAAGTACTGAGTTTAAAACTGAGGAAGACATACGAGTAGTACAGTGAAATTAGTTTTTGGTATCAGGATCTCCCATAGTTAACAATGTAGTCTCCATTAAAAAATGACTGATACCCCACTATTGATGTGCTTTTATAATGAAAAACTGAGACACAGTGGGACAAGCATGTAGACTGAGACAGCTTAAATGTCAGCATCTGCATATGAGGTGCGTGCTGAAACTTACATTACAGGCAATGGAGACAGAAATTTGTTCAACTCGCTCTAATACAGACACAGAGAACAAAGGCAATACCTACTTGACTCTGCTTTTCCTTGGATGAGATCTCACAGCTTTCCATCCCCATTGAAGACAGCATCCCTCCCCTTTATTCCCAGTAGACCATTCTTTTCTAGTGTATATCTAATTTGTTACATTTATGGCACCTTACTTACAGTGAGTTGACACTAGCATTAAGTGATGCTAATCACTGGACAGTCTTTCAGCAACAAACATAAAACTCAATTGCTTGTGGAGATAATGATCATTCCAGAAGCAGATCCTGTACTTGCCAGCTAAGTTAGAGAATTAATTTTAAATTGAAAGTTTGCTGTTGGAAGCTATGAAAATGTGACATGCCTGAAGATGTAGCTGATCTGATTTTGCGATGCTTTCTCTACTTGCCTTCCTTGGTAACTGCCATATAGTGCTGCATTAAGTAGACACTCCTCCAGTTAGGTTTTAAGGTACTACATTATTTGTTAAAGCTTTGTGCTGATAGTGGTACATGGAGGAGTTTGAGTAGAACCAGTGAAGTGCAGTTTCATTTAAAGACATACATCTTCCAAAATTGTGAGAACAATGAAAACATGAAGAGAATAGCTAGACTGCATTCCAGCAGTGAGTTTTCTTTTCTTAGTGTTTTCTTTCTGTTTATTTTAAATGCATTAGTCTAAATCTGTAATAGAATTTAAAAAAAACAACTGCTGTAGTTCCTGGGTTTGAAACTATGTTATCAACATGTGTACCGCAAAGAAAATGCATGTTTGTCTATGAAAAAGCGTAGAAAGCTTATTTTGTAAAATTGTATGACTGCAGCCTGAAAACAGTCGTGGCTACAAGAGGCATATAGTATATCTGTAAAGTTTTTCTTTGCAAATGTAAAAACATGCAGCAACTTTAAAATAACTGAACTGACAAATCATCAAATAGCCATAGGCATGAGGACAGCTGTTGAGCTTCTTTAGTGCAATCTCTTTTTTTTTTTTTTTTTTTTTAATTTTTATTATGTGCAGTGTGGCATTTTATGGAGTAAGGAGACTGACAAAAAGAAAAGGCTGTTTGGGACTTTTAAAATTTTTTCTGTTGAGAGGAAAAATCCTTCTAGAGCAAGAGCAGTTCCCCATGATTCTTGACAGCATATTTTAAAGTGTAAATTGTGCCTGCCCATCTGACTTTAGTTACTACTACTACCTTTTCTACTCGGTGATACTCAACTCTACTGAGTTCAGTTGTGAGACTAGATTCAAGCTAAGAACAGTGCTTTGATTCCAATCCTCAAAGCTACCTGCATTTTTCTTTAAGTCTTCCTATATGATCTTTTTTCAGTAAGGATTCTTTGACAAGTGAAAATTAAAAGTAGAATTGCTTAGGAGAAAAAAAAATATGGAAAAGTGTGAAAAGATTGGAATTACTTTTGGAAGTGTTCAGACATGATTCAGCAAGGAAGGAGGAAGAAACCAACCTGATTTTGTAATGATGAGTGGGACACGGAGGGATCACTGATGACAAATGGAAAGGGAGAAAGTAGTGATAAGTATAAATTAAGAGTTATTAAATATAGAAAGTTGGTAAAGAATTCACAGAAAAATCTTCCAGGGTAGACATTTAATATCATATGAGAAGAAGCCCAGGGCTGGTACAGGAGATAACATGACAGACACATTTATAAAATTATTACTGCTGATAGAATAAAAGCAGAAGAAAAATAACTATTTGCTTTGTGTGTCCAACACACGTGCATCATACAGAAATGCCTGATAACTTCCTGGAATGTTAGTAACTGGAAACACTGGGCGAGACATTGTTTCAAAGTGGATAAAGGTACCATCTAGTACATGAGCTGTTAAATTTAAGGTAGTGATCTTGATAAAGGAGTCAAAAGGATGACATCGCATGCTTTGAGAAGGATACAATGTTCTTTCCTCTTCTTTAAAACTATAGGTCCATGTGTTGGATCAACAAAAGCTAGATATCAAAAATATTTATCAATTTCACAGTCTAAGGAGTCTCTAACTAGTCTTCTGGTTATGTTCTTGAGCCTTTTAAGTAGAGGAAATGAGAATCTCATCCTCAACAAAATTTAGTCCATCTCAGAAAGGGCCCAGGCCATACCATTTTTACAGCATGTCCTTGGAAACTGGCAAACAAATGCTGTATTACAGCATTGGCAGGAGATGGAGGCTAAAACCCTTTTCCCCTTACTTGCTCTTCTGGATTCCTCACACTAAAATACGGCTATTTCATCTGTTCTGTCATAATATGATACAAGGGATGCATTTCTAGGATAATTTATCTTCTTCCTAAAGCTAATCCATTTTTTAAAGCCCCATGTTCTCATAATATTTAGTTATGGTGTACTTTGCAGCAAAAGAAAACATTCAAAGACTCATGTATCCTTGTTAATAGTTTCTGGATAAAGAAGCAGCTTTATATAAGAGGATGATGTGTACACCTGTATGTGGTGTGTATGCAAATCTCCTTACTCTGAGATTTTTAGGGGCAACCTGCTGCTGCTTAAGTCTTTTTGGTGGAGTCGACTGGTTGTAGTTGGGTTAGAGTGGAGCAAAGACAGTTGTTGCTTGAATGTGATTCATTCTCTTCCACTAGAATTCCTTATTACTTGAGTTCATCCTTGAATTCTGATGTTTGCTTACATCTTAAATGTTAACAGTCTTGAAATGTTATATGTACTCAACTGCAAACCAATAAAATGGCCCCTGCAATGCAGCTTAGCATTAATATTATTTTGTGGGAGGGGGAGATGTTAATAATAAGTGATCATATATAATTCCTGAGAGATGTCATCATTCTGCATTTATCCCTAGTGTTGTGGTTCTGTGGTTTGTTTGGTTTTTGGTTTTTTGTTTTGTTTTTTTTTTAAATGTGCATGATCCAGACAGACACCAGAAAGCTTCTTTATTTTGGCAATAAATTGGTTTCCTTGTCTGGATAAACAGAAGTACTTATGATCCCATTCCCAAGTGGGGCTGCATTACTTTGTTAAAGATCCCATGGTAATAATATTTTAAATATATATGACAAATTATTATGAAGTCAATGATGATGTTAATTCACAATAGCTGAGAACCCAGTTTAGTAGCTTCATATTTTTCTTAGTGTACCGTTAGGTTTGAGGTAGCTTCCTGTTTGAAATTTTTCCCTGCAGTGTTGCAGGTTGTATTTCTTTCCAGAGGAAACAACTGAAGTGCTCTCAGTATCAAGCCTTTTAAGATGACTTCTGTTAATGTATTGCGGCATTCAGAATAAAACTTTGCTTGATAAGATCCTTTTTATAATATTTACATGTCTGCTGATAAACAGTATAGGTGAAGGCGACAGTATAACGGACCACATTCGATATAGTTCCTCTATCATTTTCTGGTCAGAAGTCTGACATAATGGAACATATCACCTTGAATGGCACAAAGTAGGTTTTTTCCACTTGTGAGCATTTTTAGTTGTTTTATTTCTTTCTCACTGAACAAATGTGAATGTTAATGGACACAATGAGATTAAGACTTGTGAGTTCATATGCAAAGGAACATGTGTAACAGCTTTAAATATATTATGTTCATGATAGTTATAACTACAAAAGCACAAAATAAGGAGCAATAAAATCCTGGGAGTATATAAACAAACTAGATTTTGGTGTTCTTGTTCATAAGTGATATTCACCAAATCTGATAAAAACATTAGGGGTAATGGCTTCAAGTTAAGCCAGGGGAGGTTCAGGTTAGATATTAGGAAATATTTCTTTCCTGAAAGGGTTGTCAGACATTGGAATGGGCTGCCCAGGGAGGTGGTTGAGGCACCATCCCTGGAGGTATTCAAGAGATGAGTTCACATGGTGCTTGGGGATATGGATTAGTGTTGGGTGATGTTTTGTGTGGTGTGGTGGGTTTTTTTTTTTCCATTGGTTGGACTAGATCTTAAAAGATCCCTTCCAACCTAGGTGTTTCTGTGATTCTGTAAAGATGTTCTTTGAAGTATGCCCCTTACCTATGCTGTTCTAATGTCTGGCATTCCTACTAATTTGCAATTATTCGTTTTAAAAATATTACATATTTAAATTATTGCCATTTCAGGGGAATCTATGTTTGTGTAAGCTAATTTAAAACCAAACTAGTAATAAACCAAATGAAACTATTTACTAGAGAGATTCTATATGGAACCCTTTTTATTGTATTTTTTACTTTGTATCTTTTTAGTGTACCCAAATGAGAAAGTGTCAGGGTTCTACCCACCTTTCCAGCAACACTCTTACTTTTTATAAATATCTTTCAAAATATAATTGCATGTTGTTATGCGTATTATAGGGTATTAATCTGCCTTAGTTTGTGCCTTATACTTAAGGCGTTGTTTATACTCAAGATTGCATTTAACAAAGGAATCCAGAGGAGAGCTTCAAAACATTTTTCCTTTCTTGTTGAATATTAGAGATTTCTTTTAAAAGTGCTGTGACAGGCAGGCTCATCTCCCATGCAGTACTGCCATTTGTCACATACTTTGACTGCTCTCTCAGCAGCAGCAGAGAATAGCCATTTCTACAAGATTACTTATGTCTGGAACCAAATGTGGTGCTGTTCTCACTGTTTGGATTAGTGAATACTGAATAGCTGTGGTACGTAACAAGGGATTTGTGGGTGGTAACTAAGCTATTCACATGAGCAGGGCATCACTTTCCTGTTTTCAGTGGTGAGCAGAAAAGGGTATTTTTCATCTGCTGCTGGAGCTCTCACCATCAGATTTACTTCTAAAAAATTTTTTGATTGTTGCAGAGAGATCTCGACAGGCTGGATCGATGGGCCGAGACCAACGGGATGAGGTTCAACAAGGCCAAGTGCCAGGTC
>JAOXNO010000024.1:34888575-34901721 GCA_028565335.1 Limnodromus scolopaceus | reverse complement strand
TAGTGCTGGGAGGTATGGTTTAGTGATGATGCTCCTTGTTTGTTGTGTGGGTGTCTGTTTTTGTCAGTTAGGTTGACAGTTGGACAAGATGATCTTTAGGGTCCCTTCCAACCTAGAAGATTCTGTGATTCTGTGATTCTGTATGGTGTTTAGAGGCACTGTGTTACAAGAATGTTGCATATGGCAGTGCTTCCCCTCAGTGAACGTCAGCTCTTCTTTCCTGTGAAAAATTGTGTCTGGTAGAACTGTGTGCTAGTGTCTGCACTTTCTGTGAGCTTAGTAACAGTGTGGATGAAAGATGCCGAAGCAGCTGTGGGGCATGTAGTAATGCTGGATAGCTGTGTAGTACTCAGAGACAAAATTAATCTGCTGATTCGTGATGCATCCAGTGGGGAAATACTGTAATGTAATGAGCAGTTTAAGGTTTTCCTTGGAGAGCCTGTTGGTGTAATTGAATAGTGCTTACACTTGATAGTGTGTAAGTAGAAAAGGCAGAGTGGTGAGGCAAAGTGAGACAGAAACTTGTATGTTCCCTGAGGTGTAAAAGAAAAGGAATTTAGAGTGTCAGATGAGGAACATTTGAAAACTCATCTTCATTTTTTTTCAACACTAGTTACAGGAAGGGAGTTTCCATCAATCCTAAGGGCTTGTTTGGGTAAGCGTGGGCTATTTTTTAAGGATTAGAAGGATTTAGGTGCTTGGAATTTGTTTTGTTACACATTATTTCAATTAAATGAAAACATTCGGATTTGATTAAATTAGTTTATCTGGAACTGTTCAAGGTTGTTTGAGTATCTTGAAAACAAATTAGATGATGTAATTACATGGACAAACCGTATATGAGTGGTTTCCTAGCTTTTTTGTTGATGATTTCCTGCCCTATTCTTGTGTTTCCAACCCATAGCTGTGGCAGCTTTATTGAGATTCGTGTTGCAAATGTTCTCCTCTTTCTGTGTGTTCAGTCTTTCAGATAATCCCTGTGAGGGCATCATGGTGCACCTTCTTGGTGCAAATGCTTGGCTCATTTTGAACAGTGATACCCACCAAGCTGTGCCAGGATGGGGGGAATTAAGGCCTCTGGACGCCAGAGAACTCAAAGCTTGCTATTACCAACTAATTGTCCAAGGATGAGAAGAATACTTAAAATGTTTGTACTTCCTTGAACCTGCTAGAGGATTTCACACCATAATGGATATTTTTATTTCCTTTTCTTTTTTTTTTACTTTTCAGAGGAAATGGCAAAAGCCCAGTGAGAATCAGACTCCAGTGTGCCCTTTGTCTGAATGTCAGTCGTGAACATATGTGCAAACCTAGCATCTTCTAATGGTCTCCCCCAGCGCAGAGGTCTGGGTTTTGTCAGGAGCGTCCCCTTTGCCATTGGAAGCATTCAGCCGTTCTCTTTGTTTAAGTTCTTTAACCTCAATGACAAAACAAAACAAAGCAAAAAAACTTTCATCAGAATTTTAGCTGTTCAAACATACCCTGGATTTATATCCTGTTCCTATCTTAAGTGGTCTTTTCCCCAGGGCTCTTTGGTCTTTGTTAACCTGAGATTCCCAGAACCTTGTAGATTGGAAAGTAGAAAGGAAAGCAGCATTTCCTTTCTCTGCCTTTTCGGAGACTTAGCCCACTTCAGCTCACTTTTCTCAAATGGTCTGTGTGTAATTCAGCTCTGTGTGAAGTTGTGTGCCTGTGTTTTCCGGCACTAGTGTCATAATCAAATGTAGCCCGTTCTCCTGGCCATAAACTACTTGAGGAAACATCACAATTACTGTGCATGTGTGTGCGTATTATGCCTATTTAAAATTATCAGATATTTATTTCAGCTTGTTTCATTCTTCATTTGTCATTTGAGATTATCAAGTTTTCAATTTATCCTGGCAATCACATCCCGTTTGTTTTTACATGACTGAGTATAACTTACAGCTGTATATCTCAGAATTTTATTTTTTTTTAATACAGAATTTTATATTCTCAGAATAGATTAAATGTATTCTCATTTAAAGCTTATTCCTCGTACATTAGGCCAGACATTCAGAAGTGTAAATCAATATATCTTTATACATAAATCAGTTGAACAAGTGATTTGCACCATGTGTTGATGTGGGCAGCTTGGAATTTTTATTTTCTGTTATATGTAATTACTGAGAAAGTAAGAATTCTTCATTATTTACCTCACACTAGACCTTTCAGTAGCATTTGTTTGCACTTACTTGCCCAAGTTATTTGTGTGTATATCCACAGCAAACAGTAATGAAAAGGGACATGAATGAAGTCTTTTCTGTTGGTATCCTTCTTCTCAGTATTTTTAGCACAAACTTTTGTTTGCTTGAAAGCAAAGGTTTTTATGTGCCTGTTCATTACTTGGTGGCTCCTGCAGGATGGGAAAGCCTGAAGACCACCCTATAATTTAGGGATACCCACACGACATGGCCTTCCAGACTGCCAACTGCTTCATAGGAACAGTGGGTTGGAACAAATTAATTTATTTTGGTGGAAATTCTGGGTATATTTGTATTGTTTAAATGCTGTATTTTGCATGTTACCTTGTTGCCTCAAGGTCAGAGAGGGAGGGAGGAAAATCTATGGCATAGGCTTCTTGCATTCCAGGAACTCCCAGTGAGATGATTTCTGTTTGCCTTTGTTTCACTGTTCTTTCAGACACCGAATTGCTGTCCCCTTAATGCTGCTCTACACTGTTTCATTGTGTGATGCTACTTTTGCAGAAAAAGCACCTTAGCTGACAGCCTTGCTCAGACAGGTCTTTTCAAGTATCTGAAATTTTCTTTATGTTGTTACCATTGCAGTAAACCTGCTCATTTCTGGCTGCTCAGAGAGAAATGGTACCAGAGAGAGAGGTAGCTGTCAGGCTTTAATTACTGATGGGGTCAAAAATCCTTCATTTTGTCTGAAGTAACAGCTATTCTTCAAAGATATCTTTTATACACTCAGATAAAGTCCCAACAGTGTCGGGACCCAAAAAAGTGAGGCCTGCACTGGCATGGACAGTCTTCCAAAGTCAAGTAGGCCTTTTAGCGCAGTGCTACAGCTTGAAGTACTTTCAGTCAGTTTATATGAAATGAAAATATGAGATAAGAAGAATATTAAATATACATTTGCAGAACACAGTGGAAAGACAGTTCTGGTGGTTTACATTTGTGCGTGGACCTGCCTGGTGATCAGGCAGTGCCGTTCCTGTCAATGCAATTTGAGGGTGCTCTGCAACGAGCCGGGCTGATCGCCCTGTTTCTGGAGCAGTCTTCCTGGGCCAAGGGAATTACGTAGCTGGGTTGGAACTCCTTGGGCTGCTGAATGTCCTGCTTTGTCATCTTGCAACACATAACACACAGGTTCCTTTTCCAATACTGACGTTTATGGGTATTAATAATAGCAATAGGCTGTGATTGTCCAGAGATTACACCACTTGGAATAATAAGCACTAAGCTCCTAATAATTCAATATTGACTGAGCAAAACCAATCCAACAAAATGCTGTAATTACTCTAAAGTCAAGATTTTTATTTATTTATTTTTGCAGTCAGAATCTTATCTTAAAGCTGACAAATGGATCCTGTATGCTATTTCTCCAAAAATCTTTGATTTCTGAGAAAATGACCTTAGTTTGTCTTGAACAAAAGCTTATGGTATTTTTCCTGTTGTTTTTACATCATTTAGTTCTTGAAAATGTTGACAGCTCAGCCAGATGATGATTATAAAGTCTCCCATCATATTTTTAGAAAGTGCTGAACCATGCCTATTATTGTTTGTATCTCTGAGTTAAGAAATGTTTTTCATTTGATGTTGGCGTTTTTCATGTTTCGTCTGATAGTTTATATTGCTGTAAATGTGCAAGTACTAGCTGGCACAGAAGTAATTACCCTTATTATATTTGAGTTAAAATACTTTAATACTTTGGAATTTGTCTCTGAAATAATTTGAGTAGAATCTCTCAATATTTTTATGATCTTCATGAGTGGGTATACAAATTGACTTCTTTGAGTGATAAAAGTTAAGCAAAAATCTGGATACTCAGTAAGAATTGGGTTTCCAGAGACCAGCCAAGGCTTATAGCAAAAATGGAAAATTTATCCCCAGTGCTGTCTACTCTTCAGTGCGTTTTTCCCCAGTCTTCGAGGGAGGTGTTGGTGGTCCAAGATTTTCAGAAATGGGAGGCTGACTGAATAAGGATACCTGTACTGAAGTGTGAATAAGAGAATGCAGCCAGATACCATATTAATTTAGCATCTTACTTAATAGCATAATGACATAAAGCAGCTGGGATTTTTAAGGGAAGAACGTGCTTACTGTGTGTGTCATGGAGAGAAAATATTAACCAGGCAGAGGTCACAAGGAGGGAAAGGGAAGTGGTTCTGCCTCAAGGCAATCAAAACTGCATGTCAGATAGACAGTAATTCCTCAGATGTTGGCCCAAAGGACCCTGGCCCTGTTCCTTTCTTCCTCACCTTCTTTGTGATATGTGGTCAGATAATACTAAAGCTAAAGTAATTAACAAAATTTTTCTTTCTGTTTTCATTTCAGTTATTTGCCACCTTCCATGCATGAATGGAGGCCAGTGCAGTTCTAGAGATAAATGCCAGTGCCCTCCTAATTACACTGGTAAACTTTGTCAGATCCCTGTGCAAACTGCCAATACTCCAAAACTGTACCATCACCCACAACAGGGGAACAAGCCTGTAGGATCACAAATTATCCACTCTACTCATACTTTACCACTGACGATGTCTGGACAGCAGGGTGTAAAAGGTAACTTTTTTCTTGATAGATGTATTTTCCTTTGGAGTTCATTTTATTAATTAATTTTGGGTATCCAGTCAGTAACGATAGTGATCTGTCTACATGGTTTGAATCTTGACATCACAACTTGAATCACAGGCTCACCAGAATGACTGGAAAGTATTTTGCTCAGTGACTGAAATAATAAGAAATAACAGTGCTATTGAAAAGAGTTTATAAGTAAATTTACTTCACTTAACAGTGGAATTTAATGCAGATTGCAGAGTCAAAGGATAAAGCAGGGGCCTTCTTCCAGGAGTGCAGACCTGTTCAAAAAGAGAATGACTGTGGCTGAACGGAGCTCATGAATTGCATAAACACCTAGGGAGAAAGTTGCAGGTGATTCCATGGTTCCTAGTGGAGGGAAGAGACAATGCTTTTCAATGTAAAAAAAATTATATCTAATGTAAAACTGAAAATACAATCCATGTTTATCTTTGTTATATCATCTGGTAGAGTTCTATAAGTTAATTTTGTGGTGAGGATAGCTATGATATGATTCAGTTAAATAGAAGATTCTTTCCAGGTCATATAACAATACCATAGGAAAAAAAACATGGTAAGGATTTTCGACTGCTAATGCTGTGAAGAAGGCAGAGGATCAAAAACAAGAAAAGTTGTGATGTTAATCAAATTTTGGCCAGTCAAAGCAAGTTCAGTCAGCTTCTGGTTTTCGTTCCCCCTAGCGCCTTTTTGTGAGGTGACGAAGTTCTGATGACCTTGAAGAGAAGTGTTGAATTTGTTTCCTGTGTGTCCTATGACTCTTGGTAGCATTTTGTCTGGGTGAGATCCTGTCCATATGGAACAACTGCTGCAATTCAGTTTCACAGCATGTGAATTAGTGTGAATTTTTTTGTTTGAATTGCCAGTTTGATTTATTTTTTTTTTTTTCTTCTTTCTTCCCGAGGGTAATTTTACAATAACTTCTCCAAGATTGCTACCTCTGAATAAAAACAAAATATATGGGGGAAAGATGTGAGGTGGCTCAGTTGTTGGCAATTAGTTCATGAATAACTTTGCTAAAAGAGGCAAAACTATTTATATGTTTGTGATAAATATAATCCAATGTAGTAATTCTGTTTTCAGATGGGGACATAGCTGTGAGGGAAGTGAATCTATGATTCTAAGTGTTGACAGTATCCTTCTGGAAACACAATGTTTTATAAATGCTTTTAAGTATCAGCTCTATCTTTTCAATTGATTTGTTTTCTAGACTGCCACGCAGCCCATTGGGAAATAGTTTCCAGTGACATGTTGGAGTATCAGTCCCTAAAGCTGCCCAGAACTTTTCTGACTTTAAAGGGGAAAGGGGGAGGAGTCAGCAAATAAGAGAATATAATTACCTAAACGTTTTGCAGAGCAGAAGTTTATTTCTGTGACTACTTAATTCCAGATCAAATTATTTTAGGCAATATGGTTGACCATTAAAAAAAAAATAATTAAGACGTAGTTGTTTTTCAGATTTAGAGTTGCTATCTTAAAACACACAGCAGGTTTCTCATTGCTAAAGAGTCTGACCTGTTGAATATATTTTTTTCCTGACCCTCAAGTCCTCACCAGAACCATCAGCAGTCACAACGCCTTTTCTTCTTTTTCCATGCCCAAATGAGGATGTTAGATTGTGGAGAGAGGAGTGTTTCATTTCTTTCAAGGAAAGAATGAAACGATTCACCCTGAAATGGCTGGCAGAAGTCAAAGTTAATCGGCACATCTAGGCAGTGACCCAAGACCTGGAGAGGATTGTGATGGTAATAGTACATGAGAGGAAGCAACCTAAATTTGATGTTTTCAGCATCTGAACATCGCTAGGGGAATTGGCAGATTAAAGCAGAGCAATTTAGTGGTTTCTTTTGAAGGCTAATATATTCTTTAGATTTATCAGCTGGAGAAACTATTTCAAGGGATCCCTTGTCATACATAAAAATGGTTGATAGTAAGTTTGGGTGAATTTTGTTATTTTCACAGCCAGAGGATGCTGTCTTGTCTTGCCCTGCAAAACCAATCTAATAGCCTGAGAAGGGCCTTACTGCTTCTTCTTGTAACACTGAATCTTTTCCTTGTGAGTTTACCTGTCAAAGAACTTACCATAAATTTTGCTTGAAGGTTGTTTTCTGCTACAAGCAAGATCTGAAGAGCTGTTAAGGCTCCACAGCCATATTTTGCTGACTTTATTCCTGATTTTTCTGTCTGCAATGAAACAATGCAGAGTGAAAATAAGTTTGTTTTTTAAGGAATTCCTACGTCAGACCAATTAATAATGAAAATGTGCTTAGAGAAATAAAAATAATATGAAAAACTAGAATTAATTTCTACAAAATAATATAATTTTAAAGCAGCTGAAATAAATGAAATATGCTTCCTGGGAAATGGAACTGTGAGGTTGAAATTTGTAAATAAAAACTGAAAATGCCTAATCAAGTTCCAAAGAGCAGTCTGGCTGCCTGGAGGCAAGGAGACAATTCATAAAACTCAACAATGCAGCGTGTGTTACAAAGAAAGTATGTCAACTGATATTTGTTGGTTCTTGATGTTTGGAAGGGATGTTACATCAAATGGATTGTCTGGCCTGGAGGAGACTGTTATACTTGCTGACAAGAGAGACCCAGCCAGATACAGTAAATGCTAACTTTGTTTTGTTACGCAGCTTACAAACTATAAAAGTTTTTACACACCGTCCTTCCCCATCGCCCCACGCCACTCCCCCAAACAATAATTTGAGTTACCTGTTTAAAGAGCATTTTCTATTTCAATGAAAAGAGAATTGAGGCTTGTAAACAGTTCTCTGCACATTACGTTGACTGGAGGGTGTCAATCTATATACTCAGACTTAAAACTACAACTGTATTTAAAAATGAAAGTATCTGAAAAACATTTCCTCCTCTTTATCTGCCAAATCCTGAACTCAAAGTTCAGGGAAGGGAGTGGTGGTTTTAGATGGTTGAGGTGCTGGCAACTGTTGCAAGGGCAAACTCAGGACTTGGCAGGTATATAAAGGTGAAAGGATGAAAACTGAAGCTTTTTCTGTGTTCCAGAGAAAGATGATGGATCTGAAAAAGAAAATAAAGCTTACTATATATCCAAAAATAACCCAGTGGAGTTTGAATTCTGGAACTTTGAATGGGATTCTTATTACACAATAAAACCACAAATATTTATGTCACACTAGCCAATTTGGACATCCATGTTTATGTAGCACTCTTTACAATCCTATAATGTCATTCTTTCCTGGGTGAAGAGTTTTCATTTCCTTGTTAATGAGACTCTATGCATTCTTTCAGCCTTCCCTCTAAACCCCAAATTTGGGCTTAATTTATATTACAGTCACTTTAAGGCACTCTGTAAAAACTCTAAGGTACAAAATAGAAATATCTTAGAGGTGCCTAAGATATCTTTTTTGACATATTTTATTACCAATTTTTCTTATGTGTTTTTCCTTCAATTATTTTAGTGAAGTTCCCTCCTAACATAGTGAATATCCATGTGAAACATCCCCCTGAAGCCTCAGTTCAGATCCATCAAGTTTCAAGAATTGACAGCACGTCAACAGGACAAAAAGCAAAAGTACCTCAGCCAGGACATCCACAGGTCTCTTACCAAGGTCTTCCATATCAGAAGACCCAGAAAGGACACACTACTTACACAAATCAACAACCCATTCCTCATATGTTTCCTGTTTCAGTTAAAACTCAGCTTGGGCGCTGCTTCCAGGAGACTATTGGGACACAGGTAAGAAACATTTGCTGAGTCTTTTGAGATAGGTAGCTTTAAAACAGTATTATAAAAGAATGAAATTTTTTTTCCACCAATTGCTGGAAAAGGACACATATGACATTCTTTTCCAAAAGAAAATTCTTTTGGGAATGTAAAATTTTTACAAAATGGCATTTTTCTGAACCTCCTTCTCTTTAAAGCTAATAGTCTTTATTTTCTGCGAGCTTGGATCCCTGATGTTCTGACCTCGGTTTTTCTAGCCGTAACTTCTCCAATAAAACAACATGACTCTAAATCCTAGTTCTATCTCTCCTAATTAAACAACTAAGGTTACACCATCTTCCACAGCTTGCACAGTCCTTTGCTTTAATGAGTCTTTTTGCATGTGCATCTCAACAGCGAGTGTTTTTCAAGGAGTTGCGGTTTTCATGGAAATTCCTATTCAACAACTTTGTGTTTTGTAGGCTTATGTTTTGAATCTGTTGAAATGTGACAACTGACTGGGGTAAAAAAATTATGAAAGCCAATTGAGTGTTTGCTAGATGCAAATGCTAGAGCATTAAAACCTTAATTAAGTTTAAAAGAATATGATCACATCGGGGTTTTACATATGACTATTCAAAATTGTGTATCTTCTTTCAGCGCTTTATTAAGCAACATGGTGTTATCTTATTTGCATATTTGCACATATATGTAAATATACAGAGAGAGAAAAACACATATGTGCTGAGAGTGTAAAAAAATTAATAAAACCCTGTTATTTATTGTGTATCACCTTGCTGAAATTTAACTTTTCAGACCAAATTTTTTTTGTGTTCAATGTGTGCCTCAGGCTGAATTTTTAAAAGAAATTTCACAAAAATCACTCGTTTTACAGGATGAGGTTAGAGAAGGAATATGTTGTTTTATTCAGGTGGAAAAAAAAAATTCTGACTATTTCATTGAAGATTTGTATCATCTCTATGCTTTGAAGCAGAAACTTAAATTTATCATGAAGGTTACTCTGCTTTTGGTCCTTCTAGGATCATGCACCCAAATTTTCAAGCATCTAAAAATATATATATTTCTAACATATTCCACATATTTTGTTACATTTTGGCAGCAGAGCTCTCCAAAGGTTTCATCTGCAGAGAGTGTGGCCTGCCTTCCCCTCAAAGGGACAGCACCCATCATCTGTGAAATGCTAGACTGGAGCAAAACGTCCTTTACGAGTGTTTCTTCTAGCTGTCAGTGAATGCTGTGATGCCCAATGTTAGGACTGACAGCAAGGAAATTTTCTGAACTTATCACGGCTCCCAGGCAGCACAAATGAAAAAGAGGGATGAGACCTCACTCATAGAGGACCAAGGAGCTTTGGAGAGGGTCAGTGATGGGGGACAGTTAGGAGCAGAAGCAGGATGGAATCAAGCAGAAAGAGGGTAATGTAGGTTGCAGAACCCAAGGTAATGATTTCAGTTTCCTTCTGGAACCTTAAACTGAAATCACAGTTCCCTACTCTCAGTCATTCTCTGCCAGCTCCAAAGAGCTGACTTTTTCCTGTAAAATATTTTTCTCTTCTCCTTTCAATGACTGGCTTGTGCAGAGTATCATAGCATTCTTACTAGTGACATAATTAACTCTGGTTTCAGGAGTCATTGCTGTGGAATTAAAGTTTCCCAAACCTGCTGATGCTGGGCCATCATGTGGGGGTGTTTTAAAATAATTGATTGTGAAAAAGGCTATGGAAGAAGTAAATTTAAATGTCATCATGCCCCAGAAGTGTTTCTAGAAGACTACAGTTAAGTTTGAGTATGGAACATTGAAGGATAGTGTTCACTAATTGTTAAATGCTTTCTTTGTGATTACGGTGTTTATTTATACTGATGAGGCTCTTCATGCTTATCTGTTTCAAGAATAGTAAAACCTTTAATTTGTTCTTTGGCCAGTGTTGAAGCACATGTTCAAATGAAAGTTTATAGATTTTACATGAAAAAAGAAGCACTCCTTGCACTTATATATAGGGGGATACAAAATTCGTTCCTCAATCATAGACTTAGCAGTGGGTGCTGCATCTTTTATCTCTTGCCTGTTATGCTGGATAAATTTCCTGCCTGTTCTTTCTGCTGCATGCATGGGTGAGGCATTTCAGATTGTGTGTCCAAAACTTGCAGTGTGCTGTGTATGCCCCTCACATTACAGTGGTTTTAAAATTGAAGTTACTCATTGATCACCAGAAGACCATAATTTGCTCCTATTAAAGGGGGAGAAAAAGGGAAATATGCTTGCATTGCCTTCATGCCTGACTTGGAATCCTACTAAATGGTCAGTCTCCAGTTTTCATAATGTTTTTTTTCAGTATTGCCCTGGAAAAATGTGTCTTTGCAGTGCTCTCAAGAAAGGGTAGTGCCTCCTAGTTTAGAATAATACATGTTCTCTTTTTCACAATTTCATTGACCCTTTCGGTCTCAGTCTTGGAGAAGAGCATAGTAACAGTTTCAGAAGACTTTTGTTATTTAATTTAATGGTTCAATTTAGAACTGGAGTTGTAGAGTGGCATTTTGTAGAGCATTCATTTAAGATCTTGCCATAAATAAAGATTTAAGTGACTCATTCACCTTCCAAATTTGAACCTGAAATGTTACTATGTTTTTCCCACAGTCAGGAAATGCATATTATTTTTTGTATGTTAAATATACCTTGAACTGTGAAAGACACTTTTTTTTTTCTCGTACATGGATCTATTCTGAAAGAATTTGCTTCTTTGATATTTGCTTTGCTAAATATGAGGGCTCTCTTTATTTTCTCAGACAAGACGCTAAACTGAGCTTTCCCTATTAGTAGCAATGTGTTACAAGTCCTTTCTGGAGTTTATGCTGGATAATTTTGGTATTCTTACTTTTTTTTTTTTCAACAATCATCAGTGTTCATACATTTTTTGCAGGGTGGATTATATATTTGGCTTCAGAAATATTTTATTAAATATCCTGGGATCAGAGGTGACTTTACTGTCTATAGAGCAGACTGATGGAAGTATATGTGTGTGGCCTCTTCTAGGCAGATCAACCAAGTTAACAAAGACTTTGCTGAACTTGCTTTCAGTTCAGGCTAAAAGCACAGGATCAAAACAGTATCAAAACAGTATCTGCTGTGGTTTTGTGTGTGTGTGTGTCTGTGTGTAACCTCTACCATTCTGTGTCTCTCCATCTCTTGTTTTCTCTATCTTCTTCCTTGAATTTCAACTGTTCTTTAAATAACAAGTCCTCTTATTTTTAATGCATTGGTTTTTTTCACAACCTTCTGTGGAATATTTTTCATCTCCCAACACATTCTTCCTCACCCCACCTTAGTTAAATTCCTTTAATGTGTCTCATTCAAAAACAGTAGTCGTGCAAAAACAGTAGGATAGTTGCTATACTCAAATCCTGTGACAGCCAAAGGTGTATTTTCTGCAGTGCATTTCCAACAGAAAGCATACTATTGAAGTTAGTGACTGGAGCTTCTCTGAACCGAAGCTTGGAAGGCATTATGGTAGTTGAAAAACCTGGTCGTATTCTGAGGCTTCCAGTCACTCCTAATTAACAATGTAGAAATTATTTTCAACCAGCTGTTCGCTTAGTTGTCTGTACTAAGTGACTATAACCAAAGGCAGCAACCATGAGAAAAGGATAGTAAAAGATGGGTGAAAATATGTCAGTCTACAAGCTTAGAATGAGAGAGGGAGAGGGGAAGGAAGAGGGGCTCTGGAGTAATGAAATTTTAGAGTTGAATTCAAATAGATAAATGAAGATGTATGTATGTCTTGCTTAAGTGTGACTTTTCCGGAGTGTCCTCAGCACCACGAAATAAAGTGGAAAGAGCAACTAGAGAAGCAGTATTAATATTAAAAATTTTAAAAAGTAGTGTAGGAAGCAAATGGTGTTCTGGATGGTTCTGTTTTCTGCTCAAGTCAGTTCGCTTTCCTGGCTGCCTCTCTTTTCTCTGGGTGGAACACTTAGCAATTATTTTTTCTCTGAGAGATGTTAGGATGATTGCTCCAGGGTAGTTTACCATGTTACATGGTAGTTTACTATGCTATGTCGCATACAAAAGTTATGATTCATCAAATGCTTCCCTAGTACCAAAAAAGGTTTTTTGCAGAGTGTATCATAAACTAGTGGTTAAGCTGCAGGCCAGAAACTTAGTGTTGTCATAAAGGTAGAGGGAACAAACCTCTACCTAAACTTTCACCTTGTGATACATATAAAATGATGTTGAGAAAATAGACACTTGAAATTGAGAAACAGATAAAATGGCAGGAATGGGACAAAAATCCTCCTTAAGATGGAGAACAGAAGACTTGTGGAGAGCGCTGCATGTTATGGTGCCTTCAAAAGCTGGAGACTGGGCATGGTGTCCTACAAGGTTCTTTACAGCCATGTAGTCCTGTGTTTCTGAAATCCTAGGAGTTGATCATCCTAGACCACTGATTGTCTAAATCACAGAATCACCTAGGTTGGAAGGGAGCTTTTCAGATCATCTAGTCCAACCAATGAAAAAAAAAAAAAACAAACAAAAAACCACCAAAACAATACACACCACACCCAATCCAACACCAGCCCAACACTAAACCATATCCCCAAGCACCATGTCAACTCGTCTCTTGAATACCTCCAGGGATGGTGCC
>JAOXNO010000024.1:34850794-34883803 GCA_028565335.1 Limnodromus scolopaceus | reverse complement strand
GAGGGACACCAGTTAATGATGGCATGTTGGCTCTCATGTTAGTGGAGTCTTGCCTTGACACACACGAGCTGCTGGGATGTGTCCTTGAGGCTTGTGACCTTGCAGAGGAACACTGGGTGTTAGGTAATGTGCCTCACTGCCCAAATGCTCCATTTCTGAGATCATAAGGGGAGGTGCAGCGCCAGCCTTGATTCCTCCCACTTCTTTTCGGAGAGAGGATAGTTGTAAAACTGAGGCATGAGGTGGGGCAGAAGAGTTAAACACAAATTGGTTTAGCTGACTCTCAGTTACAGCCACAGTGTACAACTTCAGTAAGTGGCTTCTTTGTCTTTCAAGAAACAGTCTAAGCTCTAGGAAAGGAATTGAGCAGCAGTTAAACTGAGTAGCTGTGATTATAAAGGAAAACGGTCCTTCCTAGAGCATGCTGAACTGGGATGCAGGTTGAGAAATCAGCGCTGTGTGAAGACATAACATGAATTCTCTGAGGTCTTAGGGCAGTCTCTCAGAGGAGACATTACGACTACTCTCCAGCTGAAAGATTTTTGAGCTTGTGGAAACTACAGCAAGATCTGTATATCATCTAGCTAGAGGCAGTTGAAAGAGCTAGTTTTGGTTTTGAAAACAGCTGAGCTGCTGCAGCAGAGGGAGTTGTGCAGAATTCCCGGTTTGTGGATCTTGATGGTTTTTGCGAAGTGCCAGTCTGAGAGTTGCTTCTGGAAATGGAACTCGGTGGACTCTGACTTTCTGATCAGGCATGGTCAATCTCATTCTAATCCTGTCAGTGCCCAGGCCAGGGGAGTGCAAGACAACCTGAAAGACATGTGTTCACATAGCGTAAGCCTGGGCCTGCATCTGAAAAGGTGGGACTTGCTTTGGTACTTCACTGTTTTAACACAGCCAAATACTATCCAGACCAGGCCTGTTTCTCACCCCTTGGAACATGGGAAAATTTGTCACAAGAGCTTCTGCAGACAGTAGTGTGAAATAGACTCCTAAAGTTGCACAATAACTGAGCAGTCTCTTGTAACCTGTTTGGCCACCCTGAAATGAGTTTCAGAACGCAAGTTGTGGTACCCCATATAGGGGTGATGTGCAGAGGTGCGCAACTTCGTGAAGTGGCCCTGGTGCTAAAAGCTCTGCTTCCTGAGAGAGGCTGGCTTTCAATGGAAAAGAGGATGCTCCCGGCTGCTCACACATCCCTTGACAAATGTCTAAGCTTCACATGCAGCAAGTGCTGAGCTGCTGCAGGTTGCACATTACAGTTTGATGTTTAAGTGGTGAACTGGTGCTGCTTTTAATTTGTTCCTGAGATATTTCAGAAGGCACCTGGGGAATATCTGTGAAAAAGGGGCAGAGAAAATGTCTGGGATGATGCCTTGCCAGCCCTCGCCATACGAAGAGCGGAGTCTCTGAGTCAGAGCCCTGATGTTGTGGGGTAGCCTGCTACCCTGTTAGTAGTCACACTGTGAAGCTATGCAGAGTAACCCTGTACTTCAGAAACATCATTGACTCCTGGGTGTCAATATGACTAAGAGCACAATGGGAAATTTTTGGGAAGGTTGGAGGAAGCCATCAGCGCCTGCACATTCAGCACGTGTCCCTGCTGCAGACTGACTGGGTTACCAGCTGAAGTGAGAGCACCCACAGGGCCACAGCCCGTGCTGTAGGATGAGCCAGCTGTCTTGAAATGAAAGCTAAGTGGCAGTGAGCATTTGGGTCAGAGGTTTACATGCTGTCAGGACGGAAAGTTAGATTAGGGAAGATCTATTCACTGTGTACTGAGGATTCACACTTTAACACATTTGAATTGTTTACTGCAATTCCTATTTATATCAACATTTGCTTTGAGAGTGTTACTAAATGCAGGTGTTGCGCGCCTCTCTTGTGCTTTGTGCATGTCCATTTTACACCTAATTGACAGGTTTAGATGTATTTTTTAATGTCTGCATCTCAGAAATAAATGTAAATGTTCTTTACCATGGAAAATGGAAGAAAATTGCAAAAGTCAAGAACGTAACTAGTACATTGTAAGCTTCTGAAAATTATTCTTATTAATAAAGTAGTCTTACTAATAAAAAGCATAATATTCTTGATCAGGGAGGGGAAAATAAAAGGAACATTGACATCAGAAATTATTGCGAGATTAATTTCAGTATTTGCATGGGGAAAGAGACACTTGTTTGGAGTAACACAGACATCACTAACTTCCACTTCAGTCATCTTATCTGTGTTACCTTCTTCACTATCTGGGCAGTGGAATCTGCCATTGTAATTTGGCAATTTTCAGTAAGTGGTCATTAAATACAAATTTGCAGGAAGTTAAGGCTTCTTAATAGGAAATAATATTATAGAAATCAGTCAGACTTCTTGTCTTTCTTTAAGAAAGTAATCAGAAAGGTATTTGAGATCATTTATACAGCTTTTTCAAAAGTGGACAAGCACATTTTTATGAGGAGAAATGTAGGAAATAGCTGCCAATGGTGAGTTACTACCTTGGAAATATACTCCTATGACATACTGTTCTCTTCTGTTTCTTCCTCCTTTTCAAGTGGATGCAGGGAAGATAATAATACCACCTAATTTGCTTGTGTGTGTGTAAAGAGCCATTGCAATGCACAGGCACTGTGTAAGTTCAGCGAAGAGCTCCAGTGAACCTTCAGTGTCTCAGCAAGAGGTTGACCCAACATGACTGAAAAAGAACGTTGTACTAGAAGTAAGCATCATACAGTATCACTAACCGGAGTATTCTTTACCTGACTATTCCAGTGTGGCAAAGCACTTCCTGGCCTTTCCAAGCAAGAAGACTGCTGTGGAACCGTGGGTACTTCCTGGGGTTTTAACAAATGCCAGAAATGTCCCAAGAAGCCGTGTAAGTGCCATTTTGTTGTTATTCTCTAGATCAGTTTATGGATTTTTTTCCCCTCAAGTAGCATTTTTCCTTTTTTGAAGAAAAAAAAAAGGAACCTAGTAGAAAGAATATCCTATGGTTTGATTATGGACAGGTTGCAGAAACCGAAATTGTCCTGTATGCCAGCAGAGTTACAATATGCAGGGACTCAGTGCAGCCAGCAAAGTTAACGCTGTTGGGTTTTGGGTTTTTTCTCCTTCTTCCTCCTTTAAGTCAGAGTTGCACTGTTGCATTTTCTCAGTGCAGGAGGGATAATGACATTGAATTATCTTACCCTCTTCCAGCTGGATTTATTATTTTAAAAGTTTGTGCAGAAATGTTAAATTATAGAGGCACCAGTTACTGTTTGGAGAGAATGCAGTGACCTCTTGGGACTGCAGATGAACTTTCAAGTTTGGAGCCAAAGTATTCCAGCCTCTAAAATGTCAGTTACATTTTTTTGCTCTGTTTTTGAAGTATCTTCCTCAATGATTAGGCAATGACAAAGACTTCCTTCACTGTTTTGTTGTGATTTGACATCATATTATAATGAGAAAGAAATTTCAAATTATTTGCATAATAGGTGAAGCTAGTCTCTTAAACTTTTTGTGAATTACATTATTGTTGCACAGGAATACTTCTCTGTCATGTCATATTTTCATCACTAAATGAAAGATGAGAAAAGATAATGTAATCTCTGTTTTGCAGATTGAGTGGATCTGCATTTAGCAGGCCAAAAATAGCACAGGGAGTTGCAGTCATTCTTATCTAGGTCTTTTGGGCCCCTGTTATTCATACAGATAGCAGTGCTGGAAATGTGTTCAGTGTTTGATTTTTTTGGAAGCATATTTTTGTCCGCAAGCCTTAATGTGGATGTAAATACAATTCCAACAGAAAATCTGCTGTTATTCCTAACTTCTCTGACTCCTCCTTCCACAGGAGAGTGTGATGTAAATTTATGCTGACTCAGTCTAATCTGCTAGTTTATGAAGCATTTAAATTTAGTATTTTGGAGTATGTTTATCTTATGATGTACTTCCGAAAGAGAGCCTCCTTGAGGTCTTTGAGGGCCATAGTTAATAAAAGACTCGGGTATCTAAATTGTCATTCCTGTGGCACATAAATATAATTTCTAACAGGGACACACATTCTGCGTTGGTGTATGAATTGTGAAGTGTCCTGGTTTTATAGCTTTCTCCAAAGAAGTAGCGATTTAACTAGAACTGAAATTCTTGTTCATCAGAAGCATGCAAACGTGCAGAATGTTACTTAGTAGATGTAGATGTGCCATGAGAAAAATCACAAAAGCCTGAAACGTGCTTCAACCAAAAACTAATTGGAGCTACTAATACAAATTTTTGGTGCCAAGTTCAAAGGGAAAGCCCTTTTGCTAGTTCTTCATAGCTCAGTTAAAACACCAACCATCTCAGCCTGGAGTCCACAACAAACAATGTGTTGATCAGACAGCTGCTTAATGCCAACATGCTTGGCATGATGTTAAGAGCAAGCAAACAGGGAAACTCTGGGAGAAACCATGTCCAAAATCCTGGTCCCCAGATGCTTCCTAGAAGCATTTCAGGTACAGAAAAGTGCCTGAAATCACGCTAAAACCTCTTCTGAGGAGAAGTCCACTACCTTTTTTCGAAGCACTGAGTAAGAATTTATTTTTTTTTAAATGCTAATGAGATAAGCACTGTCCCTTTATTATGAAAGCTTAATGGATAGCACACTTGCTGAAGATGGGGCAATCCAGAGTTTCCTTATCTGCCAGAATAATTTCTAATCTACATTTTATACCTCTGAGGAGATGCCCTAGCCCATAAAATGTAGAAACAGTTCTTGGAACAGGACTGGGAACCCGGTCTCTTTCCCAGTGTCCTTAATTACTTGTATTATGAGTCATGCTTGTTCCTGCTTTCTGGCTGAATCTGGAATTGTTTTTTTGAATGTAACTGTATGATTTCAAGAGGAGACAGAGAATGTTGCAACTTGGAATAATCCTCTCCTTGTGATTAAAGCATTCCTGGAAAGTAAGTGTTTGTGTCTTGTAGGTATAATGGGATACATTTCTCATCTTTCTAGCTGGGAGCTTTCACTGTACGTTACTATTTTAAGAAGGGAGGAGGAGATGGGTGCACTGTCTGTTTTCTCTAGATTAAAATACAATGTCATTTACCACTACATTATATCAAGAGTATAATTTGGGAGGTGTATGTTTCAAGAATATTCACTGAATCTGTCTGGAAGCTTTGGTAGAGTTATATGTATTTTCTTAGTCTAGGTTTGATTTGGGTATGAGTTAAGCATGATGCTATTCAATCATGCCGTGACTTATGGCAGTTCTGCATGGGTGCAGATAGTGAATTTTCAGATTTCTAAGAGTGTAAGGTGATAAATTTGGAGTGTTGCAGGAGTTTAAGTGATCTTAAAGCATTTTGGAGTTTTATAGATGTTTAGTTTGAACTTAGGCACACAACTTGAACTTTCATATCTGTGTTAGATCTGGGCTTAAGTGTCCTTTGGGCATAGGTGTCAAATTAAGCCTCATGTCAGTATCAAAGTGTTATGCTTCTGTAGAGCAAACAATTTCCAAAGATAAACATTAATTTATGATAAGATTTAATAAAAGTGTGGAGTGGTTGCTTAAGGATTTGTATTTCATCAAGTATTTTGCTGTTTTTTACAATAATGGAATGTGAATGTTTCAGCAGTAAAAAGAGTGTGTATATATGTATATATTACTATATTTTTATATATATATATGATATTGGCTAGAAAAACTTGGAAGTCAAGTAAATTATTAGTACATTATCAGTTAACTGATGTCCATGGTAGTGTCTCGACTGGCAAAATGAATCCCACATTAGTCCCTTGTAATTTTGACCTGTTTTGATACTTCACTAAGTTGGTATTATCCTTTTTATTGTAGTCTTTTTGGAAGCAAACAGAATTCTTTTTGCTTTTATGGGTTTATGCTTCATAAACTTCATTTAAGATTGACCTGTTTTTATAATAATACATAATCAGGTTACATTTAATGTGGTCTTCTGCAAGACCCACTTCATCAAAATATTTAAGCATATACTTCAGTCTCATTAGCAGGCAATTTTCTTTTCTCTTCAGTCTACTTCTTAAGGATGTATGTAAGTTTGCATGTGTCTTGTTCCCATGGACTTAAATAGGGCTATGTCACTTTGTAAAGATGTACTTGCGTATTTAGGGTAATATCCACTGCTCAGTCAGGGCTTCTGTCTTGTTGCAAAGTCAAGTGCCTTGGCCTTGGGTCACATGACTTAACTTACATGACTGTAAGTTTACAGGTTATTCAGTATTAGTGAAAATCAAAAGAAGAAATTCTGGAACAGATCTCCATTTTTGAGGGCTTCTACAGAAGATGACTTTTAAGACAAAGTGCATTTCTCTATTACATGGGGAATGTTATGTTTCTTCAGGAACCTTGCTAACAGTTAATAATTGCAAACAGGTTAAGTGAGTAAAGGGTAAGTAATGTAGGACTCGATCCAGCTCTCACATGGATCACTAGCCATCACTGGGCAAGCTCTTTACTGTGACCTGCTTATCTTGCTGCTTTTTGTAGAAGGAAGAAAACAGCTGCTAGTAAGCCACTATTTCCTGCTCAATGTGGGAGTAGGAGGATGAAGAGAGAGGGAGAAGTTAAGATCTCTGACCTCACTCTACCACTGCACTTTCTAGACCAGCTGAGTCACCCTGGAAGGGAAAATATGTTGCAGCACTGGAAAAGGTCTGGCATAGCTCATGGGCTGGTGCTCTTCCTCTGTTGTCCTCTGCCAGGCTGTACTGCAAGTGCTATTCCTGCCCACAAAAAGTTAGAGAGACTCTGTTGGTTTTAGTGTGAATTGAATCAGGTCTGTAATAGCAGACACAGATACATTGGGACATAATCAGTGCAATTATGAATCTGATTCTGCCAACATGAGCATTAGGAGTTTCATTGACATTTTTGGGGACCAGGAATAGGGTAATGCATTGTGCTTTTGAAAATCTTACCTTAAATTTTGTCTGTTTTTAATATTAACATTGTGAAAAGATTGGAGCTGCCTTGAAAATAAATGTGTAGCTGCCACTTCATGGTGAGAGATGAAATTTTCAAATTTGTATTTATATTAAAATGGTTGTAGTCAATGTAAAGATGGAAAAGTAGTGTTCAAAACTGTAAGAAACCTTGTTACTGTATTTTGAATCGTACTATTTTTGTTTAACTATTTTTTTTACTCACTTTAAGCAATTTCTAAGGAGAATCTTGATGTTCTTATTAAGCAATTATTTTAAATAATTCACAGCGATTTGAAATAAAGCTTTCTTGCTGCAAAGACTACTACTCAAGACCATTACTTAAATTTTTCCTAAAAGTAGGAAAAGCTTAAGAACTAATGAATATTTTTTTCCCTTTGTTTATCCTTATAGTCAACCAGTTACCAGTTTTAATATAAGCTGCAGGGACAAATGTGCAATTCAGGAATTATTTGTGAAGTGAAGCCAATTGAAAACATTATCTCACTCAGTTGTTCTGTTTTATTTCACAATTTATATACAGTGAAGATGGAAAATAATATGTTTGTTTGTTCTTTTTTTGGCCTGCTGAACATTTAGAACAGTCTTAAAGGAAAACAAAATATCTGACCAAATGTAAGGTATCTCTGTTGTAGCATTCAAGTTATGAAAAACTCTCTTGACTCTTATTAAAGGCACTTGTCTGATCATAGAGCCAAAAGTTTAGTCCTATATGTTTAATAAAGTACTGAGCTTTGCCAAGAGTTTAGCTTTTAGTGCATAACCATACAAAGAAGTTACTGCTCTCATTTATGGTGTTATAACTGTTTAAGAATCAATAAACAGTTTTCTGTAGTCTCAAAGGCAACCTTAAGTGGGGGAGGAAACAATAAATAGAAATAAAAAGCCAGTTAACTGAACATTTTCTGTTTTGGCAAAATTGAATTCAGTCTGTGTTTTGCAGTGTTGTTATGCCCTTGACAGTTCACACTGATAAGCCAGTAAGTGGCACAGTCTTCCAAAATTCAGCAACTTTGTTCACTAAATTGCAAATGTGCCTTTTTCTTATTTTTGCCTTGTTTTAAAAGTTCATTTGCATCTCTTTCGTCTGTATTTCAAATATTTTTTAATTCAGTGTGGCAGGAGAAACGATACCCACCAATTTTGCTTAACATTGAAGATAATTCTGCTTTCTAAAGCTGCTCTCAGTTTTAAACCATCAAGTTTCCATCATGAATCTTAAACTTTTATCTTTTCCCAGCATGATAGGGAAAGATTGGTAATCATTTGAATATTTGAGAACAACTAGGATGAAAGATAATGTCCTATTTCAAAGATTTATTTTTTGGAAAATATATAAACTTGACTGGTTAGCTGAAGGCTAATTGGTATATATGTGGAAAGAGATGGAATTAAAGTTACCTGTACAACCTTTAATTTTAATTTCTTGACCTTTTATTCTTAACCACACATCATAAAAACTTACAATTTTTTTTTTATTGTTACATAGTAATGTGGCTGTCAGACTCTCTAAATAACATATAAACCAGCAGTATTTAACTGACAGAATTTTTTTTCTTCAGCTTACCATGGATACAGTCCCATGATGGAATGTCCACAAGGCTACAAGAGGATCAATGCTACATTTTGTCAAGGTATGATAGTGCCCACAATTGATGGTGTTTATTTTGAGTACCAGTTTTCTGTGATAGATCCTTTGATATTTGTGACCTAGATGAAAGAATCCAGTCCACTGAATTTGTGCTTGGGAAAAAATATTGAGGCTACTTCTAACTCTTTGCAAATATTGACAACTCCATAGAGTGCTGGGTTTTGTTTTTTTCCTCTTGGCAAAAAAACTTCTAAAATTTTTACATATACTCTTGTTTTCTTTGATGACGTATAAAGATGACTTAATAAGGATTTATTTACTTTGTTTTTCAGTAAAAATGCATTGTTCTGTCTGTTCTTTTGCTAAACAGTGAACCTGCAGACTTACTCGGTTAAGTCAGATGCAACTAGCAATAGAGAATAATTTCTATAATCATGAAAGTATAGAGTAATTTGAGAACACTTCTTTTGGACTTGAGAGGTTAGACACAACAGTACTGAGAACAGTCAGATAATTTCACTAACAAGTGGAAATGAAAAACCATGTGTGTCTGGCTGCCATATAGAGCGGTGACACACGTATTTAAAGAATGTGTGTGGTGCAGGTGAGGATGTATGGAGTTAGACATGGCACAAGTTGTGTTAATCTAAGATTATACTATTATATCTTCTAGCTGTAAGCATAGAAGTTATCAAAACATACAAGGTTGTGGGATCCGCATGATCATACAGCAACACAGAAAGCCTTGGGGCATTTAGGTTCTCCTGGTCTACCGTGTCTCTATCTGACAAAGCTGAACAGATGACCATGCTTGTTCTGTGTATCTTGGAGTATTGAACAGAGGTGCCAGATGAGGATGTAGGAAGAAGTTTAATTGCTTGTCTGAGTTGTTTGGCACAGCTCAAGTAAACAAGAGAAAGGAGCTCAGAGAAGATGTGAGCAACCTCCTGCTCTGGAGGGAAATTGGGGAGGAAGGGCAGAATGAGTTCAAGCGAGGCTGACAATGACCAGTGGTCAGTTTTGTTTGTCACTGTGACAGTTCAAGGGGAAAAGAAGTCCCAACAAATAGTAGTGGTGGTGAGGAAAAGGAGAAAATGAAAGAGTAATTGGTGTTAAAGGATATATGTAGGCACTTTGGAAATAAAGTTAATTGTATTTAACTAAAAACTTTCAGTTAGCATGTTGATGAAGGAACATGCAGCAGCTAGCTACATAAAGAAATTATTTTACCAACCAAAAAAATACGGTTTATAGAGCACAAAACACAAACATCCCACTGCTTCCACTGCTGAGGGACATGTGAGCTGCTATCTGAAAGTATAAGCTCTTGAGCCTTTCTGCTGCTCAGTTCTCTACCTAGTGGTTTACCAGTTTGCATGGTAGAGGCATTTGGAAGATTGTGAGACAAAATTGGGTTGGGTCAAAATAGGAAAAAACTAAATGGAGGAGAGTTGCAAATTGTATCTCAAGAGCTTGTTCCCTGATCTGCAGTGAAAGACTGTAGAGTTCTCTTGATAAATAAGAGGCATGGGGACATGTTGATAGCAACTTACTGATGACGACGGCAAAATGAAAAGGTGAAGAAGGTGAGTGTAAGGCATAGATGGGCCATCTTTTCAGGCCTCAAATTAACCACGTAGATGGTGCATATATTTCAGCAAGCTATTTCCAGCCATTTCGAAAGAGATTGTCTCATTCTGCATATTAGCTATGAGGATTTTCAGAGACTGCAAAAGATAGGATTTCTAACTTTCAGCACAGAAAATGTCTGGAAGATGCCATGATGCCTTAGTCCCTCTGAACGTGGTCCAGGAGAGACAGGAGCTTTTGTATTTCCAGCAGTTGTGTGCAAACCCCACTGTATACACAATGGTTTCCTAGACAGCAGCAATGCAGCTGGCATTTGAAGGGAGTAGGGCATTCAGTTTGTTTCAAGGGATTGTACCTAAGTCATGGAAATGAAGACCCTTAATCAGGGCTACAGACGGTTAAACAATGGTCTGGTGCTTGTGAATGTTGCCAGAAGTAGGCCAGGAAGTTGTTTGACTGAGCAGTGACAGGCTGACAGAAAGGGAGAACATATGTCTCTGGGCAGGAGCATGAGACGGAGCTAAGTCCTGCTACGGTAGCGTGCAGAGATAGATCCCTACCTGGTAGGCCAGTCATTGCTTGTTGTACTGTGTTTTGATAGTTTTTCTCCTGACACGTTTTTGTACTACATAACTAATACTGCAGGAAGTATAAGGTTTTAAATTGTTTTATTACTGCTATCATTATCCCAGAAAAGAGCAAGCTGTAGACTCTAAATATAACTTGTAGTTGATACATGGAAACTTATAACCTAGAGTTCAATCAGATAATAGGAGTTGGATTATCCCACCAGGAGGCAGACTGTTGATGAATGGAGGATAAGGACAATCTCTTAGCTTTCTGGAGAGGACAGAGGTGGTGACTGCTGCAGGTTCCCCATGGTGCCTTATCAAGGCTTGGGTGACTTCTCTGTAATTTACTCACCAACACACTCCAAACAGGAGGTACAAATAAGGAAGAAACTGGGAGAAAGAATACCCATGAAACAAAGCCAAGATGAAATTTAGCCTTACTGAAGTAAGTAACAAGATTTTCTTTCACAGGGTTATGATTTTGAGCTCTGTTTGAACAGTCATCAGAAAAGCTAGCTTCATATGTGAAAGCTGCTAGCAGGATGCATTTCAGTCCCGAAATGGTCATTAGCATGTGCTTCTCAATGAGTCAGGCAAAAGTGTCCTGTTTGTGTTTATCTGAAGCAGACAGGCTTTTTTAGAAGAGAAGAGAGTGGGGCTACTAAAGAAATGGGTGTCTATATCACAAACACAGAGCAAAGCAACAGCAATAGCTGTGAAGAGAAAACTGTTTAAGCTGCTAGTGGGAGAGTATTCATATTCTTGTAATAATCCTTACAGTTAAATTGGAAAGGAGTGGTACAGCATGTCCATATGCAAGTATACATTTTAATTAGATTATTCTTTGCTGAAAGAGTGTGCATGCTGTGTCCACACTTGGAAAGGGCCAGCATTGCCAGACCAAATAGTTATGGGGATATATTTCTGAATCCCTGCCAGCAGCTAAAACAGATTGCTGTTTTCACCTAGATATTGTCCAACTTTCACTGCCTTTGAAAACTCAAGCCTAAAAGCCTAATTAACCTTTTGTTCTACATTGCTATTGCAGTCAAAAGCCTCCTTAGTTTACAAAGCCTATGTAGCATTAGTGTGATTAATAACCGGATGCTGATTTTTTCTTTTCCTTTCAAGTGAGTGAACTATGTAATGAAACATTATTCTCTCTAATGTGTATGTAGAACAACAAAGAACCATCTGTGGGTATGCTAATTCAAACAGTTTAGTGTAATTGGTATCAAGAAAGCTTTTCTCCCCCTCAGTAATTATCTTTTCAATGGGATGATTTATTACATGTACACACATGCATGCCCTAAGGCTGTCATTAAAGCTGAAATACAGCTTATCAGAGTTGCAACTTCTTTGTCCGAATCCACATGCAGTGCTAATTTCTGGTTCCCTGTTTAGAACGATACGTACTATTTCTTTCTGCTAATGGTTTTCTTGGAAAACTGAAATAGAATGAAAAAAACAGCTGGTTAAAAGGTTGGATTCCTTTTTGAGGAAACTAACATATTGCCAATAGAGCACTTTAAAAATCTTATCTTGAAGAACTGGAAAAATACCTGAACACTTGCTGTTTTTCAATGAATTAAAAAGTTGTGCATGGAAGTTTTTGAAAAGTCTCCATACGCTTAAAATTAAATGTATATGAGCTTGTAGAAACTAGTACTTGTATGTTGATGGATCAAATTCTGTAATCATCTTCTCTGGGGACTTCAAGCTTTTTTCCCTTGGCTTCATCATGATTTAAAATAAATTTTAAAGGTATATTCTCCCCTCCTACATTTGTCCCTAAAATGCAGTAATAAATTTGTACTCTCTGCATGTTAGACATATATTTTAATACTTTAAGTAGTAAAACAGCCTAACTTCATAAGAAATGCTATTTAATGTTACTTAGCTACTAAGTTAACAGCCTTCTTTCAAGGAAGTTCTTTTGTGATGATCATACTGAGAAATAAATATATCTCCAGAAATTGGGTTGGGTTGCTGTTTGGACATTGATTATGTGTTTGAAAAGTGTGGCTCTGCAAACTTGCGTTCCAGTAAATTCCATGCAGAAGCATAAAACAAGTTGGATTGATTTATCCTGCTGCTACTATGTTAGCTCACAGAAATCAGTGGGTCATTTCTTAGAATAAGCAACTGGTTTTTCTGTAATTTAAATAGATATATATTTAGCAATAGTTTCATTAGCAACCAAACATTCTTGTTTGTTTCTTTTACCCCTTGTTGTTCTTCTTAATCAGACTATTATTGAAACGTTCAGATCTAATGAAGGCAGTAAAATCTGGATATTATATTTTTCTTACAACTGTGGATATTAATAGTGGTTAACAATACAGATATAGCAGAAATAATTGGAACGGTATTTTCAGTGATGTTAGTAGGTACAGTTGTGATTGATTTTCATAAAAAGAATTAAAAGTGATGCCTGCATATTGAGCCAATTTGGAGATCATTCAGTCAGATGGCACTTCCAGTGAAGCCTAGTGTCTACCACCAGAATGAGTCAAATTGTCACAAATGAGACATAAATTATATATTCCAGTCTTAATTGGCAACATGAGATATTGTGCCTATTAAAGCACTTAACTGCATGGAAACATCTGTCAAGACAGATATTATTAAATAGCATTTAATGACTGACCACTGGGTCATTTCTAATTAAGAAATTGCCCAGTACTTTGAAAAATTCTAATCAGTATATAGTTGATCTAGAAGTCTTGCTGTGTTTAAATACAGTAAAGTGTCTTAAGTGTGTGTGGTTTTTAGGAGGTAAACATTTTCTGTTCAGTTTTATTACATTCAGTTTTTGAAAAGCATAGAAATCTGATTTCAGAGCTAAGTGCACGAGTTCCCCTTCAGAAATTTACCTTTTCATGCTGCTTAGGCCTGGAATCAGCTGTGGGCTGCTGATGTTGAGATTGCTTGTGTCCTCTGGCAGCAGGCACTTGGGACAGAGGGAATGAGAAGAGCTGCAGTACTTTCTAGCCACAAGTTTATTCTGAATATTTCAGTGCAGCTGCCAGGGCTGTGGTGGGCTGACTGGGCTTTCTGCTTCTACACGTTCCCTTTCTTGGTTCAGTCTTCGTAAGGACCTTCTGAATATCATGACTGTCCTAGCTGGAGGCTGTTGCATATTTAGTTTTTAGGCCTTATCATCTGTGTCATGTGTTGTCCCAAAAATTGTGAAATTGTGTTGTTTTCTTCTGTTTATACATATACTGTGACTTTGAGAATCTGAACTTTTCGTCTATTGAGATGTTTATTCACATTATTGAAATTCACCTACCGAATGTGTACAACAGAAAACACACTGTATACAAATGAGATCTATTGTTTCAAAAGAGGGATTATTATTTTAATTAATATTAAATCACTTTTTAGTGTTCTTCAGCCTTATTTTTGAACATTTTAAATGTCTTTTAGTTACTTCAACATAATATAGTAAAAAAACCAAACCAACAAACCCTTATCCAGTTTTGATAGCTGGCGCTATCATTTCAAAGTTATCAATGCTCCTGAAAAGATAGTTGACTACATTCTTTACATGAGTGGTAGCAATGATTTCTTTCAAAAAAAAAATTAAAGACTGTTTTTTTTTACATTTGCATTGTTCAGAATTCTTGCGGTGACCCTTGACTTTTTTGAACTCATAGACTGTTCTCCTTGAGCAAAAATATTTTCTTTAAAATGGATAGATTTAAATAACGTACTGTC
The DNA here is from genome assembly GCA_028565335.1 of Limnodromus scolopaceus. NCBI lineage: Eukaryota > Metazoa > Chordata > Aves > Charadriiformes > Scolopacidae > Limnodromus > Limnodromus scolopaceus. Next base: position 34,869,387 of record JAOXNO010000024.1, on the reverse strand, counting down.
AAAAGATTGCAGCTTTGACCAGAAACACATTAATAAACGTGTACATTCAGTTCTAGAATTTTGTTTTTAAGTTAAATGCTTAAATGTGGTTACATGCTCCATGCTGTGATGATTTTGATGAGCACAAATTCAATGCATTAAGCATGGAGATGAAAGAATGTATTTCATTATATAGGAATGTTTCAAATTCCAGTATGTCTATGACCAAATGTGGGCCTCACTTGCTATCTGAAAGGAGTAGAAAGTGGATGTGCTTCCTGTGTCCAAATGAACTACGAGGCTGAAGGGAGAGAAGACAGCTTTACACCACCTTAGTGTTTCCTCTGATTCTGCATTAGGCCAGCTGGGCCTGGGTGGTCTGAAGAGCTGTTATAATGGTTAACACAGCCAAAACACAGTGAACTGCTCTTCCTAAATACTCTTCCAGCTGGAGGCTGCCAAAGGGCTACTACAGGGCTTATATTCCAACTGTCAGCTTTTGTAGGTTGACAGCAGAACAGCTCTCTGCTGATCAACTAGTCCTACTGCACCACTTCACTTGGCTATTGACGGCACCAAGCTCTTTGGGTTATGTTGATCTGTTAATGTGTAGAAGACCAGTAAGTCGTGAAACTTTTTCCTATTTGCTTGCTGAGGAATCTAAGTAGAGTGTTTCAGTAAACGGGCAAATTAAAGGAGGTTATGGTAGCTTTAAGATGCAACCAGTAAATCACTTGGCATGTTTTACACTAACCAAGCAAAGCATATTCTTTCAGCAGTAAGTGACGAGTACAGATCGCGTTATAAGTAGGCACAGGAATTTTTCCTAGGATTGAATGTTTACATGTGGCATGGTTTATTATCCTTGGAGGAAGGATACTCGGGCTATGTTATGGTGTCATTAATCCTGGAATAAAGCTGAAAGGATTCACTTCCTTAGTGTGAAAGCGTTAGGCATGCCATTGCTCAAGGAAAGGTAGGAGTTCCAGTAAAGGACCGAAGTCATGTTGAATAGCAGCTAATGCAGCCCCAAAGAGTGTTTTAATCTACTTTAAAAGCCGTTATAGAATTGGAGAATGCAAGCAGAACATTGGAAGATAATACCTGCTGCAGTATGTCCTCGTCTCCAGCACAGAGTTCTTCTATGCATTGCCATACAATGGAGAGAGGAAGACATTCTACTGCACCTCACCCTTCTGTACCTTCCATTAGGTGTATAAATGCTTTGTCACTTAAATTTAAGTATCTTAGAACAGAATTTGATCCCATATCTAACTTTTATCCTTTTAAAGTTTTTGTTCATATATTTCTTTTTCAGTCATCCCAATTCCCCAGTGTGCAATGGAGGTAAGAGAGCTGAACAAGTAAATCAATACTTGAAGAGCCTGACCCTCATAATCCAGACTGAAATATTGAAAAGCCATTGGGGTTTTAGATCTTTAAGCAAGAAAGAACTGTTTAGAGAAAAGTAACAAATAAGGATTAAGTTTTTTTTTCAAGTGTCTTCTGTTTTTTTCTTTCCTCTGCAACTCTTCATTCCTTCTCTAAATCTCAGTTATTACAAGAAAATAGATTGTTGTATTAACTGCTGCCTGCACTTAGACTTAATGAAAATTAATTTAGTTTTGTGATATTCACCCCATGTAATTGGAAATGTATGTGTGCTCATGACTAAAAAATGAGGTCAGTTCTTCACCTGATTCTGTAAACTATTTGTGGAACAAGATTCTGGTAAAGTGCTTTCAAAACACAGTTGTGATTTGGCGTATTTCTAATGTGAAATCTTGAAGATTGCCTTACCCTGGACAAAAATCCAAATAAAATTTCTTCATGAAAATTCTTAGAAAACAAGGAGAAAACTCATGAGTAATGTAAATTTTCATTTTGATATCAGAGTTATCCATTCATTTCCATCTTCTATCTACTAATTAATGTATGTTAAGTTCTTTGAAGATGAAGTTGGTTTTGGATTTAGTAAAGCTATACATAATTATCATGGTTTATAACAAGTTCAATGTTAGCATTTGCTTTCTTGTTTGAATGATGTTGTTCCCATCTTCCTCCTTTGCTTCTGTTTGGGTTTGGAGGTTTGTTTGTGTTTTTTATAAATCATGAAGATTACTTCCTTTATAGTCACACTCTTCGCAGGAGCAGACAAGCATTCAGGTAGGAAATGGTTGTTTTAGCCTGTTTTTCCCCAGGAAATTCAGTGGCAGTGAGTCATTAACGCATTGCGTTTTCTGAGAGCAGGTTGACCTGATGCCCAGCTATAAAAATCTGTGGGAAGGTATCAAACACTAACTGTTGTTGTTAAGAGAGCCTGTTTTAAGTTCTCCTTAGTGAGGAAGATTGCGGGATAGATTAGCAGCAGTTTGGTTACAGTGTCTGGGTTGTTCAAAGCTGGGAGCACTGTGGTGGCTGACCTCACCATATATCGTGCTGTGTGCTTGCAAGAGGATATAGGAGGAGCAACTGTCAATACCTTGGTTATGGTAAAGCTTCTGTGCATTTGGATGAACTTGTGAGAAGTGGAGTCACCCACAGGGCCACCAGAATGGCATGTGGCTTCCACTGCCGTCTCATCAGATCCAAAGCAAGAATAGAGCTTCATTTCTTGTCTGTCTTTCATGGAGGCAGACTACCAAATCTAGGAGCACAGTGTGTCAAGAATCAGTTCCGTGTTTGGCTTGTATAATACTAAAGAGTAACAGCAAAGGGTCAGGCTGTCAGTGAGTGAAGAAAGACAACACTTCTTCCATGCTAGTGGGGTTACACCAGTTTATTACCATTGAGAAGGGCCAAGCCATTTGCATTATCAAGTACCAACTATTACAAAATCAATGCTATATTTACCAGTTCTTTATAAATCGTAAATAACAGCACCTACTGCAAGAGTTTGCTGTGGAGCCATGCAGGGTGCTGTGTGGAAAAACTCCTTGCTTAACCTTTTTTCCATGTCACTAATGCAGAGGCTTTTTATCAGTGGAACTTCATTACTCTGTTTTCCTTGGAAACTGAAAATTACTATTTAGTTGGTCTTTAGAAAGCTTTACTTACCTGTGTATGGTTTTACAGTACTGCTACATAGCCCCTGAAAATATTTCCTCTACGTAGATGAAGGTGTTTTATCAAATCACTCTTCAAGCATGTAGTCTGTTTGTACTTTTAAACAATAAAAGATAATTCAGACAACTTTAAAGTAGTTTTTTCTTTAGTTTTTGCAATGGAGCAAATGAATTCTCATTGCTATGCTACTTTAAAACTGATTTTTTTTTAACATCCGTATACATGAAATAGAAGTCTAAAAAGAAAAAAAAAAAAGTCTGTTAATCTTGAATCAAATTTCTTTTCCAGCTGCCTGAACAAGTTGATTCCAGTGCAATTTGCACAGCTGGGCAGGCTGGCAGGTGGTAGGAAACATTTTGGGTAGGTGGCCTTTACCACGGTCTGAAATAAAGCGAAATAGATAGTAAATATGGAAGGTTTGGGGTTGGTTTTTTTACCAAAAGTTGTTAAATAAACCTTGTTCTTACATGTATGCATGTTTCTTTTGAAAGTTTGAGGGTTTTTTTATCAACTTATGGCTTGTTCCTGTTGAATCCCTAGATAGGCTTGTGTAATTCAGCATAGAGCAACAGCTCAGTAATTCTGTGAGCTCATTGAAAAGACATGACTTGGAAAAGAGACATTGAAATACACTATAATTAAGTTATGCTGAGGCATCATACATGCACAATACAGTTAACTTTAAAAATTGGACAAATTTACCAAGAGAAATATCCATATCGGGAACTCTAGAAGGAACATTCATTGGTATTTACGTACGTATAAACTGGAACTTAAATACAGCAGTGCCCACATTAAATAGCAATAACAGCGTACATGTGAATGGGGTGTTATATTTTTAAATACTGGACACACGAGAACAGTTCATCTGGGAAGAGATTTAATACAGAGGTAGTCATGATAGCATCTGCGAATGTTTCCTGCAGAATAGTTGAATCACTTGGAAAGAAAGATGACTGCGTATTGATGAATTATAGGAGGGTCCCATCAACCTGCAAATTACATTCCTGTGCCAGTTTTTCTTAGCAGTGACATGAAATAAAATTCAAACCTGTAAAAGTGTGCACAATTTCTATTTAGATGATGTTTAAATTCAGTTTACTTTAAAATTCACAATTACAGTTTTATCTGTATAAAGACTTAAATATAAGCCACGTTAAAAAAAATTTCATTATAAAATCCAAATAGCACAGTTTTGCTACTAGGTATTCAAGATTGAATAGTTGAAGTCTGTAACCTGTAATTAGAATTTGTTTAAGTGCAAAGCCAGATTTTGTACCCCCTTCTGCGAAACAGAGGGGTTTTTTCTTCACTTCACTGTAAATATATATATGCATTTAAGTTCAGTAGTTAAGTTATTCAAAGTTGAAAAACTGCTTGAGAATTATAACACTAGAGATTTTTTCTTTCTACAACATACAGATATAGTTCTAAAAACTTAAAAGATATGGTTGATTTGAATAAAACAGATAATACTAGCATTGTGAACAAAATGATTCAAACTCCAGTTAGAAAGCGGGTTTCACAAATATTTTTTCCTCTTCTTATCTAGCTGTGTCTATGCATAATTTTACTTTTTGTTTTTTTATGGGCCTATATACTGTCAGTACTCAAATAATAAAATGTATCCATATATTTTTAAAATTCCTTACAATGAAGCTTAATGCAACCAATGAGTAAAATCATCATCTAATACATGAAAAATTTTAGACAATGAAAGTGTGAATGCGCTTATGTAATTACATACCTTGCTTACAAATATGTGTAGAATGGTAGAGTTATCCTCCCAGATAGGAAGGAAGAGTTACAAATTTTTCATAATGGTGACATATAAGCAAATAGTAATGTATTTCAACAGTTAAAAGAGACTTGGTTTCCTTGAAAATAAGAACTATAAAATCAAAGTCAAATTAGTATTACTTAAAATAAGTTGTCTTTTTCACTGATTTGAAATTTAAATGCTGTCTTCACCAGAAAAAGCATTTCTGCTAATTCTACTTAGATATATATTTCAAAAAATGTGATAAGAAAAAGTGTTATGTGTGTCTCCTGGGAGATATTTTCCTTTTTTTATCAGTAGTATAGGTTCATTTTCCTATAAATAAAAAGGTGTACTTAGAATTTGTAAAGTGAGAAAGTTGTTTAAAAACATCTGGCTATTACAAAGTAGAAAGGGAGTGATTATTTTCACTTTATGTACCAATGTCAACGCCAACAAGTAGCTAATATTAAATGACAAAAAGCAAAAGTCAGATTAGAATGAAAGAGCACAGTCCTTGTTAAAAATACGTATCTTAATTTTTTATATTATCTTTTTTCCATCTCCTAATTTCTCCTATGTTTTTCCTATTCCTCCAAAATCTCTATGTGCTTTTTGTGCGTGTGTAATTTGTATAAATGTGTTGAGGATTTTCCTTTTGAAGTGAACCCAGATAGCAAGAATTTTCCCTGTATTCAGTGTAAAGTCTCTTCCTCTAACTTGCTTCTGACAACAAGAGTCAGTGCTTCATCAAAGCAAGCAGAATTGTTCCATGGTTTAGTGTTCGAGGACTGATCTGACAGCATAAACTGACAACAGGCAGAAAACTCTTCAGTAGGTTCTTGAATGTTCCAGTATTTGTTTCGCATTATCTTCTAGGTCTGATGTTTGAAAGTGGAGGATTAGCAGTATGTTTTCTCCTGACAACTTTACAGCAGCTTCAGTATGTTTCTATTAAGGGATGTTTCAATAATGTCTTTCTTTTGCTAGCTGTTAAGATTTAAGTTCATTCCTCACAATAGTCACAAAAGATACCGATATTGAAACAAAGATGATCTTCCTTTTGGGAACAGTTGGCACTCTGTAGATGCCTCTAGTCATATTTTGAGATTTCAGGGCAAAAGAAAGAACCTAGTCAGACCAGGCAACTGAAGAAATTGTCTAAAAAGTTTTCTTTGCGTGCATCATAATGAATCTAGCTTACTAAATATTATGTGTTAGTGCAATCCTTAAATAAGATACTCCTGTGCTTATATGGGCATTCTGCTGCTCCAGGGGAGGTTCAGGTTAGATATTAGGAAATATTTCTTTACTGAAAGGGTTGTCAAGCATTGGAATGGGCTGCCCAGGGAGGTGGTTGAGGCACCATCCCTGGAGGTATTCAAGAGATGAGTTGACATGGTGCTCGGGGATATGGTTTAGTGTTGGGTTGATGTTGTTTTGGGGGTGGTGTTTGGTTTTTTTGTTTGGTTGGTTGGTTTTTTTTTCATTCGTTGGACTAGATGTTCTTAAAAGGTCCCTTACAACCTAGGTGATTCTGTGATTCTGTAGACTGCTGTAGGATAATGTTTCAGCAGGGTTTTTTTCTCTTTTCCTCAGCCATTCTCCTTTTTAAATAGTCCACTCCCTCTGAGGTCAGAAAGTCATGTAGTCTGGGAATTTCACTTGAAAATTCCTTTGAGGCAGAGCTGATCCTTTGTCATTCATGTGGTTTCCATCACATTTCATCCAAAGTTCTAGGGTATAAATTATCACTCTTTGTCACGTGTGGCTTAGTGTGTAGAGGTGAAGTTGATCCAGGTGCTGTCAAGATACTAGATTAGTATAGTCAAAACCACAACAGTATAGCATTTGAAGAGCTGAGGGATAAGTTCAACACTGAATATTTGGAAAAAATCACAGCCGACATGGCAACTGCTAGAGTGTTTGAGCGTAAATTGTGCACTCCTGGGTAGTGCGACAGGTAGCCAAACTTGTGGAGAAAAATGAAAAAGGTAGAAACGGGAAAGATTCTTTCTGTAGGTTTCCAAAAGCAAACTCCAACACATCTGTTATATTTTATATTTTCAACTTCTTACCCTCGCTGATTGCGTTGACTCAGGCAGCAACATACAATGAGGTCAAATAAAGTGGTGAGGGTTTTATAAAGACTAAGGGAAAAGTTAATAAATATTATATATTTTAGATAAAATGATCACTAATACATGATTTCCAAGGAGCTATCTGGAATATCTGACTTCCACTTGAAGCTTGTTTCCTCAGCAAGGTAGGCATTTTTTCCTAGCTTAGGGATAGGGAGGGAAAGTTGTGGTTTGAGGTAAAACAGAACCAACTTCCTTTTCAGTAATTTTACTTTTTAGTTAAACAGAGTATCTGTCATTCGTTTATTGGCCAGCCCAGCCTAAACCAAGACAGAAGTCTTAGGTAGAAATAATGCACATAAGCTTTTCTAAAAGTAGGTCTGTTTTAATGAGTTGTCTCTGTTTTTCTGGAAGAGGACGTGTGACAATTTATGACAGACAGTTATGAGTTAGGGTTTTTTTCTGTATTATTATTTTTTATTATTTTAAGGTTTTGAATATCAGTGCAAGCTACATTGTTACTGTCTCCTGAAATAAAATCCTAGTTTGGCTGACTTAGTTACAGATGGTGTCCAGATGATTGTTGGACAGGTCCTGTTCTAAAAGTAACTGAATTACAGATACAACCCCAAGTGTGATAAAGATCTGAGGCCCAGTATTTGGGGCAAAGGAGAATAATTCAGTGAGACCCCGAAAGAGGGACACTGATGCAGGTAGCCTCTTAACAGCAAACTTAATCAAAACAGTTGTTAATTATTACAAAGTTGTGTTCCTACGGATGCTTCTTTTTACCCCACATCACATGTGGTCTGTGCTTCCTGAAGCATATTCTTGCTATTAAGGTGGTAAGCTTTAGACTAGAGATGGTATTTTTGCATTGTGCTTCTTCCAGCACAATGAACCTTCAGGCACTACCAAATACAGAGACTAATAAAAACTGTATTAAATTTGTCAAGCAGTGTTCCGTCCTTTATAAAATATACTACATCACTTAAAACTTGTCTCCGTGAATGTTCTTGTGAGTTGTGTTTGACTGCACAAGCAATCATCTAGTCAGGAAAAGAGGGTCTGATAAGCCAGTCAAAGCGTATTTGTTTTTTAATTTTGAGTACTTGAGAATGATGTAGAAATGTAACTGTTTTTCTGTTATGTGCTCAGCAGTGTTTTAAAAGGTTATAAAACAAATGTTGTCAGTATGGGGGAAAGTGTTGATTGGAGTGTTAACTCATAACAGTTCTGCACATATTTAAAACAAAGATAACTTCTGAAGAAAGAAGAATATGTTTCAGTATCTGCTGATTTTCTGTCTTCCCACAGATATCAATGAGTGTCAGTTACAGGGAGTATGCCCTAATGGTGAGTGCTTGAATACCATGGGCAGCTACAGATGTACCTGCAAAATGGGATTTGTGCCAGATCCTACTCTCTCAAGATGCATAGGTAAGTAGTAGTGTTAATCGAAGTACCAAAATAGATACTTAATTGCACTTTAGGTGAAGATTTATGTGACTGACCCAAACTCTTTTAAGTTGTCCCTGTCTTTTTTGAGGTCCCTGCCTGCTCATCTCAGTTTATTCTTTTTATTTAGTCAGTCTTGGTGCTTGTGTCTCTTTTCTGTCTCTTTGTCCTGGAAGCCTTAGTGTCCACCAGTGGCTGGCTACAATACTTGCCATCTTTTCCTGGTTTTCTTGTCACAAAACCTTCAAGGCTGCAGCCAACATCCTCGTGCATTCAGTCTTTCTCACCAGCCTGGAATTCTCTTTCCCACAATCTTTTTTTTCCTCCTCTCTGCTAGTTCCCCGGCCAAAATCGTCCATGTGTCCTGCCCTCCTCTCTTCCACCTCTGCAGCTTTGACCTGGGTAGTTTCCATTACTAAACATTCAGCCCAGGATGATCTTTGGCACATTTTCCTTCTGATTAAGAAGGATTAAAAATTAAGAAAGAATTAGGAGAAAGAAAAGGTTGTGAACAGCATGAATGCAAATATTTTCCCCTCTTAATCAGCTTTTACTTGGTTTGAGATCAACTCCCTTTGCAAGAAGAAAAAAAGGCATAGAGAACAGCTAAATTTCTCATTTTAAATTTTTTTGGAAAGTACATTTACAGTGAAAAAGACCCCATTTCCTAAGCTCCTTATCTGAGCTATCTTTAGATTTCAAAAATACAATATAATATTCAGCTGTAGGTGAATTCTTTCTTTTGTTCCAGCACAATTGTCTTATGCTACTGGTCAATGACACTCAATTCCTGAGAAAGTTTTTCAGCATTCTGAAGAATTTCTTACTGCTTTTCAGTTTAACACCAGAAAAAAGGAGTTGGTTTTCATTTTTGCTTTTACATGTCATGTTGAGTTATGCAAACATATTACCCAGAACTGTTAACTGTATATGAATGTGGATGTATAAGTTAGAAAACTGAACAGATCTTAGCTTCGTGCTACCTCATCTTAGTCATAGTTTATGGCCTTTGGCTCTTCCACATTAAAACTAATAATAACAAAATGTAAATATATAATTGTGTCTTTTATAAAAAAATGTCAAGTATGGTACTTAATCCTTTTGCAGTCTTATTTATATAGCATACTTACAGCTGAATGTTCCAGTGGCTGTGTAGCTTAACACAGCTGTAGTGATTAACCTTAGTCTTCAGCAGTCGGACTTGTGTACAAGTGATAGGCTGATTCTGACTCTCCATTGTGGCAGCATGGCAACTGCTGGTTTGGAATTATTTAATTTCTTTTCAAAACACTTTTTTTCCTTGGTCTAGGATGAGTTGGAATTGAGGAGTGTTTGATGTGAAATAAGAGTTTTGTTTTATGTTGTGATTATGGCTTGAGATAGGTGTTTGAAATGAAACTAGTGCAGGTGGTAATATGAATCCATTTAACTGGTGTTGGAAACCTCGTGGTGTTTCTCTGTCGTGCTTTTCATGTGAACAGTACCATCCTCTCTTCTGCTTTCATTGCAGCTGATAATCCCATAGTGGCTGAAGAGAAAGGACCCTGCTACCGATTTGTTAGTGCAGGAAAGCAATGCATGCATCCTCTTTCTGTTCAGCTCAGCAAGCAGCTTTGCTGTTGCAGTGTTGGCAAAGCCTGGGGCCCGCACTGTGAGAAGTGTCCACTTCCAGGAACAGGTAAGAACTGCCCATTAAAAATACAAGCTCTTGCCCCCACCTTATGTTTGTTATGCATGCTTTAAAAAAAAATATATAAAAAAAATAAAAAAAATTCCAAGAACTGGATGTGATAAGTATGATGTTGCCTTAACAACAAACTGGTAGTTAAACATTTCATGCCACCTTTCACTTAAACAATTCCTTATTTGATACATAAAACTCACTTGTATTATCAGTGTTCACTTGGAGTCCTGCTGCTTTTGAATATATAAGGACATGGAGCAACCAGCTTGGTTGGTCACCAAGGCTGCTCATAGATTAAGACCCCACATATTATAGATACTGATCACTGCTTTTGAGTAGCTTCTATTCCCTGATTTGGAGTAAAACTTAAAACATCCAAAGTCGGAGTCTTTAGTCAAAGTCAACTGAATATTATTTTCTGTCCAAATGTATGGTCAAGCTCATCTTTTTTTTAAAAGCATCACTGCTTATTGTAATACACATGATGTACAGCCTGTTCAGTATTTGTAATGGTAATGCACTGTTCTTACTGAAGCTGCTGCTGCAGATGTCACTGTTATGATACAGGTCATGTATTTCTCTGGAGTATTTTATAAAGATTCAGATTTTCAAAACTGGCTAGCTGCTTTGGGAAATCCACAGTTAGCATCAGAGACATGATGAGAGCAGCATATTCATTACTTTTTTTAAGTTTGGATTACAGAAATCGAAATGACCAACATTTTTGAGATTTCAATTGATTTTTAAAGCCATTGTTTCCTGCATGACCTTTGGGTTGCTAGATCACTGATTAGGATTTTAAAAGTTCGGTTCACTTTCAGATAAATAATATTTCTATGGCTTTTTGATGGAGAAAAAAGTATTCTCATCAGACGACTTGCAATTTAAATGCGGATGCCTTACGTCTATGAGAATATTGCATGAGGAATGCAATGCCCGATTGTGTGTATTCTGGAGCAGAGAATATATCTTTTTGCAAAGTTGACTGCTCTCTAGTCATCATTGAATATTATGTGGAATTGGTTATTTTAGTGATTTTTCTTAATGAAAAGACTTCAGGGGCAAAATCTGTGAGTAGAAAATGAGCTGTGTGGGAAACACTTTTCCCATTTCATTACAACTTTCATGTTCCTTTCAATAACAGGTTAAATTCATAATCTTTCAGAGTTTTCTATGAAAAATGTGTGAAAGTGGGATACTCCAGAATGGGGTAATGTATTTACTGCAGCATCCTGTGTTAATTTAAGAGTCATTGAATTAAAAAGTCATGCTCTCACTGTCTTTGAAAATATCTGTACAAAGTAGACCAGCTCCAAAAGAGAGACTGATAGAGGCCAGTTTTATACACCCAGGTCCTGAGAGCGCTTATCAGAGCTGTGATAGAATAAGGCTCACATTTCTATTCTGCAATTGACAGAATATGACTTGAAACAAGATTTCCTACATCCTGAGTACGCATCTGAAGGGACAGGTGTCAAATTTTCTCTGTCTTCCTCCTTTGACCAGAATTCCCAACCTTAGTTGGGTATTTTTGTGGCAAGTTTTGATATTACCATTTCCAAACAAAAAATATTTCGTCATTCTGAATCCACTCAATCAGTTTGACCCTTCGTCTTTTCTATTACTAAGACACCTTCAGAACACAGTATGCAGTTAATGCATACTGCAGTTTAATGTATAATTTAATTAATTCATCTGTGGTCTACCTATGGCTAGTATTTTGTGGTTTTATTTTAGATGCTAATTAATTTTAAAACCCTGATGTGTTCAATGCAGAATTTGTGAACTTACCAGTGCCCCACTCTGCCAATCTTTTAAGAAGCTGTAAGAAATCATTTAGAGCACCTGGAAGACTAAATTTTTGGTGTTCCATCCCAACCTAGCTTTACCTAGAGCAATGAGGACAATGAAGCACTGCCCCCTCAAGATTCCTGAAGGTCTCCCTGTCCCTGACAGGAGCATAGCTACTATCTTTGATGGGGAGGAAGGCTGACCTGTATTTCTTTTTCATTCTAGTCTTCTACTAGGACCTGATGCTCATGTAGAGCAGCTGCAGAGATCAGAGCAGGATCTGCTGCCTGATTTTCGTTACCTTTTTCTGTAGCAGCTTTATAAATGAGATTATTTCCCCGCTCTTCCAGTGGTGATTTGGCTTTTTATGATCTTCATCTTTATTTTATCCAGCCCACTGAGGTCAGTGGAAAGACTTACTCACTTCAGTGGAATTTGGATCAGGGCTGGTATAAGACCTCTGGTGTAGTCAAATGCGAACCTGTGAATGAATGTTGTTACTGATTGATATTCTTCTGCTCCTCTAGTACAGGGTGGTGAGCATTTTTTCTTTGGTGTCTGCAAAAAGAGAACGATAGAGATAGTGATCTTCATTCCTTATGCAATGTAGATGATGATGACAATTTGCATATTTAAATTCATATTTGGAAAGGATATACTGTTTGAAGAGGATTAGTAGAAAATATCTTATATAATGTTATCTTATATAATATAATGATAGATTAAACATAATTGAAGAAAGATGGTAAACTGGAGTGGAAACCTTCTGGGAATAACAGCCAGAACATGATTTTGGGAGAATGCTCAGTCATATTAACATGCAATGCATAGCTTGTCTTTAAAAATATTTTTTTTAAAAAATGTATATACAATATGAGATTAAATTTATTAGTGGTAGTCATTATATTTTCCACTATGTCAACATATTGCACTTTTAGACTCCTAAAAGGAATATTTTCCCATCCCAAATCTAGCTGCTTTTAAGGAAATCTGCCCTGGTGGAATGGGTTATACGGTTTCTGGCCCTCACAGAAACAAGCTATATCATCACCCTGCAGTTAGAGTACAGCCACCTGTCATTGGCAAGACCCCGATTACTCAGCCTGTTGCTAAAGGTACTTCTCCTCCACCTCTCCCAGCAAAGGAAGAGCCAGTGGAGGCACTGACCTTCTCACAGAAAAGTGAGACTGAGATGGCTGTGCAAGAAGGTGAGAGTGGGAAAATTCAGTCTTTTTGTATTTCTATGCATGCGTCTTCAATGGTATATTTCTTTGCGGAGTAGCTGCGTATAGAGCAGGACAAAGAGGCTCCACTTCCCACAGCAGAGGACTTCTGAAATTTTATGTACAGTCCCTACCAGATGCTGAGAACACCATGGAGAGAGAGAGACTGCTTTAATCTCACAATTTTTTATGATAAGAAATAGTAAATATTTAGCTTAAGACTTTCATAAAGATATTTATAATCTCTAACATATATCAAAGGACTCAACTCAGGCTTTGATTTACTAGTATTTAGGGTGGCAGAAGCTAAGGGGTTTTCATCATCTTCGTTCTATACACTCCTGTAGATCAGCACCACGTGATGTGGGCATGCTTCTCCTTCCTGTGGTCTGCTCTCACTCCTGCAGCTGCTCACTCCTTCTGCGTGACCATGTTGGATAAGCCACTCTCTGCTGGGCTATTTAACTAAGAGAGTTAACCAAGAGTTGACTACTTTAAAATATTTTTCTCAGACTTCATTTTCTGCAAGCTCCTCTAAGAATTCATAGCAGCTGAAGTTGTCCTGAGTCTAAAACTAATTCAGAAAGCAGCATTATTATAATTACATTGCCAGCAAACTTGGGATGAACTAGCTGTAGACAAGAAGAAATACATTGCTGAAGAAACCCTCTGATGATATTGAGTACTTAATAGGTTATTTCCAAGTAGCAGTTATGTGTCTGTTTGTCTGGCCATTATTAGAAAGAGTTTCAGTCAGCTGACTTTGTAAAATTCTGTGTGACACGGGTTACCTTCCAGTTAAAATCACTGCTCTAGTTTTACTTTCAAAAAAAAAATGCAGCTAAACTGAATCTGGAGAGAAAAATAAGCCATTCAAATATACTTGCAGACTGTGCTGGATTAGAAAATACCACATAAACCTCTGGGCTTTTCTGTGTTACGAAGTGAAAAAAGTGGTGTATTATTTGCTAAAATATTACTTTAGTAATTAGAAAGATTGCCACATTCTAGTAAATCTTAAAACACAGAGAATCTGGAGAAAAAAGGAGTATTTTTTTCAGTAAAAAAAATATGTTTGCATTTGGAATTTTTGAGATTTTATTGGAAGTTCTCCCAGTTCTGATAATCAGCCTCCCTGCTAATGCTGAAGAAACTAGAGCAAAAAGAGTGACATCTTTACAATATTTTTTCTTTTAAATCTGTGCTGTAGAAAATGCTGATTGTGAAAAGAAAAATATTCTTAACAGTTTTTTTTACAGAAGCATAGAGTTTTTCATCAGTAAAAGACAAATTCAAAAATGGTGAACTGCAATGGAAAATAAATACTTATATGAAATTTCTACCTCTCCTTCCCAGAAAAAAGGTTTTTTCTTCTGTGGAGGAAAAAAAAACAACCAACCAAACCACTTTTACTTGCTTAAAGAAAAGGCAAATTTCAAAACTTGATTATTTTTTTTTACGAGAAATCTTGCAAAATTTTAATGATTAGCTATATATCATTATGATATTAATTCGCCTTTTAAATAATTACAGATGTTGATATTCCTTGGGAGCAATTTTAAAAGTTTAATCAGTGAGTTAATAGCCTGTGAGTTTCTCCGATTGTTTCTAAGGAAACAATTGAGAAATCTATAAGGCAGCTGAATACTGAGTAAGTAATTCCAAGCATTGATCAGTGTGAATAATCTTATACTGGTTTCAGGTTAGTTTTCACGCTTGCTTCAGGAACATTACTTCAAGTTTGTAGCATTTTGGGATGAGGTTAGAGCCTGAAATTTTTCTGCAATGGGCAGCAACCACTTTCAATGTGTTAGTAGTATTAAATAGAATGTGTAAGTAAATGTGATGTGAAGACTGATTAATTCTCTTTTCTCTTTCTGGTTTTAGTGGCAACTGCAGCCCCCGATCAGGTAAAACATGATGTGATTTATGTAGGAATTAGAATGTAGACCATGTATACAAGACATGATACCAGAAATCTGAAAAGGATTTAGGATTTATGAGGAACAAATAGCTCACTGTGGACTTACAGAGCAAACCCTGAGGCAAAAAGAGCTCATATTTTTATATACAACAATAGGCAGATAGTGAGGTACAGGGAAGAGGTTACTTTAACCTCTCTTTAGGGCATTGGTGAAGGGTCTAGTACTATATTGGTGTATCCCATTCTGGAGGTTGCATTTTAAAGAGGATATTGAAGAATGCAGACAGCATGAAGGAGACCTAGAGGTACTGACAGCCAGACAAAATGAGTTGGAGAGAAACAGTATGAAGCTTTGATAAAGAGTTGTGACACCTGCTTAAGAGACTCATATTAATGCCTGAGTCAGTTTCCCAGGTTTTTTAAGATTGTGTGTATTCAGTGGGGAAGAGTAGGTGTGTATCTGTGTTAAGTCCCACATTCTGGAGATTCCAGGTTCTCTGTGCTGAAGGTAATGGGATTTGTTAGGAAAAACTGCAACTGTACTTCATTGCCTTTTCCTAAAGACTTATAAGCATCTAACACTTTTATGAAAATAAGGTGATCAGTTCAATAGCTAAGAGAGAACCTTTCCCAGTGGTCAAAGAGACACATCTGGTTCTATACTTCTGTGTGATGCTTAACTACTATTAAATACTATTCGTAAGCAATTAAAGACTGGAGGATGAGAGAACTATGGAGGGACAAAGCCAAAGATAGAATTAGAAGCTCCATGAAATGACTGCTTCAAATGAAATCAATGTTAAATTGTATGCCATTGTGTAAACATAGTATTCTATGTTCTTTCAGTCTTTAATTGGTGGTAATTAATGATCTGCTATCAAACGCTACTCATGTGAGAATGTTAGCAGTTTCTCAAGCCAGGAGTTTGTGGGTTGTTATGATAGCTGAATTAAGAGAATGTTTTCAGAATGTAAATTTTTAATTATTCTTTTAGGAATTAGCTTCTCTTGATCAAGAAAAGCAGCCTGATCTAGAGCCTGGGCAGCCTCAGCTTTCTCCTGGAATTTCAACAATTAACCTGCATCCACAGTATCCAGGTAACTTGTTTTGACTTGTCTTTTAGCATGAGTGAGTGCTTACAATTCTGCAAAGAATGGGAAGATAGCAATTGTAACAGAGGTTAATGAAAATTGATTGTAGCTTCATAAGCAATTTTTCCATGAGCAGAATACAGAAAAAAAAAAAAACATGGAAGATGAAGTGGGAGGAATTGAGAGGTTGGCGTTGGCTGGGTGGCTTGTTAGGAGGCAAAGACGTATTTTAGGCAAAAGTAATATCCTGTATTATGTACATGAGAACTTTAATATCAGCAGAGTTGAGACCTTGTACCCTTTCCAAGAGGAAACTTCACTTAGGTGCCTCCTTGTAGTTTTATGCACAACTTTCACTGCAAAACTTTTACTATTGTGCTTCCTTTCTTAAGCACCTCGGTTTTTTTCACAAGCAGTAGGATGATGGAAAATCCAATTATATTATTTTTTTCTACTCTAAATCTATGCAGAGTAAACTAATGAAAAGCTCCATAGCGTCTGGCTCATTCAGTATCATGTGTGAATTCTTTAAGGGGATTTTTTTTTTTTGAATGCTTTAAGGGTTTTTTTTGGATGTGATTGATTTCCATTCCCTGTCACACAGTAGTGATTGAGAAAACATCTCCTCCTCTGCCTGTTGAAGTTGCTCCTGAAATCTCTACTTCGAGTGCAAGTCAAGTAATTGCACCTACTCAAGTTACAGGTATTGTACTTCCTTTTTAGAACTAAAATAAATTAAGAAATGACTATGAGTTCCTGACACTACGACTTGTTCCATGCTACTTCTGAATTATAATAGCAAAGAGAATGTAGCTGTAGAACAGAAACGAAAACTTTGGGGAGAGATAAAAAGTACAGAACAGCACAGCAAGGAAGGTACTGTTAACAGAGCTAGGACTAGACTCTCCGAGGATGTAGCTGCCCACAGATAAATGATAGAAGGAAAAATTAATAATTCCACCTTATATTATATGATCTGCAACTGAAGTCCAGAACTGAAGACTACTTGGCTACCAGTAGTCAAGTTTAGACAATCTGTACGTGTGTTCGTGAAGTATGCGTGACCATGTTCTTTGAGGGCTGTAGACTTTGTGGGATGTAGATCAGCATGTTCTACAAAAAGCAGATGAGGAGTTACTGTAAGATCTATTTTGAAATGTTCTTTTGACATTTGTGCTTTTTCCTTTTTTGATGTATTAAAGTTGCTTTTTCTACATTTGTGGGTCAAAAAGTGAAAATAACAGAAATGCAAGCAATGCTTCTGTCATAGCTGAAGCCTGTCTAAGACATGCCTGTGTCCAAAAGGCATGAAAATTTTGCTTGCTTTAATTAACAAACAAAAAGGTGAATGTACTACGTGTGTATATATGAGAGTATTACTATGTCACTGTGGCTAGTCTCTCAGAATTAACACAGGCTTTGAAGTAATTGCAATATTGAAGAAAATACTTTAAGATGTAGTATTGTGTATTTATGCCTACCAAGAGATTTCCTAGTTTGCATTCACAGGGAGAAATTGCACATGCTTTAATAAAAGTTTAACTCTTCATAGATGTCTTTACTTTGTGCAAGAATGGGTTTTTGAGTTGCACGCAACATGCACAGATTCTAAATCACCCAGTTGTTTGAAGTATGATTCTGTCTGCAGTTAAATCTTCATGAATCTACTGTAAGAGTAGAGAAAGTATCTTGTCTTTCTGTAAGCATTCAGCTGCCTCCTTCAGTTACCTGTAATTACAGTTCATCAGTTCCATATGAACGTTCTGCTAATGGTGGTTGTCAAACCAGAATTTGGAAGTCTGCTGTGACTGTGCCCCTTCTGCCAGCCAGCTCCCCGCTTCCTTACAGGGATAGGAGGTTACCCTGCTGGGAACTCACATCAGTTAGAAAAAAAATAAATGGTAGTTTTCCATATTCTGCTGTTTTTTCCTTTCCTCAGGAAAAGGAGTGGAACTAGAAATTGTTGTGTGCCAGAGACAAATAAGTCACTCTACTTTTCAGATACAGTTCCAAGTGTTGTTTAGATATTTAAGAGATAGTAAAGTACAAGTGAAGTAAGATTTGTAGGACAAAATCCTAAATTGGATTGAAAAAGCTGAATGCAGTTACAGTTGAGATGTTTTTGAGTGCCTTGATTCCGCACTTTAAGATTTAGTTAAATTTAAATGTAACCTATTTCTAAATAGTCTGAATACATTATTCTTCTTTACAGATAACCTTTTTCAAGTATTACTGTTTCACGCTGCTGTATAACCTTAGTTTAAATTGCAACTAAACACAGTCATTAGTATTTTTTGCAGTAACACATATACTTTGAGAATTTCTAAAACTACTGTAAGGGTTTAGCATCCAGTGCTGCCCATATCTGAATCTCTTTATCTTACAAAATATATCCACGGCATTAACAGATGAGTGGTGAATGGAGTGAAGTGGTGGTGAATGGAGTGAAATCCAGTTGGTGCCCGGTCACGAGTGGTGTCCCACAGGGCTCGGTACTGGGGCCGGTTCTCTTCAACATCTTCATCAATGATCTGGAC